>JARFIW010001165.1:0-600000 GCA_036346225.1 Platerodrilus igneus
ACACATCCACAAACATCTGTTTACGTCCACAATGGTGATACCGGTGGTTTTGTTTAACAAATAGTAGGAAAGATACGTCAGGTGTTAGTGCGGAAGCCCATAGGATCGTTGGATTCAAAAGAACGTTGCGGTGGGATGTATGGTGGTTTCCGTTAGAATAATCGAAAGTGGTTAATCGCTCGTATTAGATGTTTAAATAAGCGAAAGTGTAAAGGCTACATAAACAAAAATTAATTAACTCGACAAAAAGTGCGCGATGTGCTACACTTATAGAGAAAGTATGGAATGGTGCTTTTTGGCGGCCCTAGCAGTAAAAAGGGCGACTGACTTTTCCAAAGCAACTACAAGAATAGCAGTAGCGCAGAGAAGGGATATGCATGTATTATACAGTGCACAGTTGCTGCAAAATATGTTAGTTTACGCGTAGCTCGGATGTGTAATTGATCACGACTTAAAGATCCCTCGGAGGTTTAAAAATTCTCGGCCTATTGTCGCTTGAAAAATGTTTGGAAATTTATCAGAACGGTAGCGAGTCGAAGTATTAATGGATGATTGACCGAGCTTTGCTACCTTTACGAGGTAATTGGAAGTTGACAGACATCGAGCATCTAATTTCTATTTGGACGATATCAAGTACTTACCGGTTCTAGAAATCATTGCGTGCAGTCGACCGCTATGCGAAAGTGTAAAAGCCTACAGAAGCATAATTATCAGACGAAAAGTGTGATGTGCTATAGAAAGTATACAAAAAATGGTGCTTTGCCCAGTCGTAACAGTAAAAAGGAGAGTGACTTTTCCAAAGCAATTACAAGAATAGCAGTAGCGCGGCGAAGGGGTATGCATGTATTATACAGTTGCTATAAAATATGTTAGTTTACGAGAAGCTCGAACGTGCACAAATTAAATTTTAATCTATAATTAACCATGGTCGTAAAAATGGGAAATTAATGGTTAATTTAAATACTGCTAAGCATATACTTTCGCTTGGTGATTCATTTGGAAAAATATTCAAGCCCCCCATTTCCTAAAATATGACGTAGAAGTTATTTAAAATTAAATTGTTGTAAGTATCCTGTAGACAACAAGTTGGTATTTTCTTAGTAATGGTTTAAAGTGTTTTTGGTTATAGTAGCACTGCATCTTCTACAGCACGACTTGCACACAATTTGTGTGCGTGTGCTATCACCCTTTTGGATTTTTAATATGCACGCGATCCGTATAACATGGAAGACGTTTTCCGGTGTTTCTACTAACTGCATTCGCACCATCGACGAAGCGAACCAGGTGCATGCATTGACGCTAAATGTATTGGACGAGCAGCAAGGATTATGACGTCATTTAGTTCCTCGATGAATCCTCAACTTCGTTCGGTGTCTTCGAAACCTTCGGTTTGCATTCTATAGGGTACATAAAGCAGGTGCGCAAGAGTAAACTCTTTAGTTATAGTTAGTTCGCTTACAAGTCAAGTCTTATAGTGCGGATTTTGTTTTGTACCAAAATGGTACCTGCAAACGTTTTAAATGCGAGCCGTGTCACGTCTACTTTGCCAGAAGGGATGCTCTCAAACGGCATCAGAACAAATGTTGTGGTGCAACATCGTCCAAGGTTGCTTATACATCCGTCTGCAGCAAAGTACTTAAACTGTGGGACTTGCGATTTCGCTTTTACGAGAATGGGCAACTTACAGCGACACAAGGAAAAACAGCACGGCATGTCATTAAGCCGTAAACGTTCAGCTCCGCCAGCTGTTAAAGGGTCTTGTACGAAACAACCACGAATTATGTGTAAAGTATGCGATTTCGAAATGGAAAAACTACGTATGCCGCACATTTAAGGAGCAACAGACATAAAATGCATCAGTTACCGCTACTAGCGACGATGGTGTAGAAATGATTAGCACTGCGTTTAACAACCGTATGGCTAGCTATCGCATAAAGAACGCCAGTGTCGACGATGGAGTGTCCGAGTTTCTTTGGAAGCAGAAAGAGCGATTTATTCGATTAATAAATGAAAAAAGAATACAACATACAGCAGTAAAAGTCTATTGCGAACTCTACGGCGTTTACACCAAAATGGGGAAAGAGGCTACCGATGTGAAATCCTTTAACACAAAAAATGTGGTTATAACGTCTTCTAGTAATCTGGAAAATATGTACGAGGTCTTAAGCGAAACCATAAGAACAAAATCAGAGGAATTTGAAACATGCGGGTCCGGTTGGTCTTTGGAAAAGGTGCTCTATTTAGAAATAAATATTAATAAGTATGAGCCGATATGAGAAGTTCTAGGTTCAAAATAAAAAATTGTGAATATGTATTTAGAAATGTGGTTTACAAAATTTAAACTGTATTAGTAAAAATTGTCTGTAATAAAAAGTTTTAAGAATGGTTTTTAGATTTTCTTTTAGGTATAAGCTGCAGGAAAGTTATAATTTAGAGGGTGTGTGTAAAATGGTAGGGGTGGTCCTGTTTTAAATCTGTTTACAGATTCGGATTCTACATAAAATTCTAGCCTAACAAGATGTATTGCATGTATAAAAAATTTATAAGAACGATCAAAAGTCGCTACAGGTAAGAAATCTTAAAATCAGGGTAGGTCCCTGGGGGGATGGCGTTATCTAAAAAATTCTTAGAAATTCGGGTAGCTGAGAAAATTCTAATCTTAATTGATACCAAACAAGGTAGGTTTATCTCGTGGATGGAAATGTGGAGAAAGATTTATCTCGCAGATGGCGAGAACTTTATTTCCTTTTGGGGAAAAAGAAAGCCGATTCATCTGTATTAAATATACGTTTTGGATCCGTTAATTATACTACTAAATGAGGTTTGTATTTCCCGTAAATACGCACTTTTCAGCGCCTCGTGGTATTGGTAATCTACAAACAATTATATCTCGATTTGAAATGCGCGTCATTGAAACATATTCTCAACATAATTAATAGAAAGTCCAAGAAAAGAAATTATAAAACAGCATTCAAATGTTCGTTAAGAAATCTAGAATATTTGTTGGATTACGAGTTACAAATTTATTAATACTACATTGAAGTTTCGAATTTGCGTTATAATGCTTCTACCGCGTCACGTAAGGTAATTTAGGTAATAAGACCCATTTACTTTCAGTACTTAATCTGGTTTATTACATTTTTGTTAATTCTGGAATTTAGGTAGTTAATGATGTCATACACAAAATTTCTAATTAACATACATGGCTGGTATCTAGCGAAAGTTGTAGCACGCATTTTCAATTACGAATGCATTCTTCTTTCATTACAGGAGAAATTCCATAGATTTCATACCAGCAAAATGCGCTTTCTTTTTAGATATTTAAAACACATTACATTGGACATCAAAAGTCGACCTTGCCATTTCTACATTATTGTTAAGCATGCATTGGAATTTTTGGATGCGGTAATTTCTTGTTTAAAGTAACTTAGTTAAATAAAGTGTAATTTAAATTGTGATTGTATAGTCAGTTATTACAATTGAAAACACATTCAGGGAATAATTTATTTGCTCTATATATTTTACAGTAGCGTTTCCGGACAAAACTTTCTGCTTTTAATTAATTAAAAGCATACAAGTTTCTGGTGTATATTCCTAAATAGAAAATAAGTAGTTGATGTACCGTTGAATGGAGTTCATCCTTGTTTACACAAATTTCAGATCCTGCGAACTAGCGTTTTTGTTAATATTATTTAAAAAAATTAATACGTTAGATGGATAAGGTGTTCAGTAGCGGCTATTTTATCAATAAATTTTATTTAATATGTTTAGTTTTTTATTTTCAACACCAAAATTCTAAGGTTCACAAAACAATTTCTACAACCGGTTTTAAGACGTTGAAAAAGAGCTAGCCGCGGAGATCTGAAAATTAGAAATAAAAGATTCGGGTAGCTGAGAAAAATCTAATATTAATTGATACCAAACAAGGTAGGTTTATCTCGAAAGATGTATTGGCTAGACGAGGAAAACTATTTGTTAGTTTTGCTTATAAAGCAAAGGTGAAATTTAGAGGTTTGAGAGCTTAAAGTGTAACTTTGCAGGGCGTGGTCCGATTTCAAATCTGTTTGCAGATTCGAATTCTGCGTAAAATTCTAAGCTAACAAGATGTATCGCATGACTAAAAAAATTTATGCGGACGCTCAAAAGTCGCTACAGGTAAGAAATCTTAAAATTAGGGTAGCTCCCTGGGGGATGATGCTATCTAAAAAATTCCTAGAGATTTGGGTAGCTGAGAAAATTCTATTGTTAATTGATACCAAACAAGATAGGTTTATCTCGTAAGATGCAATGGCTAGTCGAAGAAAACTATTTGGTCCAGAATGTTAGCGGTAAAAAAAAATCTTAAAAATAGGTTTATCTCGTGTGTGGAAATGAGGATGCTCATTTATCTCGAAAGATGAAAAATTTAAGATATATTTATCTCGAAAGATGAAAAATGGTTAGTCGAAGAAAACTTTTTGGTCCAGATGTGTGAGGAAATGAGGGATTCTGGAGGAAATGAGGTGCTGATTACACCATAAATACACTACTGTGGAGATAGTTATGCGAAAAAAGATAAAATACTGTGTAGAAAATTACTTACAAAAAACGAAAGAATACTCATGGTTAGATTAGAATCTAAACCGGTAAACACAGTAATAATACAAGAATACATGCCCACCTCTAGCTACACTGACGCAAAGGTAGAAGCTATCTACAAATATATCGAAGATATATTAAGATACGTAAAAGGACATGAAAATTTAATAATTACAGGGTAATTTAATTTTGTGGTAGGTGAGGGTAGGAATGGGGCGGTAGTAGGTTTATTTGGTTTAGGCACGAGAAACGACCGGGGAAATAGGCTGGTAGAATTTTGCGACAAGAAGAATTTAATCATCACAAACACATTATTTCAACATCACGCTAGAAGACGATATACGTGTAGGATGCCAGGAGATATAGAAAGATATCAAATAGATTACATTATTGTTAGACAACGGTTTAAAAATCAAGTAAAAGACTGTAGAAGCTACCCAGAAGCAGATATAGACACTGACCACAACTTCATAATTATGAAGGCCGCGCTTAAATCTAAAAATTTGAAAAAAGAAACGAAAAAAGGCACTTGGACTTAGAGAAACTAAAAGATAAAGATATTCAAGAAAGATTCAAAAAAAAGTCAAATGAATTACTAAAAGATATTGGGAAAATATCTGATACTAAGGAAGTAGAAACAGAATGGAATAACATTAAATCCAGCCTAGACATGGCGGGCAGATATATTCTGGGATATACATAAAAGAAAATGAGAAACCGTGGATAACAAAGAATATCCTGAATTTAATAGAAGAACGACGAAAATACAAAATAAATCAGACAAAACAGAAAAACAGAGATACAGAGCCAAAAATGGAAAATTATTCGCAAATGCAGGAAAGCTAAAGAACAATGCATTGATAAAAGTGCAAAGAGGTATAAACTAAGATGGAAATAGGAAAACAGATAAAGCATACAAACTAATTAGAATCAATTTTAGGGTTATAAAATCCTATAGCAAAAATATAAAGGGCGTGGAGGAAACGTCATTATAGAAAATGTAGAGAAAGTGGGTAGATGGCAAGAATATATAGGAATTTATATGCGGGAAAGAACGAACAGCATCAGAAAAGGAAGCAGACATTGAAAAAATGACTTTGGGTATGCTATAATTAGAGATGAATTTGAATTAGCAATAAAGATTCTGAAAAATCGTAAGGCGCCGGGTACAGATAAGGTGCAAGCAGAAACTCTAAAGCCGCTGGACAAGCAGTAACAGAATATCTCTTCCAACTTGTATGCTATATGTATGAGACAGGCGAAACACCCAAAGATTTCAAACGTAACATCATAATAACTATACCAAAAAAGGTAGGCGTGGATAGATGTGAAAATTTTCGAACAATAAGTTTGACAGCACATGTGTCAAAAATATTAACTAGAATTAAACAAAACGAATGAAAACGACCGGAAAGAGATGAGACAGGGATGTGCCCTATCCCCATTAATTTTTACTTGTACATTAAAGAGACAATGAATACTGTCATAGACAGAAAGACATTTAGAATTACTATGCAGGGACAAAAAATTGAAATGATTAGATTTGCAGGTCATATAGCGGTATCAGCATCTAGCAAGGAAGAGTTAGAAGCTGCTCTTAATGAAATGGAAACGGTTCTAACGGAGAAATACGGTATGAAAATTAACAAAATAAAACTAAAGTACTAGTATGCAAAGGAGGGAAAATAAATTAAAAACAAGAATACAAATAGGTAACAAGAACTTACAAAGGGTTAAGGATTTCTGCTACCTAGGAAGCCAAATAACATGGAAAAAGCGCAAAAGATATACAACAAGGATTAGTATAAGATCGTGCTTCATTTAACAAGAAAAAGTAACTACTGTGTTCAAAGACAACAAACATAGAAACAAGGAAACGATTGCTTAAAACATGTGTGTGAGCACAGCACTGTACGGCTGTGGAGCCTGTACAGTAGGAGAAGCGGATAAGAAAAAGTTGAAGCCTTTGAAATGTTGTGCTACAGACATATGATGAAGATATCATGGACAGACAAAGTTAAGAACAAAGAGGTACTAAAATGGTAAAGAAGAAAGAAATATATGGAAAACGGTAAAAATAGGAGAGATAGGATGATAGACCACATACTACGGCATGAGGAATAGTGCAGAATGCTTTAGAAGCAGAGATAGGAAAAAAGAGAAGTAGATGTAGACCTAGGTTAGACTACTGCACACAGATAGTGAAAGATGTAGACTGTAGGAATTTCAGGAAATGCATAGCGAAGCTCAGAATAGAAATCAATGGAAGTACGCATACAACCAGTCCCAGGATGGATAAACTAATGACGAAAAAGTAACTGTACTTGAACATGATGATTATTATAAGCAACTACAAGTATTAGTTGGGCAATATTCTCGAATAATGTTAATTGTGTGAAAGGATTTACTGGAAAACTATTAATTCAGCAAATGTCTAAGTGTTGGGGGATCTTGGCGGCCACAGGCTGCTTAACCCCCTTCACATACCATACATGTGATTTTCCAATGCTCCACCCGAAGGTACTACATCGGCCAGGAAGAGTTTTTTTTACCTGGAAAATTTGGAATTTTGCCGAACCCTTGCTGCTCCAAGCAAGATAGAGATCTTTAACGTGCGTGACAACACACACACGGGACCTCCATTTTACCTCTCATCCGAAAGAGGGTGTATTTTTGTGAAAAATGCTTGCTTAACACTTTTCAAGCGGATCGTGTCGGAATTCGCACCCGGGACCTTGGTCGTAGTAGTTACACGCATACCAACTACGCCCGGACCCGCCTCCCCTTAACATACCATTAAATCTTGGTGAAATAGGGCATATAATTAGAAAACAATAGAAGTGAAACCGAGCTGTATGTAGGCTGTGTGAGAATTTCAGGAACTGTGTAGGCTAGCTCAGAATTTAAATAAGTGCAGGTACGTGTCCAACCAGTTTTGAGACGGAAAACCTAATGACGAAAAATAAGATCAGATACATCTGATGACTATTATATACAACTACAGATGTTGGTTGTGAAATATCTGTAACTATTGTTGACTGTGAGAGGAGATATATTAAAAAAAATATAAAATCGGCAAATGTTCAAGTGCTGGGGGAACTTGGCAGCTACAGGCTGCTTATCTCGCTTCACAACCACTGAATGTTGAAGAAATAGGATATATAATTGAAAAACAATAAAAAGGGACCGAACTGCATGTAACAAGAAAGAACCGCGCTAATGATGAAAGAAAACAAACATAAAAACATTGTTGAAAGCATATGTATGGAGCACAACACACTATGCCTATGAAATGTGGGCAGTAGGATAAGCAGACAAAAAAACGGTAGCAGCCTTTTGGAATGTTGTGCTTCAGATGTATGAGAATTATAGCATGGACAGACAAAGTTAATAACAAATAGGTTATAGAAACAGTAGGGGAACAAGGATATCTGTGGAAAAAAATAGGAGAAATAGACGGGCAAAATACATTTTAAAACATTTTTTTGTGAATAGTATGGGATATATTGCAAGTAAAGATAGGAAAAAGGAGGTAGATTTAAACCTAGATCAGATAGTTCTAGACGAAGACTGTGCAAATGTTTAGGTTAGTTCGAAATAGGAAACAATGAGGGTACGCGTCTAACCAGTTCCAGGACTGAAGGCCTAATGATGATGATGAGGCGGGTCTTGAATATTCTGCAGGTCATACCAGATCATGACCAAAAAAGCTATGGGACCTCAACATCAAGGCTAGAAATGAAGTACGACGACTCTCTGTAACAAGTGTATCACGCTTAAGTGAAGGACCGTCACCAAGGGGATAACAAGAATTTGCAAGAGTTTAAAGCAGATATTTCTTGCTTGGTGAGACTAGCCTACCTAACAACACCAGATAGCTTTCTAAAGTAACTGACGCTACAGACCTTTGTTGGCGGGTACGTAACGGAGTGATGCAGCAAGCACTATGACTGTCTCGACGAAGGGCCTTAGATGAAGCGCTACCTCATTCTTTGAATTTGAAACAGCAAAGCAAACTTCGCATCATAGTAGTGGCAAATGCAAAATGTTCCGTTTGAAAGCAGCGCTCAGAAAGCATGGAGAAGGTGATTCAACGAGTAGTTCGTGAACACCAACCACAGAGGAGGAGACCCAGATGCTGGAATTGTGGTGAGTTTGGGCGTATACAGTCCAAATATAAGCAGCCCAAGAGAAAAGTAAAAAACCCGGAAACTAAAGGGGTTCGACAGGAAGGGGCGAAAGTCAATCTGGACGGATTCTGCGCAGGAGATGATTATTGACATCGCACCATCCAAGCATGATGACATTATTTACATATGTGAACAATTTAGTGGCAAGATTGTGAATTTCTTGGTTGATACTGGAATAATGAGGACAATTGCTAATCCGGATAAAGTGCACAACAGTGGTATAGTGTCATTCGCACGGTACGTCTTCAAACCGTGGCTGGTGAGAAAATTCAAAGACATGGTTTGCTAGATGTAAAATCAGAGTTGGGAGCAAATTATTTGACCACCAGGTAGTAATTACGAACTCCACCAAAAAAGTTATCTTGGGAATAGATATTTTGAAGGGACACAAATTCCATGTAGGTATGAAAGAGGATGTCTTGAGAGTAGGGAACGAGGTAGTATTGTTTTGCGAACAGACGACGTGTCTATGCAAATTTGTTTTTGTTTGACGGACAAGGTTGTTCTACCTGAAGGAATGAAAATGTTGTACCGGGAGGCTTGGATGTTGTTCTCTGGGAAGATTTTGTGCTCGCTATTGAACCGATTAGTGAAGAATTTCTTGGAGATGACGTGTTTCGAGAAGACTGACGAAAGTGACAGATGGTGTACCTGTTAGAATCCTAAACGCTAATGACTTCTAACATGCTAAAAAATAATTCAACGGTTGGTGGTATTCTTCGGTTGTCCAAGTGACGGGGTGTTCCGGTATTGAAAAAGAATCACCCACCAAGGAGTATTCCGCAAAGTTATTAGATCAGTTGACGAAACCGTGCCAGTTTCTTGAATTACAACAGCTGGCCGATCTTAAGAACTTGATCCGACAGTACTCGGAAGGTTTCGCAATCGACGGCGGCCGATTAGGAAAGACCGCAGTAGCCGAGCACAAAATCGATACAGGAGATGTCAGGTCAATATAATAGCAGGTGCGGAGACTCCCATTGGCCAAATGCGAGGAGGTCAAGAAGATTATTGGAGTTATGGAGGGGTAAGGAGTGATTGAGCATTTTGATAGCCTTGGACATCGCTTGTTGTGCTTGTTAAGAGAATGGACGAGCTAACAAGATTTTGTTTAGACTACATGCGATTGAATGCCGTGATCAAAAAGGACAGATACCTACTTCTAAGGTATGACGACATCCTAGATACATTTTCAGGGTACCAATGATTTTCAATTTTGGATTTAAAGAGTGGCTACTGGCAACTGAATATGGAACTCAAAGATCGAGACAAGACTGATTTCACTATTGGTACTGACCTATAACAATTCATTGGTTACCTTAGCAGGATGCTCTAGAAACCAGAACGGAATTATTGCGTTACAAGGCGGGAACTGTAGGCTGCGGTGCAATCTGTAGAGAACTTTTGTAAGTGCTCCTACGGGAGAAAATTTCACCTGAGAAGCGATAACGCCGCTTTGAAGGTGCTATTACAGTTTAGAAAGCCCGAAGTGCAAGTCACCAGATGAATATCTTCAGCAGTATGATTTCGATACGAACACCGTGCTGGTGCAAGTCATCGTAATGCAGATACACTTTCGAGACGGGTTTTAGCCGAAGATTGTAATCATTGCTCAAGGGTAGAAACAAAGTGTGATCTACTTGGTGGATTACCGTGATCAATGACGATTGGTAGCCTATACAGATGCGAACGAAACAAGAGAATGACAAAGACCTACGACTCATTCTGGCTTGGAGAGTCGGAGCAGAACGCGTTTCCTGGCAGGACACTAGTCCATTGAATAGCACTCTGAAGTCGTACCGGACACAATGGGAGCACTGAACAGACACTGCTGAGACGCAAAATACTTCTGCCGTGTAATCTTGAGTTTGGGCGTCAGCTCTGAGATGACCTCGTGTGCTAGGGCTACGTCGATGAGCTCAAACGCAAGATGCAGGACATCCATGGTGACGTTAGGAAAAATATCCGGTTCACAAGCGATTGAATGATAACCAGATATGACATCAAGGTACAGGAAGCTGGTTTTCAAAAGGGCAACCGCGTTTGGCTGCACAACTGCAGACGGAGACGTGGATTGTCCAAGAAGTTACAAAGACATTGGGAGGGTCCGTACAAATTTGTAAAAAGAATCAACGACGAGGAATATCGGATTCGTAAGCTCCGAAAAGGTACGCGTTAACCGGTTAGCATCCTACGGTAGTAATGACGCCGGTAGTGCCGAAGAACGACACGCAGTGAAACTATCAGTTACGCTCGTTTAGATGCTAGCGAGTAGTTTATATGTAGTGTCCCACCTTGTATATGTATATGAATAGTAATTTTTTTTTTATTTATATGTTACTTATATCTTAATTATTGTCTGGTTCTTTATTTTGTTATGTATTTCTACACTTTGCTGTCGGGCTGTAGGTTCATTGGTTTCGTTCTGATTGATCCCTCAATCTTCGACTGTGTTAATGCGACCTTCTCCTTCCTTCCGTTTTTTCTTCTGTTATAGTAATTCCGGCGAATCGTTCTTGACCGACTCACGTCCTTTTTCATGGCCGGCTAAAGTTATAACCAGTTTGTGTGCTTTATTCTATCCTTATAAAAACACTTGGTATTTTCAAAATCGAAGGTCCGCGGCTTCTAAAGTAGGTAACATGAACATTAATTGCTATTTATAAGCAATCGTAAACAGACAGTTGTTGTGCAGACGCCGACGAGGCGACAACAGTCATCTACCACCGCCTCCGGGCGACCAAAAGTGAGCAGCGGAACGGTTACGGCCTGAGGGAGTTCTCCAGCTATACGGGCCGCCGAGAAATGGGTACACAAGTGAAGTCGTTGGGGATCCACATCCGTCAGTCCTGTTAAACGAGCTACCTGACGATGGAGCGGCTTGTGGCGAATAGCCATCCTGTCCGTCGAAAACCACAGGCCAGTGTACCCAGGATCCGGATATCGTGTAGTTGGAGGACAACCAAGAGGAAGATCCGGGAAACTGCTCACTGCATCAAAACAAGAGGATTCCAGGAGCAGGTCTCTTGGAATCCAGACCAACATATATATTTAAGAAGATCAACCTATAAGAAACACCACAACAACTCATCACATCATCAACAAGCAGAAAAACTCTCGAGTTAAAAGGCATAATACCGACGCTGAGAACGTCGGGTCCAGCTAATGCACGGAATCGTAAACAAATTAGGTAAAATGTATTGTAAAAGTTTCATGCGGTCACTATAAATGTACCTTCGGGTATTCGAAGATGAAACTTTGATACTATTGTGTTAAAATGTGCTAATTTTTGCACTATTTCTACTTTTGAACAAAATTTTGTTTTTAAAAGTAGACAGGCTATTAAACTTAAAAGTTGTGAGGACTGTTTTGTATCGTCGAACAAAAGTGTTATATATTAATATTTGGAAAGCTAGATATCAATATATAGAAGCAGAAAGTTTTTCGTTCTTAAATGTTGAAGTACAAATCAAGAAAAATACATTTCAGCTGTTTTCGTTAGCAATTGTTTTCAAACAGCACTTGATATGCTAATCCTCGACCGTCGACTTCTCGGTCATCATATTCGCACAATAAATACGATACCTCTTGCTTAGACCTTGAATTTAATCTGATTCTAACTGTTCCGACAGACAAAATTAATGAAAACTGTGAAACCTGATTTCTAAACCATTTTTAACTACATATATAATGTGATTCTAGACAAATCCTTTAACGCATTATAACTTCCGTTGCTTTTGTAAAAACTTTTTACTTTTAAGAAATGTTATGTAGGTAGCCTTCTAAGTCAAATAATTTCAATTATCACTCAAAATGAAACATGTTTACATGGTTTAATTCTTAGAATAAGAAAAACTAATATGATGAAATAAATTCCATATATAATAATAAACGGTACTCATAACTTTTAATTTCAACGAAATTCATACAGGACTGCACAGAAAGCACAAATACTTAACTATCTTGTCGACAACGAGATATGCGGAAAAGCTGGCAACGTTGTTGGATCTTTGGTTGATATCGTATTTGGGCTGTATATGAAAGGAGTATATACATCGGAAGCTTAAAGTGTGCAATATAAAAGGACGCAGTGAAGATGAAAAAGTAAAAGTAGATATTTTTGTAACAATAGATTCTAAACCCCCTAGGTTCAAGCCCATTCTAAACGGTTTAATATACATGCATGTATATTGAAACATTAGCAGTATTTCTGGTGGACGCTGTAAGTGTTAGTTGTAAAAGGACGCACTATTAATACTGGGATGTAAATATATATATATATTGCATAGGTTAGCTCCTCCTATAGTAGGCCATTTGCATGCATTAGCTCTTCCTACTGCGCTGAGTCCTCCGTATACGGAGGAGCTATCGCTTTTAACGTAAATCTCTTTAAAACAGCATACAAAGTCCCGTAGGAAAATTTCAGAGGGTCGACTTAAGGCGGTATTTTGAAAATTTTGTATATTTTAGTTCAAGCATTTTCCGTTTCATTAAGTGGCGCCACCATTGAACGTATATTGTATTCCGTATATTCCGTTTTACTCCATGGACAGGTGGTCTTCCATTATATACTATAATTTTACAACTGAAGTAGGTCGCTTTTCCGGAACATTGGCAACGTCGCGCGCGAAGGCGTTGGTCTTAGAATTATTCAGGCCAAAGCGCTTTAGTTACACAGATTGTAAGCATCAGAATAAGATTAATTTAACTTCAAATTTTTGCATATTCTACTTTCAGAAGGTTGTCCATTTTAGTAATAATAACTTTAGTTATAAGTGGATTTAATAGGAGAATTTAAATAAGATTCTAAATTTATATACAGCTATTAATGCATTTGTTTAGGAAATAAAGGTTTATTAATACGAACCTTTTTTCCAAAAATACCTGGCAATAAATCTTTTCGATGAATAATATGCCAAATTCTAATAGTACAATCTTAAGAATACTATTTTTAAATAAGGCGGATATTTTGTGTGAGTTATTGATACTTAGTCTGCAATTATTACTACCTTATATTATGTAGTTCTATATGATCTTATTATAATGACTATTATTAATCATGATTTAATGAAAGAATGCTTCTCAGTTAACTCAAACTGCATTTCCAATAATTGTGTCATCAGGGCTAAATGTGGTACTATGTTAGGCAAACAAATTTGGAGTTGGTGTTAGGAAGCATAGTATAGTCGAGCCTACGTAACATTTTACCTCGAAGCCATTTTAAGCCGTTTAACATTTTACTTCAAGCAAGAAAACTAACATTAACAATTCCAAATATTAAAAATATTAAACAGGTTAAAAGTTGCTATTCGTGTATTTAGGTTAGTTGTCTAGACTAATGATTTAGTTAAATTAATTTCTTTAAACTGTCATTAGACAGTTAGTAATTTGTTAACAATATAATTTGCTTATAAACCTAGGATTAAAAGTACTTTTACACTTAAAAGTGTTGCTTAGCAGCTCGTATACTTATAAATCTGTAAAAAAACAGAAACTTTAATTTCAAGAAACAGTATTATAAAGTATGTCTTTTAAAACAGAAAAGGTTCTCGTTATTGAAATCGAAGCCTGTGCGTGTATCTATATACATGAGTGGGCGAGAGTGTGAATTGTGAGTGTGCGGCTGGACAGGCGGGCGGGCGTGCGTACGGTTGTGCGTGGGTGCGTAAGCAGTCGTGCACAGCTGTCTGCTCGTAGTTCACTGACTAAAGCAAGTTTAAAAACATACAGATCTAAAAACATTTGTTTCGTCAGGAAAGACTTCAAGATGCCGCTCCAAATGACACGAGCGTCTCGCGCCACATATGATCTTGGCTGCCGGCAAGGTCATCATAGTTTTCAGTTGACAATTGTAAAACTTGTTTACATGGTGAAGATTAAACAGCAAAACCTTGATGGCACTATCAGCAATTAAAATTACACTTGTGAGGACTTTACCAAATATATTATGTATAAATGACTTATTAACCTTCAGTTACTAACAAATATTTGTTTATATACCCCAAGAATTTATGTATTATTTTGTAATCCCATATATTTGTATAATTATCAAAGCTTTTGTGTACATAAATCAAACAATTCAATATACATATAATGAGGACAAAGTAAATTATCTTAAGTTTTGAAAAATTCTCTTTACAATTTTCCCTATTCCCAAATTGGAAATTATTTGTACAACTTTTCTCTGCAATCAAAATAAATGCTTTGCACCTGGGGAGACCACTCATATGATAGATCTACCTACAGTATATGTAACATGACAACAAAATGTACTATTCTCTTAAACCATCTTAAAAACAAATACACATTGAAATTCACAAAATAGCATTAAACGACAGGATTGTAAGCATACTTGGTATAATCCTTATACGTGTGCTTGCACAACCAAACTCCTGACAATTCTATCTTACTTTTGATCTATGATCTTGAAAAACAACACAAATGTTTTCACACATTTTCAGAACAGTCCTTTCAATAAAGTTCACAGTGACATCATTTACACAGTTGCAGCTTTTCAATATGCTATAGTGATATTATTGCACAGTTGGTGTCAATGTTCGAGATGCACTATTTTGCTGAGATTATTATCCTCACAAAATTCGATTTGTTGATTTATTCTCCTTTCTGTGAGATACACTACTGAAACAATAAGTGGTTTATTTTTTTCTATAATGTAATGAATATATAGTTTGCACTTGTTCATTTACAGAATTAAAATTATTAAATTAAAACCACCAACAAACATAACATCTGTGAACATAACCTCTCATACATAAACCTATCCAGGTAAATGACAACAAAGAAGCTATGGCCTTGACGGTAGCCAAGATCAGATATGGCGCGAGACGCGCGTCAAATGGCAAGCAAAAATTAAAATTCTTTAGGGAAAAATAAAATTTTCTATATTGAATTCGAAATCGTATTAACCGTCAATAAAGAAATAGGGAGAGATATAAAAAATGGCGTTTAATGTGATGGACTAATTTGGTGTTGGTATGACTATATAGTAACTGTAACTGAATAATACTAAATTTACAATAAACTTCTGACTGGGATTACCTTGATTGTTACTGCAACAAAGAACCTTTGCGTCATGTTCTGCCTCATACCATCGTCAAACCTTGTATTCCTAACGGTTTCTGCTACCAAACAAGCAGCATTAGCGCTAACTTACAAAATTGAACTATATCGAGTCTTTGCCATAGTCATAGTTACAGTCATGGTTATTTTCATGGCTACAGTCATAATCATAGTAATCATCCTATTGATGGCAAAAGTCGTTGTCACAGTCCCTGTCACAATCGTTTTCACAGTTATAGTCAAGCACGGCCATACTCATAGCCACTCACTGCAGTCACTGCTATTCGTAGTTATCATCGTAGTCGTCATGGTTATTGTCTTTTTCATTGTTTTAGCCTCGGACATTGTCGCGGCGAATGTCGCAGTCATCATTGCAGTCATTGCCGCGGTCATTGTAGTCGCTAATCTGCTCGCAGTAGTGGTCATTTTTGTGATCGCACTCGTGATCGCTGTCGTGGTTCTGTAGTGGTCGCTATCATGGTGGTTGCCGTGGACGCTGTCATGGTGGCTGCCTAGCTGCTGTCCTACGCACTGCCGTGGCCGTTGCCTTAGCCGCAGTTATGGCCACTGCCATAACCGCTGCACGCGGTCGCTGTAATGGTGGTCACTGTCGTAGTCGTTGTAGAAGTCATTGTAGTCATTGTCGTAGTCATTGTCGTAGTCATTGTCGTAGTCATTGTTGCAGTCATTGCTGTAGTCATTGCTGTAGTCACTGTCGCTGTCATAGTCAGCCACCATCGTAGTAACTATCGTAACCACTGTAGTAGCCACTGTCACCGTCAGTATCGTAGCTGGTGTTGTAGTCGGAGTCGAAGTCAATATCGTAGTCAGTGTCGTAGCCCGTATCGTGATGAGTGACGAGGCAAGTGTCATGGTCAGTGTCGTAATTTTCGTCGTCATTATAGTCATTGCCGTAGTCGCTTCATTAGTTCTAGTCATTGTCGTAGTCACTGTCGTTGTCAAGCTCGTTGTCATGGTCGTTGCCATGGTAGCCATCATGGTCGACTTTATGATTACGGACATGGTTGTCGCCATGGTCGTAATCGTAATCTCTGTTGTACTCATTGTCGTAGCCATTGGCACAGTCGTTGCCGTATCCATTGACGTGGCTATTGTCATAGTCATTGCCATAGTCATTGTCATAGTCATTGTCATTGTCATTGTCTTAGTCATTGTCATAGTCATTGTCATAGTCATGGTCATAGTCATTGTCATTGTCATTGTCTTAGTCATTGTCATAGTCATTGTCATAGTCATGGTCATAGTCATTGTCATAGTTATTGTCATTGTCATACTCATTGTCATAGTCATTGTCATAGTCATTGCCATAGTCATTGTCATAGTCATTGTCTTAGTCATGGTCATAGTCAATGTCATAGTCATTGTCGTAGTCATTGTCATAGTCCTTGCCGTAGCCGTTAGTCATTTCCTTAGTTATTGTAGTCAGTGTCGTAAACATGATTTTATTCGTCGTCGTAGTCATTGTTATAGTCATTGTCGTAATAATCGTCATTTGACGTTGTCATTGTCGTAGTCACAGTCGTTGTCGTAACCGTAATCGTAGTCATATTCTTAGTCATTGTTGTAGCTGTTGTCGTAGACATTGTAGTAGTTGTTGCAATCGATGCGGTAGTCGTAGCTGTAGTCGTAACCGAAGTGGCCTCCGTTGTCGTAGTCATTGTCATTGCCATTGTCATAGTCATTGTCGTAGTCATTTTCGAAGTTATTGTCGGAGTCACTGTTGTAGTCATTGTCGTAGTCATTGTGGTAGTCATTGCCACAGTCATTGGCGTAGTTATAATCGTAGTTATAGTCTTAGTCATAGTAGTAGTCGTAGTCGTAGTCATATTCGCAGTCATTGTTGCAGTCATTGCTATTTGCATTATTTGCACAATAATTTCAAACTAATCTATGTTTTAAAGGCTATATGCAGTAGCATAACAGCAATTGCTTTCACACTCGATGCAGTACAGTCACTGATTTCGGCACGGTTCTAGGTTTCAGAGTTAGCTAAACTGCCACATTAAAATTTTTAAAAAAACAGTAGATTACTACAAAAATGTGTGTACCGAACGTTTTGCACATTTTAATGTTGTTTGCATATTATGATTGTTGTAGCTGTAACTAGGATTGGTACGCATGTAAACTGTAATATTTTTCGAAAAACAGAAGGCGCAGAAAATACGTTGTGCACGATATTATGAATTAAATACATATACAAAAAAAAATAAATTTGTTTCATAAAATGGCATAATTTAGTCTGCCATAATTATCGATATCTTTAAAATATAAAGAGCCTAAATAATTAAAGTTGTACAAATTTAGATCAAACTAATAAAAATTCCTAGTGCTACAAAATTTTATTTTAGGTATATATAATTTAAGGTTGGATGACATTCATTAACATTTTGAAAATAAGAAAAGCAAAAAATTTGAGTAGAAATTTATAATATACAGATTGCCTTCATATTTTGTTCTATGTTAGGGAGATTGCTGAATTTTTCTGCTGTTGCCACAATCATTATGATACTGTGGGTTCTCACATTAGAAAATTATAAAAGCATGATGTAAGAAAGAAATGAACTAAAGAATATCCTGAGGTTTGAATACCTTACTTAGGTGAAATTATTATTGAAAGTTGCAAGATGTTCGTTTTAAGTAAAATAATTGTTTTTTAGCAAGGTATTCTTCTTTACTTTCTATACATAAGCTTCGAGCACTAAAAAAGCTTTAAAATTAAAAAAAAGTAATAAAAAATGTTTTTTCTCTAACCTTATGCAAGAACGTTCCTTTGCCGTATAGATTTTGGTTTGAATTTCAATTCAGCGACGTATAAAGAGCTGTATAGTATTAAATTTTTTTAAATCTGCAATACTTCATGTCTTAGATTCTTTAAAGTAACCTTTAGTGCAGGTTACCGAAATTTCAGCCAATGGCTTCTAACATTTATCTTAAATGTCATGTACTTCCACACTCAAACATACAAAACAAGTTTCTATTATAAGTTATCATCTAAAACTCTTTTTAAAAATTCATTAGAAAAAGCAAATTTTTTATTAATTTAAAATTACGGTTATAAAGAGTTGTAAAAGGACGATTTCCAGACCCCATTATATAAATAGGTTGTACCTGAGCGGTATATTAATAACTCTTAAACCAACCGAACTGACAAATAAGCATTTTGCAAGTGATTCCTATCCATACAGATGATTAAACCTTATATTTAATAAATGCATTTTAGTAGTTTAAAACTAAACAAAAATAACTAGTTACTCAATTTCAATTCGTTGAACTTATTGTATAACATTTCTTATGGGGTTGCACTGAAACTGGTTTTTATTTTTCTTTTCTAAATGGTTACAAGGTTAGCCTCGCGCATGGGCAAGTGTAACGAAGTCTTCCGACATAACTAGGGGTCTATTCCTTGGGTAGAGCTATGAGAAATGGGGGGGTAAGTCGAAATCTGATTGTAAGTCAAACTTAATCCAAAACAAATAGGCGCCACCAAGTCCTGACTTATTTATGATAATTGCGTGGTATATTTCTAGGGGCGGACGTGGAAACCCAAAGAAAAAAATCGCCTTCGATGACAAAACCCGTCTTAACAAAATAAGACGCTGCTCCTGTAAGAAATTGTAATAATTAGATTAATAGAAAGGTGGAACACTATTTGTGTCCCGCAAACATACCTAAAGAACTATTAAAAAGATATTTTCTATATAAAATTGGCATCAAAATTCTACTCTTAAGGATATTAGTTTCCTGTTGTTAGGTTTGACCATATTTGATCAAAATAAAAAACTTTAATCTTGAACCAATAATTTACTCAAAAGATTCTCTTTTAAAACAAAATGCAATGCAACAAAATTTCATAAATAATTAAATGAGCTCGTGAATTTTAAATTAAGGTTTATCAAAATTGTTGATAATCAAACATTTTACAGCTTAGTGTAAACTTGTTACACTAAAAAGGTCCGACCCGTGCAGATCTGTTCAGGAGGATTACATTTTAAAAACGTTGTTACTCAAGTTTTTGCTTTTCTAAATTACTTGTATTAGTTTTAATTTCTACTAAAAAAAGCAGATCACAAAAATATTCTTGTTTACTCAACTTGGGCAAACGCTGTTCA
Source organism: Platerodrilus igneus (assembly GCA_036346225.1). Classification (NCBI taxonomy): domain Eukaryota; kingdom Metazoa; phylum Arthropoda; class Insecta; order Coleoptera; family Lycidae; genus Platerodrilus; species Platerodrilus igneus. Next base: position 19,979 of record JARFIW010001165.1, read on the forward strand.
AAGCATTTGTTTTCTAGAACACATCTGTCAGCAGTATACTGAAGACAAACAGGTGACGTCAGTAACACCTGTTGCTGTTACTAACGGTACATAATGAACCACGTGTGTGGTTTCTAAAACCATCAAAATAGTGAATTATAATTTTAACACTGGAAAATTCCAGCTCAACAAATAATTGAAATTTTTATAACATTCGTACTTTTACACAATCAAACAAATTAAAGTGTTTCCAATGTATAAACCATCAAAAAAAGATTCTTAAAACTAACTACGAACCAAAACTGCTTTTTGTGGCCTTGAAGAGGTACTTGTAATATCAAGCGGAATTTACTGTATGTTGTGTGGACCCAGCTCATCCTCAATAGCTCCTAGCACATGGAATTGCTCCAGGTGTCGAATTAAATGCAGTCACAATACATCTGTCAGCTGCTGCAATATGTTGAATCACGCTACCTTACCAAATAACATCTTTACGTTGTGTAATAAAATGGTCTTCTATAAATTAGTCAAATTTTCCATCTTCTAAGTTGCTTTTTACAGGTTGTAATACAAAGTGGTTTTAACATCAGTGATTGGATTTGTTGTTTTCAAAGTTGCATTTTTTAGTGTTGTTTTTGCGCTAAATAAAATATCTCAATTAAACAATTTAATAACGTTCATAGGATACCAACCGCTATTTAAAGATGTGTCACGACTGCTCAAAATTTATACGCAAATTGCCGGCCTGCGTTTTTTTGTACATCTTGACTCTACTATCTCGCATGGCCGACTGGTTATCAATCTCACTCGGACGAACGGAGTGTCCCAGGAGGAGGCTGTCAACCAAAACGCGCTTGCAAATTGCTATCGAAGACACAGATATTTGACTATACATAGAATGCTACATAAAGATGCCGCTTTAGCGTAATACCAAAGTTGCTAAATGTATTTTACTTATTATTTTAATAAAAGTGTTTTATAATTCTTGCACTTTTATGAACGGATTTAATAACCAAAAAATAAAATTGTTACAGCACATTCTAAATCACCTAATCTGATAAACCTGGTCATACTATAATATTATTGAATTCAAAGCATTTATTTTCAAGAAAAGGAAGGTAGCACTAAAGACAAAACAAACTTGTAAATCATCTCTCCGCTAAATAATATTAACACTAAAATATCACACGTCACGTGCTAATGTGATCGGCACATACAGATAGAATAATATAATTATACGTAAACAAAATAGTAAGGCGGGACGCGCTTCCCAAGAAATACCCTCTTTAACCTTGAGTGTGTACAACACACAATCACATGAAACGGAAAGTGCGCCGTAAACTCAAGAGCACTGATATAACACCACTTGTATAACAGTACGGAGTGGGAGTAGGTATCCTGTAAAAGGTTAATGTCCTTTTACTACAGCTGTGCGTTGTGGCATATGATGTTGCAACAGTGGTGAAGACCTATTTAATGCATGTATAATCCATATATATTACCAGATGACCAAAAGATGCAATTTTGCTAAAATAGTATACATCCGGAAGACCTATATGCGTACTTCGATCGGTGGTGCTTAAGATAAAAAGATGTATAAAAACAAAAATTTAAATGGCGAATACTTTGCTGAATTGTTCTTGGAGTTAAAAAATATGTAATATACACGTACAAGACCTTGCATTTGTACGTGTTTTCTGGTAGACGACTTAAAGCTGCACAGTTGACAGATGTTGCCGTGAAAGCAGATGCTTCGTGCAGCTATCATAAAATTTAAATTAAACATTCCTATTCTTGTAATTAGCTTTTATTTACAGATAAATTATAAAATCTAAGTATGAAAAAGTTAAATACACGCTGCGTAATAATTTAGAAACTGTAATCTACCTGAAAAGATCTGCCCAGGATAGAAACGTTAATTCAATGCATTGTGGTAACAAATTATTTTAATCAAAAATTTAAAACAAAGTTTATGTTTAAAGAGCAGTCTTTTGCTTTAAAAAGACACAAATTATGTTATAAATGTTATTGTTGAAATTTTTTTACCTGATAAAAAGTTTTGAAATTTTAAAAGAAAGTTTTTTTTCTTCAGTAAACAATTAGTTAAACTTTGAGACTTTTATTTTGGTCAAATGCGATCAAATCTGAAATTTAGAATTTTTAAGTAATAATTTTGTGTTAATATCTTATTGGATATACCTTTTTTATTTTTGATACTTTTATAGGACACAAATGGTGTTCTACATTTTTATTTATTTAATCTTTATAATTCCTTACAGGAGCTGCGTCTTATTTTTATAAGACAGGTTTTTGTTAACGAAGGCGATTGTTTTATCTTTGGGTTTCCACGTCCGCCCTTAGAATTGTGCTTTGCTATTATCGTGATTATCTCAGGACTTGGTGGCGCCTATTTAACTTAGTTTAGCTTTGGTTTGCAAACAAAATTCGACGTACCCCCCACTTCTTATTGCTCTACCCAGGAATAGACCCCTAGCTATGTCGGAAGATTTTTGTTCACTGGCGTCCAACCCATCATCATAAAAAAAAACAACAAAAATTAGTCTCACTATCGCCGGAACGTGGGGCAGGCACAGGCAAAAAATCGTTACACTATAGTCTAAGACTTTACTAAATAGTCCCTCGTGTCTTAATTGGTGCCTTATCATTCTATCTCTCCTGATCTTTAATTGTTTCCACATTCAGGGTTCCTCACACATCCTTCCATAAACTTCCTCATTTGTTACTCTATCTGTCCAACTAATCTTTAACATTCTCCTATAACACCAAGTTTCAAAAGCTTCTACCTTTTTCTTATCTACCCCTTTAAATGTTCAAGTCTCACTACCATATAATAGAACAGTCCATACGTACGACTTTAAGAAACTTTTCTATTATCTAAACTAATACTATTAGTTATTCGTAAGTTTTTCTTTTTTAAAAACATTTTTCTAGCTTGAGCTATTCTAGCTACTATATCCCTTTTGCTACGTCCTTCCTTTGCAATTATACTACCTAAATAGCAAAATTCATCTACTTCCTCTAACTCGGTATTACCTATTTTTAATTTTGGTTTAGAACTAGGCTGTAATTCATTTGTCATTATCTTTGGCTCTCCTGCGTTAATTCTTATACTATAGTTACTCTGTAGTATCTCATCTAAAATATTTAAAAACTCTCCTATTTTTTTCTAGACTCTGCTATAAGGCTATATCATCTGCAAAACGTAACATGTCTATTTTCTGTCTCTGTACACTAATACCTATCTCTTTGTTCTCTCTAGCTAAGTTTAAAGCTTTCTCAATATAAACATTAAAAATCAAGGAAGATAGTATACAGTCCTGTCTAACACCATTTCTAATCTGAGCTTCCTTTTCTATTTCGTCAAAATTAAATACTATATTTTAATTTTTATATAGACTGTAAATAATTCTTCTATCCCTAAGAGAGATTCCTATTTTTCGCAAAACCCTGAACATAACAATCCAATTAACCCTATCAAATGCTTTTTCTAAATCTACAAACGCGAAATGAGTCTTTTAATTTTTTTGTAACCTTTTTTCGATAATTACCCTAATCATTAGTAACGGTTCTCTAGTCCCTCTGTCTTTACGAAAAACATATTGGTCTTTGCGTAAATAATTCTGTCAATGCTTCTACTCTATTTTTAATTAAAATTGTTAGTATTTTGGAAGTGTGAGAAGTTAAACTAACCGTTCTAAAATTCTCACACCTATCAGCTCCTGACTTTTTTTGGGATTGGGATATTTTTTTCAAAATCTATTGGGATCTCACCTGTGTCATATATTACTTTTATTAGTTCATATAATCTGTCTAAAGTTTTCTGACTTGCATATTTTTATTAATTCTGCGGATATATCGTCTATACCCGGCATTTTATTTAGTTTAAGTTCCCTAACAACTCTATCAAATTCCTTTCTTAATATTGAGAACCATATTTCTACATCCTCTTCTCGGTCGTTCTCTAACTCATCCATATCGTCTCCCTTATATAATTCTTCTAAATATTTTTTCCATCTATCTGCTACCTCAATTTTATTTATTAGAAACTCATTATTCTAATGTTTAATACCGTAATATTTTTTCCTATCTTCCCCGAAAAGCTTTTTAACTGCTCTGTAAGCACTGTCTGTCTTACCTACTCTCAAATCATCTCGTATTCCCTTACAATTCTCCTCCATCCATTTATTTCTAGCTTCTCTACACTCATGTACTATCTTATTTCTAACTCTATTATATTTTTTGCTTACTTTCACTATCCAATACTTTGAAAGGTTTAAGCTTTCTTCTATTCTCTATTAAATCTAATATCTCCTTTGTTACCCACGGTTTTCTCGCTTCTACTTTCGTCTTACCTATAGTCCATATTTCTGTATCACGTACAGCCTTTTAATTTTTTTCCATCGATTTTTTACGTTCCCTCATATAGCTACCTCTTTGATCTTATTATCTAATACTTGTTTATATTCCTCTTATACCTCACTATCCTTAAGCTTATCTAGATCCCATCCTTCTCTTTTAGCCCTTCTCAATTTTTTAAATTTTAGATTACACTTCATTTTAACTAAGTTATGATCGCTATCTATGTCAGCCCCTGGATAACTACGACAGTTTTTAACTTAGTTTCTAAATCTTTGTTTAACTAAAGTGTGATCTATTTGGTATCTAGCCCTATCACCTGGCGCTTTCCAGGTATATCTTCTTCTAATATCTTGTTCGAATAGAGTGTTTATAGTTACTAATCTAAGATTCTGACAAAACTCAACTAATCTTTCTCCTCTATCATTTCGTCTAACATATCCAAATTTTCCTACCATTTTTCCCTCACTAGCTTCTCCCACTCACGCATTAAAATCGCCAATAACTATTAAATTCTCATCTCCCTTTAATTTTCTTGCTATACTATTTATATCCTCGTATACCATTTCTACTTCCTCATCCATGTACCAAGTTGTTGGCATGTATACCTGTACTAAAACAGTGTCTGTGGGTTTTGTACTCAATCTAGCCATAATTATTCTATCACTAAATTGTATATACTCTTTAACTTTACGTCCTAATCCTTTACCTAACACTATTCCTACCCCTGCCTGTCCATTCGTTGACAAAGTTGTAATTATTTTATAACTATCTTTCCAAAAGTCATGCCTATCTGGCCATCTCACCTCCCAAATACCTAAAATGTCCACCTTTTTTTTTCTCATTTTGACTAATAAATTCGTTAACTTATCTGCTCTAAGTAATGACCTTACATTCCAAGTTTCTATCACTAAATCGAACCGTTGTTTTAAATCCTTACCATGACGAGCCCCAAGTACCCCCTCCCGGAGATCCGATTGAGGGAGTATATATATGATTGGTTACTATTAATGTTGCTTTTATTTCTAGATCCACGATTCCGACACAGTAATGTTCAAGCCACTCTCTAAAAAAGTTTCCGAAATTATATAATATTCCAATACAAAATAAAATTTTTTAATAGCATAATTTATTTTTAGAAAATTAATTTATAGCACTTCTTAGGCAAATCCGCTAGTATTTTGAAATTAAAAACAAATCCACAGCAAACATTAGAAGCTACCGTATACATAAATTTAACTGACCTGTAAATTACTAAACAATTCAGAAGGCATAAAATTTGTGTTTATGATTTAAATGTTACATCTTCTCAAAAATTAATAAAACATTTTCGGCATCAGTGGTGTGTAAGAAAACTACATCAAAACTAGAATAATATACTACTGTGTAATGTAATGCAGGTGCTTAATGGTAGTTCTACATATGCCAATCAAATGAAACTCAACATGAATTTTTTCATTTTTCATTAAATAAATTGTTCGTTGGAAAATAAAACAAAAAAGTCTATATTATTTCACAATCATTGTGACGCTACTTTTAATATGAGACATAAAAGCAAATTTGCCGTATTGTGTGTTTATGTTTCTGCAATGCAATAATAATGAGGTTAACACAGTCGTTTGAAATAGATAGTAATTCTCCAACTTTAGCAGAAATAAACATGCAATATTTATTAGTTATTACAGTTAATTAAAATATAAGGTTGCAAAAATAGCAGGTCGTTGTAATGATATAATAAACTACCAAAATAGTATTGATAATAACATTTACAACCCATTGATAAAATATTTAAATGGATTTCATTTAGAAAAAGTTTTCTAGAAAACATCGATGCAAATAGAACTAGACTACCGTTTTTTTTAGAAAAAAAATCCTACGAAAAATTGTGTCTTTGCCATGATGGCTACTTACTTTCAAGAAAAAATTGATTTCTGTAAAATATAGAATATATCCGTACATGATACAATTAAAGCAAGATTATTAAGTTAATCTTGCTTTAATTGTATCATGTACGGCTGGCTATATTCATAAAACAAGTTTCTGTAGTGCATAAATTAAACTAATTTTTTCGTTAAAAGACTTGATTCTTCTTACACAACCTATTTTGAAAAACCAGATTTTCATATCAGTTTGTAAAGAGAGCATCGTGTAATTGTACTTACTTGTTATTACGATTTTTGTAAACAATGACATTTTCTAAATACATACCTTGAATAAATGCAAGCTTGTCATACAAGTTTGTGCCTTTGGTAGTTTCATAACCAGGAATATTTAGAGCCTCCAGGGTACTTCTATCTTGATCATCGCCACCATTTTCCTTCCTCTTGATGCAAGCAACATAATTGATACTAAAAAAAAAGTAAATAAAGATACACTGTCAAGTAGACAATTTCTATTATAATAATTTAAACTTATAGGTAATATACTAATTTTGGTTTCAAATATTTATTGTGAGAAGGAAGTTCATAAGAAATTCATCTTTTGACTCAAAGAGAAAAGAGCAAAGTGAAAGACTGTGATAACAAAATTTATTTGCAGACCCAGTTGTTTCAAAAAGCTTTAACTACTTATTGCTATCAAATGAAAAATATTTAAACCTCTCAGAATCTAATGTTCCGTAAAAGATACAATATTTATATTATAGCGGGATAAGAAAAATAATTGAATACTTTTGGAGTTTGAAGAAAGATTTACAAATGCTTCTTTTTCGGTGAAATCACATCGGCGCACATGTGTTTAAATTCACCGCACATGCCAACGGCACCACGAAATATGCGGCCATCCATAATAAATTTTGTTTCAGATTTATTTGAAAATATCCTTTTTAAACGAATACAAAATGAAAACCTTAAAATTCTGGAGATGCCCTGCAATTGAAGGTCACAGCTTTGACACGTTCATCCATAACTTTCGTCCCTGCTATTCTTAAATCTCCCGCCAATTCCATGCAAAACCGACCGCTTTCATTTCAAATTTTTATAAAAATTCGACAACTTTCGAGAGGTATTTTGGTACACTTTCCTAAAAACAGTGATCTTGAATGGTTTTAATTATGTTAAATGTAGTTTTCTACAACATCGCCTGCAAATATAGAAATTTTAACCTACTTTTAAATTTCTGAAAACCAAAATGCAGTTTATATACCTTATAGTATTATAGCAATTAAACAAACATTCCCATTAGGAATAATAATATATCTGACCATTAGTTAAATGACACCATTTTTAAATTTATATTAACTACTTTATTACCTACCTGTTTTGTAACAATAATTACCTGCACCATAAATTAATGATAGTGAATATTGATTGCAATTTAAATCCAATATTAAGTTCACTTACAATACAGAAAACACTTGTAACTAATTCACGAAGCAAAGGTTTCAAACGTATATCGTTCAGAGAGAAAGATGCCAGGATGTAAAGACAGGTTTTATGTAGTTAATGCGCAGGAATGTAATAGTTGTCCAACCAAGCTGTTGTTAACAACGATCACATAGTGATAGAATCGACATCTTCAAATAAGCTGTACTACTAGTAAAAACGCTCAACAATGTACGTTATGGCTAGAATTTGTTTAGTTGGTACAGTTCCATCTAAATAAAAATACGCTTACGTCGTCTTTCGCAATTGAGATTGGTTTTACTTTTTAACATTGTTGCATTTTTATGAATACATACATCGTTTTCTAAATTGAGTTTGCAGTAAATTGACAACACTTGCATCGTTTCTAAGATGAATTTTTATAGTTAATAATTACGCTTTGCCAATAAAATATACAAATTTGGTTGATTCTTTAAATTTTGAAACTTAATACATCTTAAAATTTATAAGTAATAGATAGCATAAACGGATACCGATGGCTTACAACTGAGAGGTATGATAGATATCTATCACAATATTATGCATTTTATTTTTGTTAGAAGCTAAAACCGATAACCTTAGTAGGTACGAAGTGCCAGTAATAAAAAAAATTAGCAAAAAACGAGTCGGGGTCACACAATTAGGTTTCCAATACTACACTGAGCAGTCAATGCAACAAATTAAGCTATTTTTATTTAGGTATATTTAAATCTTATCCAAATTTACTTGTGATAATTAAAATATAATTATTTTGGCCCACGTTTGACTGAACTGATAGTAAATACATCTATTTAACAAAAATTCCAGCAAGGATTACACCGTTGAAAACTCAGATTTCCAATAATCTACGCCTCAATATTTTCTAACCCTTTTAAAATGTAAATTTTAGCCTAAAAATTACTCTGGGAGTCCCTCAACAAAATATACGGTTTTTGCAAATATATGACATTCAACTCAATTCCTTGTAGACCAGTTAAACGTATTTCAAAGTCTAAATATATTATATGCTTTGTATGTTCGCACAATTATTACTACATTTGTTCTGGCTTCCTATAGTTCCAACATTTAACGCATGTGTATCCTAGAGGGCGACGTTTTACGGGTGAATCCACATTTCAGTATAAAGCAAGATGTGCAACAGCTTGACTTGTGGAATAATTTACACACTTCAGGAAAATTTTTTAAGGAACTTTCATGCCAATTTTCAGCTGCAAATGCGACCATAAGTTATAACAAGTGATAAAATAACAATTACGTTAGAAGTAAGTAACGACGGATTTAGAAAATATATATTTTGTTGTCGTATCCGAGTGTATGGGTCCACAAGTAGAACGGGCGTAATAATATAGGATATTGCAAACACAAGATGCCACAGCATATGCCGTACAAGAAAACACACACACACACACACACACACACGCACGCGCACGCACGCACGCACGCACACACGCACACACACACACACACACACACAATGTGGATGTAAATATGTAATTTGAAGAGGAAAAGGAAGGTGAACCGGATCAATACAACTAAAGTGATAAATGATGTGCAAAGCGAAAATTTGACCGGAACACAAATGCAAGGGAAATTGCAGATTTTAGAACACCTACAAGAAAAATTAGAATTCTTAGACAACGATATCTTTGACAACATGATAAATAGTACAGAGCAAGGTTCATGTGAAGAAAAACATAAGAAAGGCTTAGAGATATTGGAAAAGATTACCGAAGCTAAAATTGGAGCTGCAGGAAGAATGAGAAAATTATCTAACACAACTGAAAATAACAAAGGTTCTTCTGATCTAACCGTATCCAATACCAAAACACTCAAATTACCCAAGTTTAGCTTAGAAAAGTTCGACCTATTACCTTGTAATTAGCTATCATTCTGGGCGCAATTCAAGAAGGTTCATGAAGAAACAATTGACAGAGGTAAAATTTCAATATTTGCATGTCTCTTGTAGGTGGTTCTAAAAACTTAATCGACTCTTACCCCAATACTGCTGATAATTATGACAATGCAATAAAACATATTCAGGAAAGGTATGGGCGGCAAGACTTAATTCTTAATTGTATATACAAAGAACTGATAGCCCTTGTCAGAAACAAATCCTATATAGTAGAATTGTATGATCGTGTTAGTTTTAAGATTCGTAGTTTAGAAACATTAGGTATAACTAGAGAATTGCTGGCTATTTTATTGAAGAGTATCTTCTTTTAGAAAGCTTAAATTTATGGGAACGGCAAGAACTTTCCACTCAATGGAAACTGACTAAATTCTCATTCTATTTCTAGGTAAGGAAACAAAAACACATGAACGACTGAAGGAAGTGGATATTCAAGGTTCTGCATTATCTACGGTGGACTCTGGTATTGACTACAAAGCATCAGGAACACAGATTCATGAATGAACCGAAACCTCTCAAATGTACCTTCTGCAAAGGGGAATACAAGAATAAAGATTGTGAGTAAGAGGTAACTGTAACTAAGCGTAAATAAATAGTTAAATTTGATAGACTATGTTTTGCTTGTTTGAGTCCAGGCCACTCAATTAGAAAGTGTAGAGTAAGAATTTCTTGTAATTTATGTGGTGGAAGGCATCTTAGTCTAATATGTGACACTTTGATAAATAAATCGGCAAATTTATTTGCTGGGCAACATCGAAACGAGAAGGTTATCCTACAAACACTGTTAGCCAAAATGGACAATCAAATAGTTCGCATCATGCTGGATTCGGGTAGCAAGCGTAGTTACGTGACTTTGCAGGGGTTTGCAAAAACAGGAAACCGAGACATTTAGTCACATGCTGTTTGGCGTGCACGTTTCAGAAGTTGTAATACATGACGTTTTTGATGTTACACTTCAAAGCATAGATGGGCATAGTGAATATCAATTTAGAGCACTTCATCAGAACTCGAAAATTAACTGCTACAGGTATTGATATTTTTGAGGACAATGTAAATAGGCCAATTGCTGTATTATTAGGTGCGAATGTATTAGCTAAATTTGTCATTGGTGTTAGATCGGTTGATTCTTTGTTAGCATTTGAAACCAGATTAGGATGTTTTTGGTTGGTACTATTCAGAATGATATACAATCATTGAATATGTTAAGTGTTGTATCAATATTGTTAAATTGTACACTGCCGAATCTTCGGGAACTGGAACCTCTTGGAATTGAGAATCCTTCGACGAGTGAAAACGAAACAATTAAGTGTATTGAGCATTTCCAGAAAACATTTCGATTTCAGAAGACGGTCATTATTTGATTGCACTCCCATGAATTGATGACCATTCACCAATAAATACTGAATTTGAAAATTCTAAATCGCGATGTCATCAGGTTGTAAAGTGATTTGTGGGCAGTGACTAGGAATCGTGCAATATCGTTGAACAGGTACAAGATATTGAAATTAAGGGTTACAATTTGCCACATAGACCAGTTATTAAAGGAGGGTTAGATGACAAAGATTAGACTTGTGTTTGATGCATCAGAAAAATCTATAAGTACGGTCTCCCTCAACGAGTATTTGCATAAAGTTCCAAATTCTTCCAATATTGCTAAAGTTTCGTCTGGAAGAAGTAGGTATTGTAGCAGGAAAAGAGATCAGAAAAAAAATAGAACATTTATGATAGGACTAGAGTTTCATTCCAATATGAATTCCTTTTAATCTTTGAAGGTGAATGTAAATCACAGTCAGGTTTCGAACTCGGAACCTTGGGTACAATAGTCACACGTGATATCAACTATGACATGGAGCCACTTGAATTGCACCTGGCAACTTGATAAATACTGTTTATGTATAGAGTTCAAAGTTTACTTAAGAAATCACATTTTTTTGTACGTTGTTTCAGTGCCACTTGGCCAAAAACCAAGGTTCTCTACAATGCTTTTGTCTTCAGTGTTATCCCCAATGCGAAAACTTGCATAAATGCCTCTTGTTTCCAAGGCATCACAAGTAAATTTAGAATTAGGGAGCATATGTTGAAGATGCTCTGATACAATAGTACAATCAGTACCAGCTTTGATGCGACCGATGAATAACCATGATTTCCTCTCTATTGCCATAAGTCTAGAATTAAATTTAACATCAATTCCAGTACCATAAATTGATCTTTTACCCTGTTTTCTTTTACGCTGCACCATTGTAAAACTATCATCAGCATTGTTTAACTTTGCATTATGCTGTTGGAGATTTGGATTAGTAACATTAGCATAGGTAGATTTAACTGTATTTAACAGTGTGCTAGGCTGATGATTATTCGGGTTATCCAAAACTGCAGATGTAGAAGATTCCTTAATAAATTTAGTCAATTGAGATGCAAGCAATCCAGAATCAGTAGTAACAGTTAATGTGTTGTGAAGAGAAGTAACTGTTGATAAAAAACAATTAACACCTGTGTTATGATGTTCATTACAGTTCATGTTATTATTACATGTAACTTTAGATAAGGTATCAACAGTATCAATATGGTTATTGCTAACACCTGGGTTCCCAATTGACTTTACAACTTTTAAGTCCTTAGTAAATAGTCTAACAAACTCAACATTACTCTACCTTAAGTTAACCATTTCAGTTTTAAGCATATTTATTTCTTCTAATAGTGGCCTGGTTTCTTGATTAATAAGTGATTTAATAATGTTTCCAAACAAATTACTTTTGAGGAATTTTACAACATCATCAGCTTCAGACAACTTATCAACTAAAGTTTGAGGTCTGTGCACAGTTAAAAATGCATCTTCATCTTGATTAATACTGGTAAAAGTATTATTATAATTGTTAATAAATTCACTGCCATATTTGTTACAAACATTGCACAAGTAGATACAACCACTGCCTGTATCTGTCTGAGTAGCCCCTAGTCGCTCACCACATGAAGGCTGTGCTATAACTCCACACTTAGTACACTCAACATATTTTACCATCTTTTTGGAACTATATTTGCAAATTTTAGTTGCATCACAAACACTGAATTGTTCATTGGTAGCCATCTTGAAAACATGTCGTAGCATGACGAACCTGCACAATGAGCATGTGTATGCAGATGAAAATCCACATGCTGTTAAAAGTAGACATTATCATTCTCCTCACCACACAGGTCTCCACTGGCCTGGTTCCAATCACCTGTTTGTTAGAAAAGGAAGTTCAAATATTCATAGCAACTTTTTAAAGTCTATACACAATAAATTTATTAAGTTTTATCTAAAACCAAATTCTATGTACACAATTTTTAATATTTACACTTTTCATTCTGAAAAATTTTATAAAATATTAAATCTCAAATTTTTACATGCTTATATTCTCTCTGTAAATTTTACTAACAATTTGACTTTTTAGGTCACTTAATCAATTTTGGTTTCCCCAATTCCTTTTTTTTTGCTTTTACACGCAAACACTATCTTATTACGTTTTTAGATCGAATTGTAAATTTATGATAAAGGATCATCTGAACGCAGATGTACCACACTTTTCTCCTTTACTTTTCCACTAATACAAAATTCTTTTATATGATCTTTACGAATTTAGTTTTTGTTTTTTTTTTATATATAATGTCTGTTATGAAATCTTCCCACAAATAAATCCTACTTCAATTTACTTTTCTCAAATTTAAAATTTTTGCTCCACAGTTTGAAATTCTTACAGATTGAATAAATTTAACTGATCTTGATTCATCAATCATCTTGACCTGCGCCAACCTCCAATGGAGTTTCCGCTTCCTTACATAAATGCCCAACTTATTTCTTTATACAGATGTTGAATTCTTTTTGTGTTCTTGAAAAAATGAACGAAGTAAATGCACCAAAAAACGAAGATTCAACGAGGCTACCAATGAATGAAGAAGTATATTAAAATCAGAGTCCTAAATTATATGAATATTTAAAATTTTCATTACCTCAAATCCTTTTAACTTACATTTTCTTCGATGGCTTGATTGTTTTAAAATAATTTGGACTTGTTTCAAACACTTTCACTATATTAAATTATTTGAATGACTTTTAAGTTTTAATTTATTAAAAATGTGTACGACTCTAACTCCTAACACTATTTTAATTACGCGCCTCACTTATAATATCAGTTTAATATTATTTCTGTTTCTCATTTAAAATTAAAAAGACTCTCTTTGCTGAGGTCGCATCCCTATATCCATTTGTGTCTTTCCTTTTATCCCATCTGTTTACTCATGCAGTGCGTAAGAGCTAACGCCCATCTCTGATCCCCGGAATATTGCTCTTATCGACTCTCTGCATTTTTGTATTGAATCTATTTGGTGACCATGATACTTTTACAAGGTTTTGACATTTGTGTTCTTTTTTTTATTTATCTAAAAGTGAAATTAATTTATAGTGCATTTTAATTTTCTTTTAGCAAACGTTTAATAAAATATTCCTTATTTTCTATTGAAGCTACATATTGATACAAAATTCTTATCATGCCGTATGGTTGTTTTCATGTTATAGTTTGATTGTTGGCATATTTAAAGTTATATACAGGGTATTTATTCACCTGAGTCATTTAACACAATTTTTTATTTGATAGTTGAATGATTATACTTATACCAGATATCCTTATTTTATATGATATGTAAGTTATTAGTAGCCGAAATTATACATGCTTGAAGTTTACGATTGTTTCGGTTTTAAATCAAACTACCATTGGATTATTTTCTGCTGAGCATATTTCAAGTTCAAAAAATTTGCAATGTGAAACTTGTAAACTTATATATAAATTAATAGGTGGAGATGGCCCTTGAAAACAGAAAATCCTTTTGGAGAACTGCCCTGAGGATGATATAGCCAATACACTAAATGTTCATTTTGCCACTGCAGCCTATACGTTAGTCCCCAAGCATTTGTCTTTGTTATCCGACGCAATAGAACTATTACACCAAACTAAATCTACCAATGATAAGAATTTCAAATTTTGTCCAACTAATGAGTATGAAACTACAATAGTCTTGAAATCTTTAAACAACAAACATAGCTCGGGCGAGGATGGTATCACCTCTAAACTACTAATTGTTTTACCAACTCCAATTATTAATTATCTCTCCATGCTCATAAATGAATCATTTATAACTGGCAACTTTCCTTCTTGCTTAAAACACTCGATCGTAGTACCCTTACATAAGGGAGGCTTTTTCAGTGCCAACAATTTTAGACGTATATCTCTTTTATCCACATATTCCAAATTAATTGAATCATCGGTTAAAACTTGGTTATTAAGCTTTTCAAATAAATATGAAACTTTTGATAGCGCTCAATTTGGCATTTGTCTGACGAAATCTACTACAGATGCTGTATATAACTCTTAAAGAAGACATACTCATCTTTCAATAACATTAACACCATTTCCACTGCTATGTTCATTGACCTCAGCAAAGCCTTTGATTTTGTAAACCATGATATCCTCTTAGGTAAACGAAATTTCTACGGAATTGGTGGAATCACAAATTCTTGGTTTCGTTCATATCTAAGTTTATAGAACACAATCAGTAAGAATATCATCTAGCAATCATATTGTTCTGTCTGACAGAATAGGGTTACAGGTGGGAATATCGCAGGGTTCAGTATTAGGTTCCATTCTGTTATTTTTCTTTGTAAATGATTTTTCAAACAGTGTTATTCATGGTAATTGCACATTATTTACGGACGACATCACATTATATTGGGAGTCCAGTTCACCGAGCAAGCTAAATAGCAACATCATTAACGACATACAAACGATAAACAATTGGTTTACCTTGTATAAATTAACAATCAACCCTCAAAAAACCTGCATTATACCATTTAAGGTACATTCCACCATTGATATTCTGGCTAATGACCTAGCGTTTAACTTGGTTGCAACCACAAAATTCTTGGGTTTAATATTAGATCAGAATCTAAAATGGTCTGATCATATTTCCATGTTAGCCTCCAAAGCTATCTTCTGTTTGTTTCGCACTCAAAACTATCTCCCTGAACTAACATTAGCGTGTTCACTTAAAGCCTACCATGCAATATTTCAGGCAAGATTACGTTATGCTATTGCTTTTTGGGGGAATTCCACCAATGCAAACTCCATCATGATGTTTAGACTACAAAAGAGGCAATCTGAATTATTTGTTGCTCATCGAGAACTGAGCATTGCAAAACTTCTGTTAAAAAAACTGAACGTGTTGACTTATCCATCTCACACGTCATACAAAGAATATATATATATATATATATATATATATATATATACTTATTCTTTATATATATATATACTTATTCTTATATATATATATATATATATATATATGGCTCCTGCACTCTACAATAAATTACCGAGGAAGATCCAGTCTATCAAACAAACCTCAAAGTTCAAATTGGCGTTGCTGGCCCTGCTACTGGATAAATGTTAGTACACAGTGCAAGAATATCTAGAATACAATCAGTCATATTAACCAGGCGGGTAGTTGATACAAGTATATCTACTTTTACATATTAGCTTTATATTTTTCTTATATTATATTTATAAATTATACTTGTAAAAAAATTCTCTGTACACTATCGTATCATATGGGTGCAAATAAAACATAACATAACATAACATATAATGCAAATAAATAGATTATTAATTAATTTTAAAACAATATTTTTTTCAAATTAAAACTATTCTACTTCTCTGAAAGTGCAATGAGGGTTAACCTAGTTCTATGTAAAAGTAAATTGTTTTCATTCTTTCATGGTCCTGTTGTATCAAGACTGCACATATTTCTTAGTGAATTTTTAAATATGCAGAACATATGGAAAGAGTCAAAAATATTTTGAATAGTATTCCAAATGGTACATAGAAAGAATGAGAAAAATTGAGAAGGTATGGAATTATTCCATTTAATAGTGTATATAAAATAACCTATTTTCTAAATTTTTAGTTATGGCAATAAAAATTTCAATAATCATAGAGAAATTGGAGGTGGAGAATATGTAACGCTAAAGCGTTAATCAAGTATATACTTATAAACAGAAAAGCATTTATTAATTTAAGTTAATTAAAGTGAACTTTGTTACGGTATTCCGCACAAACACAAAAGAAAACAGTAAAAGTAAGTAAAGGAATCGTTTACGCCGAATACCGCAACAGAACAGGGACAGAATGGTAGAAATTGGGCTAGCTCAAAAACTTTGTAGAGGGGCGTGGGTGAAATAGAAACCCCTCTAAAACTATATTGTTAACATCCAATCTCAAAACACTATTTACAAAGCAATAAAACAAATAAGTTGTGTAATCGTTTGTTAAGTGCTAGTAAACAAAGCGTCATAAACATATAAAATTGGTAGGCAAAATAAACATAACATCTTATAATCTAAAAACTTACTTAATGGATCACTTCAAATACATATAAAAGATAATAAAACAAACTATACAGTACTTCAGGAAAAGAAATATACATAAGTTATATATACATGCTGCTTTGTGAAGTGCACCTCCTCAACAAATAGTATAACCTTAAAATTAGACACCCTAACTTAAATTAATCAAATATTAATCTACTTTTAAATTGATGTGTAAGTTCTTTTCGTTAATGTTTATACAACAGACCAAAGAAACAGTAAAACGGACCCTAACACAAACTTTGGATAATTAAATTTTAATTTGAAGGATGATTATTACATCGTCGCTCGTGCATTGTGATGTGTTGGTAACGTGGTGTTGGTAATTTAATGGATAATCATGAGTAGCAACAAATAAAATGTCTATACTTCACAACAGCATAAAAGAATTGTGAAAATGAAAACTGTATCTTGAACTAGTTGGCTTTGTATCATGTTGTGGATGGAAAAATGCGACTGCATTTCTTTATTGGCTACATGCTGGAACCACCAACTTCACTTATACTAAGAAAGCACTTTAGTAGCGCGACTTTACAACATGTATCTTCGGTAAGAAAATGTTGTTTTCAATCTTGTCTTTCAAAGCACGGTCCCTATTTTATAAAGACAGAATCATGTATGGGGGTAAGCATTTGGCTTTCAAAGATATTGCCGAAGAACCAAGTGTGCAGAATTCCCAGACAACAGCTGCCGAAATACAAACTGTAACAGCTTGCCAACAAGCAGATAATGCAATTATCAAAAGATTTTTAGACAAAGGAAAACACTCTTGTTACTTTGTAACATCTTAACAGCTGCAGAATACCAGATAACAAGTCCATTGTAAGCAGATGTATGATGGTGGTAAGTGGTTTTATTTTTTAGAAGAAAGCAGTGCATTTACATGCACCTTTAAATTAAAATGTAATCACTGCAGGTGCTAGGAAGTATTGCAACTACTTTGTAACATAATGTTTTCTAAGCAGCTGTTTGATTTTATAAGGCAAGCTGCTGTATAGAGTAATTACTTGAGTAATTTTATAAAATAACACTAATTCAAATGGCGGGAAATCGAGCCTGTTGAGAAATTTTAGGGCGTTATAAAAATGAAAGCAGAAAAAAGTACTTGCAGGATTTTGAACGTAACAAATTTAATTCAAAAACATCCTTAAAATTTGGGTGGTTACAATTTACTACCATGGCTATTTTTTCATGTTGGTTTAAACTCAAGTTTACTTAAACTGAATCAAAGGTAATCTTAAGTTTAAACTAAACTCTAAACTACACCTGTTTTACATGCTCATTTTATCGTCAGTTTAAGTAAACCTTATTTTCTATGTATATACGACGGTTAGCAATTCTGAAGCTAACTTCATTTCTTACTTATTTGGTCTGTGCTTCTTACAAATCTTAGGTTATGCATGTTATATTTTGTGTGTTCTACATATATATTAATTTTTTCATTGTTAACATAGATATTTGAAATAAGTTAAAATGGAAAAATACAAACGAAGTAACAATTTTCATAAAAGTGAAATTGACTTATTAGTTGAGTTGGTGGAAATGCGGAAAGAAGTGTTAGAATGTAAAAAGACTGATCACACAACTTGGCGAGAAAAAGAAGCAGCTTGGCCAGATTTAGAAAAATTTTTAATTCTAGGACATTAACGAGACCAAGAAATTTCAAGACTTTGAAGACAAAATATGAAAATTTAAAAAAAATTGCTAAGAAGAATTTCTGCCAAGAAAAGCAAGCTTTCTATAAGGCGGGGGTGGTTCTTGTCCAACACGTGACGATGTGGATGATAAAATACGGTGTATTTTGGGAAGTGCCGCAGTTGAAGGATTGGAGTCCCAGAATAATGCTGATAGTGGTAAATAACAAATAATAGCGTATTAACCTTCATTGTTTATGTTTGCAGTGCCTATTGTAATTGAACCAAGTCAACCTTTATCCTCAAGGCTAACAAGGGCTCAGGCATCTGTTGAATATCTAATGGATGAATTAATTTTGGAAGAAGAAACTGTTGTGCTTATTGAATTGACCACAGCACGCATTGGTAACAAAATTAAGCGCAAACGAAAAAACTGTTGACTGAAGATGCAAGAGTAAAATACGTAGGAGTGGCAAATGGAAAGCTAAAAGTACTAAAGCTGCAACAAGAACTTTTAAAGACAAATTGATTGCATGAAATTGGAGTCGGAAGCAAAAAAGATCGAGGCAATTAGACAAAAATCTGAAGAAGATCTAAAAATATCAAAACAGCAAATGGATAGGGAAGAGGAGCTCCATATATTAAATGTTGAATATTTAAAAAAACAATTAAATAATCAGTTGGGTGATTAATATTTTAATATTGGCATTACAGTATAAAGTTTTAATGTAAATCCTTTGAATAAAAAATTAAAACATGCCAAGTTTATTTCCAAGAACAATATTATATAGCCTATAGTCCGTTGAAGTAATCATTAATTAACTGCCGTCTTGTGATGTTGTTCATTAAATGATTTGCTGGTAGTGGAACATCTACGGGATCTTCGTCATAGTACATGTAATCTGGGTTTTTGGAGCATCGGGCTCATGCCTTGTAACAGCTATATTATGTAAGACTGCTGTAGCAACAATTGCAGTTTGAATAGTTTCCATTTTAAGTGACATGCTTAAACTTAAAACTGAAAACCTTCTTTTCCAGACTCCATAACTGCGTTCCGCAACATTTCGTGTACGAATGTGCGATTCATTATACAAATTCTTGGCATGGGTGTGTGTACGTAGTAATTGAGTTAATAAATAAGGCTGAATTGGATATCCACTATCACCGAGAATAAGGTAATTTCCAAAATGGCCTGATTCAAACAAAGCGCCAACCCGACTATTTCTAAAGATATGTGAATCATGGGCTGAGACTTGCCATCTGCACACAATATCTTGAATTCGCATACTTGAATCGCAGATTGTTTATACATTTAACAAAAAATAGTTTTTCCTATTTGTAAAAATTTCAGCGTTTGACCTTCTGAAATATAGTTTGTAAAATGCAATTCATACAAAATTTGTTGTACAGGTTACCTGGGTATTGAATCCTCATGTGTGTACAATCCAATGCTCCAATTACTCTAGGAAATCGAGCTATATCATAAAAATTTCTGCTGCTCTGTTCCAGATTAGGTGGAAATTTTACAAATTGTGCTCGTAATGATGCTATTGCATTACTGACCTTATGTATAATTCTGCTTGTAGATTTATGGATTGCGGCAAAATCACCCACTGCTATTAGCATACTCCTAGATGCATAAAACCTTAATACTACAAGTAATTTTTGGAGTGGTGTTACAACATAATTTCTATAATAATATTATTAAACTAATTAAGATATGCTTGAGTTAAAGTTACCTTTCTGTGGGCCTTTCCAATGCGTTGTGTATTAATCCTAATAAATAAATCACCAATTGCTTGGACAATCGAAAGCGCATTACAAATTCTTTGTTTCTCCACCGTTGTAAATGATTAGGCAGGAATTGAAAAATCTGAGGACGTCTTAGTCTTTCGACAACGTACATGTCGTTGTCTTTTTCATCTGAAGAAGATACTGCATCTACCATTTCCACAAAAGCAATGTCAACCAAGTTTATATTGTTCCCCTTTCCTATGAGGAAGATTGTAATGCAAAATAATATTTAATTAAGTGTTGGTACAAAATGATAAACAAACAATCATATTATAAATAATACTCAAATCTCAAATGCAATTGCAAAAAATCAATTTAATCAAAAATTTTAGGTTAGGGTATATTAAATTAATGACAGTCAAGTATAAACGCAGTTTAAATGGGAGGTTTTCATGGTTTGAATTCAAACTTGGTCTAAACCTTAGTTATAGATGATCACAGTTTGTACAACCCAATCCCAGCTTAAACTACAGTTTAAACCGAATTTCAAGATTAAACTAATATTGTACAACTGGCCCTAACATGGCTATTTTTGCATAATATTAAAATAGTACTTATATACCAAGGTACATACTGTAATGTTTTGACTAATTGTACCGGACTAAATATTCATTGGGTACTTTTGCATTGAAAATGAAGGATGGTGCAGTTTTATTATTCATTATGACAATAAAAAAAGTCAATCATTGAATTGGTGGCTTATCTACTTAACCTTACTTATAACTAATTCTACCCTCGTTATTCTTGCCTGTTTAACCATATATCATAAATTTAAGATGAGGCTGTCCGTCCTTCATTGACAATCATATGTAACTTGTAGTAATAATGATTACTGCTCAGAATTCGTGTACCTTGTATAACTCTTCTCGAGAATATAAAATACAATAACTACATTCCACCTGAAGTACAGAGCCGATTGCGCTTTTCTCTGTTGAACCAACCTCGCATTTCAACGAGCTCCCTACCTCACCCCTAAGCGGGAAACCAACACATCACGCGTTCACTTAAAATTCCAATTGTAGAAACCAATGCAATACTACATTATTCTACAGTAAGCAATAAAATGTATACCAGAACCAGCAAACAGTTTGACAGAAGGAAATAACTATTTAGTCAACTTTTAGACCACCCATCGTCTGAACAAGACTGAAATCCAGGTATGTTGGCGCTCAACAACCTTAACTGGAAGGAGAGTTTAAAGATCTTTCCAGGTAGGTGTATGTGAAAGTGTTAAAGTTTGTATACCCTAAAAGATTTGCATTTGCTGTTATGGAACTGACCACTGATAGTTAGCTGATGTCTTATTTACCGTTATGTCTTCATGGTAGAGTTAATTTCATTCAGGTAACCAGTGTCAATTTAGCATGCAGCAGATTTTTGATTCCCAATGCTTGCGGCCGATTTTAATTTTTTTTCAGTTGTTATATAGATTTCGTACGGAAAAAGCAAGCTTTTTCTTTGCAATGTCTTGATTTTTGTTAGACATTTTTTAAAAGGAGATAAATTTAGTTTTTTAAAGATAGTTTCTTTGTGAACATCTATCTTGATAGGTTTTTGGATGGAAACGTTAACCGATTGTGACAAAATAGTAAAAGGAAAATTTAGAGCTTAGAAATGGACCTCATTTATAATAGATGGTTTTTTGAAGGCCGAATTTATTTATGAATTGAACATGAGAAACATAAAACTGAAAATTTGACAGACGCATAATTAAGAAAAATTTTGCGAAAAGTAATTAAAACACCCACCGACAAAGGTAGATGGCGATTTTGAATATTCATTTGATTTGACGGACGTTGTTACAGCCATAAAAATACCATTAGGTCAAATTAGACTTTTGCAAGTTTAAACCAAGTTAATTTTCAGGGATATTATGGGAAAATTGAACCAGAAATTGTCTATTGTTATTCTAAATTATCACATAGTTTACCGAATGTTGAGAATGATAAGGAATATAGGAATCAGTTAGAAATTGAGTTAGAGAAATTTATTGAGAACCACAAAAAGATACAGGAAATATTTTTAAAGTTAGGGAAAACGTAAAATTCAAGAAAAATGAAAATTTAATTTTGGATATAGAAACTGAGAATAACGTAGACTATTTAGAAGAAGCAGATCATGATTTAAAAGATTTTGGGAGAAAATTAAATTTAAAATCAGCACTAGTAGAACCTAAATCAATAAATTTAAAGAGTACAGTTTTGAAAAGTTCAAACTCACCTAGAAATATAAGTAATTCAGTAGTATACAAAGTTACATCTGTCTTAAAATAGGGAACAACTTTTCAATGGACACATCAATAAATGCATTTTTAGAACGAGTAGGAATTAAAATTAGCTAGAAATATGACAGATTACCAATTAATTTCAGACATCTGTGATTTCTTCTTAGGAAAAGTGTTGATTTGGTCCCGCACGAATAAAGTTTTCCACTAGATTATGACGTACAATTACTGACAGAGATAAAATTACGCACATGGTGAAAACAGAAACATTAGGACTATACATTGCAATAAAAGCAAATATGTTTTCATGTCTAACCGAACCAATAAGCGTGAAGAATCAATTAAAAATACTATTTAATTATGTTTCCTTTTTATCATATATTTTTAAGTTTAGTCGAAATAAATTCAGGACAAGAATTAAGTTAGGAAGAAAATTAAAAGAACACAAGATTTCCATTGAAAACTTCGCTTTGTCGACAAGAAAGGCAAATATGTTAGAGACAGATTTAGCTTATCAGGAACCTTAATGTTCACAAACAAGAAATACTAATAGATTGCTAATCTTAGAAATACAAAATGTTAGGAATAATTCGACTTCAATCAAAATAACAACCAAAGTCAGAACACCGACCAATCAAGATGGACTTATTATCAGTGTGGTTAAGTAGGCTGTTACCAAGCGCAATGTAGAAATCGAAGGAAGACCTTTTATTGTTATAAATCGGACTAGAAAACGTGACATTCAATTGGTGCCCAAGTTGTCATCAAAATAAGAAGCATTTAAACTGAGAGAGGGTCTCACACTTTTTATTATTCAATCATAAAGATGTAACATTAAAAAGAAATATTTAAAAAAAAATGAAGTGGTGTTAGATTACGTCATCGAGCAAACCAAGAAGACAAACATCCTTATGCTAATATAAGTATATTAGTTTTGTAATTTTTGGCACAACTAAAGAAATGTCAGCCAACGAAGAGATTTTAGACATTTTAGGAACGATTTCGCTACTTGTAAAATTAAAAGACAAATTAGGTGTATCGAATGTATTAATTATACAGGAAGTTTATTCTGCAGAGCTCATAGTAGATTTCTGGAAAGACGTTTGGATAGTATCCAATATATTTAAGAGAGAATCTAATTTTGCGAAAGTAGATACAATAGACATAACAACCAGTCTTACAGTCGACATTAGACTTTACAGTACATTAAACAACTAACTAGATGAAAGTGTTGCGAATTATTTTCACAATTTACCAGAGTTAGGAAAAACAAATTTAGTAGAACAAAGTTAAAGTCGATAGCAACCGAATTAAACAAAGGTACTATCTTGTTTCACCTGGTATGCAAAATCACTTAGATACTGAATTGAACAATTTATTAAAGTTAGGTGTAGTGCAAAAAAAGTACTTCTGCTTGGAACAATCTAATTTTTTTGATCGAAAAGAAAGATAGTTGTTATCGGTTTGCAGTAGATTTCAAAAAACTAAATAAAGTAACCAAAAAAGACTCATATCCTATTCCATATCTGTATTCCATTTTAGATAAATTACGCGATGCAAAATACATTTCAACCCAAGATATTAAAACAAATTATTTTCAAATTCCAATTAATAAAAATTATTATCAATTAATCAATATACTGCTTTTACTGTACTCAATCAAAGACTTTTTGAATTCACACGTTTCCCAAAGGAACTTTCACATTCACCAAGTACGTGGTTAAGACTTAGTGAGATAGTTTTAGAACCAGAGTTAGAGGTTTTTCTACTTGATTATTTAAACGATGTGAAAGATTATTTCGAGGAACATTTAGCAATATTAAAAGAACAAATACTGGTTTCACTTTAAGTGAAGACAAATGTTACTTTTGCAAAAGAAAGAATTAAAATATTTAGGTTATGTAATTAATAAAAATGGACTGTTAGTAGATGCGGATAAAGTTAAAACCCATTTTAGAAATACCTAAGCCAATAACGGTAAAAGATATTCGAAGACTTACAGGCATAGCAAGTTGGTACTGTAAATTTATACCTAACTATAGCACTATTATCACGCTGTTAATAGTTTTACTAAAGAAAAAAAATTTATTTAGTATGAATCCTGTGACACCGCTTTTTCAAAAATAAAGAACTGTTATATACATCTGCACTAATTTTGACTTCTCCCGACTATAACCATGAATTTGCTATAAAGTGTGATGCCTCAGATTTTGATATCTCTGATGCTTTAACAGTGTTATTTAGTATTGAGAAATTAAGACTTTATATTGAAGGCACCAGATACAGAATGTTCACGGATCACCATTCATGAGCTTTGTTGAATACTTTACAAAATCCTAGTGGTGGATTATGTCGTTGGGTTATGAAGCTTGAACAATACTGTGAACAAACTTACAAATCAAAATAGGACAAAATAATTTAAGTGGGCTGGGAAAAATAGAGTTGAAAAAGACAGATAAAAATATTTACAAAAAGTCAATTTATTATGTTGAATCTTACTGAAATATCTTTATTCACTTAAAAAGAGAGGCAACTGTAAGTAATTTAGAGTTCTACGTATTTGTGGTAAAGTTATAT
Organism: Platerodrilus igneus; assembly: GCA_036346225.1. Classification (NCBI taxonomy): domain Eukaryota; kingdom Metazoa; phylum Arthropoda; class Insecta; order Coleoptera; family Lycidae; genus Platerodrilus; species Platerodrilus igneus. The sequence goes on from JARFIW010001165.1 coordinate 45,288, forward strand.
TTTAGGTGTTTGCGTGTTATAGTTACAAAAATATACAGAAGTTAAATTGACTTTGTAGTTGTTCATATGGTATGGTTTAACCGAGTATACAAGTATATTCTAACCCGTCATATATATGTCCAACTCTTGTAACACACTGCAAGTAATTGCTTGTCTGAGGAACTTTAGTAGTTTTTCTACAAAAAATTCAAATACATAAAAAACAAAGATGAAATAGAAAAAAATTGTAAATTGACCACCATCAAGTAATACGTAAAACATGGTCTACTAGAAATGCACAAAATAAGTTTGTTACAAAAGAAAACAACAAGGGAACAATGCCCAATTTGCAGCAGACTCTACAGGGACACAGAAATGGCGGAATGCACTAACTGTAGGAAATGGTGCTGCTATGAGTGTGTTGATGTCACAAAGAGGTAGCCAAGAATGACACTTAACAATGCCCTATTTGTATCACCCGAAACATGAATTTAGGCTCAGGTAAAGGCATTGTTGAGTGTCCAACAACAACAATGGCACCACAGAGGAAAACTCTTCTGTTAAGTTTAAACCACGGTTAGCTAAAACAGTTACTTCTTGTAAGTCAAAGTTTCCATACTGAAAGTGTCAAGTTTGGTTCAACTTCTGGTATAAAACGCAACTAGAAGCTGCAACTGCTATAAGAGGAAAGAGACTTGCCTAGAAAAGAGAATTAATTGAAGAAACCCGGTTGCCTCTCAATAAAGATTCTGATAACAGTCATGACTTAGAAGATGAAGAGATTGAAAAGGTAGATCCGTTACAGAATAAAATGTTGTCATTAGATATAGAAAACGGTTGCAATCGTGTTGGAGATGATAGTAGGAATCACAAGTCGCAACAATTTCCGACGAGCTACCCACAGAGGAATAATTCCGAATATTGACATCAAAAACCCATTGACAAACCCGCCCTATAATCTGATCACGACACAACAGTATGCTGCTAGAAGAAACATATTGAAAGAGGTGCCAATATTTAGCGGAAATCCACAAGAATGGCCCTTGTTTATTAGTGGTTATGAGCAGTCAACCAAGCTTTGCGGTTTTAGCAATTGTAAAAATTTATTACGGCTGCAGAGTTTCAATGGACCTGCTAAATTTGGTGTGTACAGTTTTCTAACGCTGCCGGAATGTGTACCTGATATCATCTCTGCTCTAAAACTACTGTTTGGAAGACCGTAACAAGTTCTAGAAACTTATATAAAGACTATACATCACCAACCACCCCTAAGAGATGATAAACTTGAGACAATAGTTGAATTCGCTTTAGCGGTTAAAAATCTGTGAATTTCTTTACAAGTGGTCAATATGAAAGACTGCTTAAACAATCCTAATCTGCTGCAAGAAATTTTTCTAAAACTACCTTTCCAACTGAAGGTAAACTGAGTGATTTATCATAGTACTAAGCACGAATTTTCTGGCCTTACTGACCTTGCTAATTGGTTATACCATTTAGCCACTAATGTTTCCACCTCTTTACCAACTTTAGATATCTACAACAGAAATCATCAAAAAGGAAGATTCAGTATCTATGAACCTACAAGTAGTTTTAATAACAATAAGCGATCCACTTATGTCAGGGTAGTTGTTGATCCGTCGCTGAGTGCAGTAAGTTCAACGCGTACGTTTTAGACAAAAAAATAAAAGACTTTTAAGAAACTTAACCTCTGTAAATTATGCTTGAAAAGACATCGCTTCCATGTAGATTCCCAGTTAAATGCGATCAAACACAGTGCCAAAATAAGCATCCATCTTCTTTACAAAGATGTTGAACTGAAATCGGCTCTTAAAACCCCGCTATTATGCGAGACCGTCCGCAATGACGTTTCTGATACGGAATTTAGTATATGTCACAAAGCCTTGGGTCAAAGTATCATGTTCCGAATACTACCAATAAAATTAGTGAATGGAGACAAGACGGTAGACACACGTGCTTTTTTGGATGAAGATTCAGAATGCTCAACAAAAGCATTGCTAGAAAATTAGAAGTACAGAGCGGTAATGAACCATTATGTTTAAGAAAGACGAGTACGCATCAGTGGATTGAAAACCAGTCGCAAAAGATTCTAATCACTATTAGTGGAAGCTTTCAAGGCGCTTCGCAATTTCATAATTGTCCGGCTCGCAGTTAGAACCCTAGATCTTCCCGTACAAACCTTAAATTTTTCTGCGCTCAAACAAGCATATTCCTAACTCCACGGATTACCTATAGACTTTTATTACTATGTCAATCCACAAATTCTTATTGGCCTTGATAATTGGGATTTGGCAGTGTGCCACTCAAGGTAAGAGAGGGTTCCGAGAAGCAACAGATTGCGGCTAAATGTAGACTGGGTTGGAAAGTGTTTGCCTTGGGGCTGCCTTAACTACAAAATTACAGTTATCACATTTGCCAATGTTCATCCAAATTGCATGACGAACAAGAACTACACGAAGCGGTTAAATTTTCTCGATAGAAAGTTTAGGAATTGCCCCAATCAATAGCATTGCTTCAAAGGAATCTAAACGGGCACATAAAATAATGCAATCTACGTTGATTCAAAAAGACAATCAATATAAAATTGGTTTGATTTGGAAGTTTGATCCGTTTAATTTTCCAGACAGCAGACAAATGGGATTGCGGAGATTGAACTGTATAGTATAGTGGAAGTCATCCATAATGGTCTTTGAGAGGTCTAGTATCGAAAATCCTGCATAAATGGGTTTATCATAAGTCACTTCCACCCGGTCCATTTGTATGATTACCAAATTCTCACCGAGCACGGTACAGCTATGAAAGTTCGGGCGGGCGATCAAACTATTCGCGCACAAATAATTTCTTTTTGGCTCCCAGCAAGTTACAATTTTCACATTTACGCGATTGTCCACATTCTCCATAGTTTTCTCGAAAATCGCGTTATTCATCAATTTAAAAAAGTCTTCTTCAAACGCACTTTTCGCCCGTGTTTTCAACCCTGTGTTGAGTTCGATATACGGTTTTAACCATGGAGACTGCTTGAATTCCATAACTTGGTGTATCGCCTTGATCCGGAGTCCATTTTTTAAACACTGCTGAAGATTTCGGTAATGTATGATATAATTCTTCTTGTCTTCCAGCGCGGCGAGTAGTTTTGGGTTTTTAGAGCTGGTGTATGGTGGGATTTTTGTTTCCGGGCAGAAAGGTAGATCGTTGTGGGCACCGTGCAATTCTTTGGAGTACTCGGGGTCTACTTCCAAAATATAACCCACTTCACAGGTGTCGGGGATATTTATCATTTCCTGTCTGATGTGCTCAATTGCCCAACCACATAAATTATTGGCGTCGAGGTACGTTAGATAGCTGGATGGAGTGGTAGCATCGTAATCCTACATGTGTTTGTTGTTGGCTTTGGCATATCTCCCACTCCATTGCGTAAGACCTCCCCTTATGCCAGATTTCACAAAATGGTGCATGCCAAAGTCGATGAACAGCTCTAATTTGACATTTGTGAACTTTAGCATCGCATCCCAACTAACGCTTGGGGCTGTCATATACTGACAAGGGTCGAGGTCGTGCATGTCAATGCAGACGTTTCTAAAATTTTCAAAAACGTCGGCCAACAACAGGACATTATTCTTCAAGTACATGTTGCTATATTCCCTAAGAGTTTCCATACCGAAAGTTCGGGCGGGCGATCAAACTATTCGCGCACAAATAATTTCTTTTTGGCTCCCAGCGAGTTACAATTTTCACATTTACGCGATTGTCCACATTCTCCATAGTTTTCCCGAAAATCGCGTTATTCATCAATTTAAAAAAGTCTTCTTCAAACGCACTTTTCGCCCGTGTTTTCAACCCTGTGTTGAGTTCGATATACGGTTTCAACCATGGAGACTGCTTGAATTCCATAACTTGGTGTATCGCCTTGATCCGGAGTCCATTTTTTAAACACTGCTGAAGATTTCGGTAATGTATGATATAATTCTTCTGCGCGGCGAGTAGTTTTGGGTTTTTAGAGCTGGTGTATGGTGGGATTTTTGTTTCCGGGCAGAAAGGTAGATCGTTGTGGGCACCGTGCAATTCTTTGGAGTACTCGGGGTCTACTTCCAAAATATAACCCACTTCACAGGTGTCGGGGATATTTATCATTTCCTGTCTGATGTGCTCAATTTGATTTTTAGGCAACTACTTAAACCCCCCTATTGGTAAATGCTGGCTCATTGCTCAACCATATAAATTATTGGCGTCGAGGTACGTTAGATAGCTGGATGGAGTGGTAGCATCGTAATCCTACATGTGTTTGTTGTTGGCTTTGGCATATCTCCCACTCCATTGCGTAAGACCTCCCCTTATGCCAGATTTCACAAAATGGTGCATGCCAAAGTCGATGAACAGCTCTAATTTGACATTTGTGAACTTTAGCATCGCATCCCAACTAACGCTTGGGGCTGTCATATACTGACAAGGGTCGAGGTCGTGCATGTCAATGCAGATGTTTCTAAAATTTTCAAAAACGTCGGCCAACAACAGGACATTAGTCTTCAAGTACATGTTGCTATATTCCCTAAGAGTTTCCATACCGAAAGTTTTTCAAACTTTCAGAGCGCGCCCGTACTCAGCGAACCAAATGTCGGAAGATGTTAAGTGGTTGTAAAACGTTTCCTTTGCCGGCAACGATTTTTCCTCCAAAACGTATGCATCCGTAATGTAGTCGTACGGGAACACGCATTTTGTCGAACTAACTCGAGCTTGTGGTCCTCGGGGAAATACTTGCGTAGTTCTACAAACTGATTGGGAATCTAAATACTTTGCAGGTTTTCCAAGGATGATGCCATGAACCGTAACGAGTCGATGAATCGGAGTTGAATGCAGCCTGCATCATCCTCCTCAGTATCCTCCTTATCTTTGCCATCTAATCTAACGTTCTTGGTAAATGAGATGTATCTTTCCTTGTTGTTAGGTATGACGCTGATACTCTCTTGGTCGCACCCCAGCTCCTTAACAATAAAGTGGGCATCATAACCACTTAAGCTATGGAAAATATCAGGAATAAACGTAGGCATCTTATACTTCAAGTTGCACTGGCTATGAGCTGCAAAACTGAATTTTTCATTTAGGTGGTTGTGGTCGCGTACCCTGTCAGTTCCAAGAGGCTTCTTGAATATACCACAGTCATCAACCATGTGGCATAACAACTCATCCAATGGTTCGAGCAGTGCCATGGGAGCATTGGTTTTTAAGATGGATCCTAGTCGTTGAACCTCCGCTTTCATCTCCTCTATAAACACTCTGGCTGCATCAGGGCTTCTGTATATTTCAAACTTTGATAAATCATCATAATTACTACACTTAATGTAGTATGCAAAGCTATAAGGGGTATGCTCCTGCACATTATTAGTGAATGATGTTGAGGTGTCTGGAACAACAGAGCTGATGGGTTTTAGCACAGATTCAAATTCCGCATAAATCGCAAACGGCGTTTGCATCTGTTTATGTATGTTTTTAAATTCAACGATATTGTTGAATGCATTTGGCATTTTTGTAACTACATGGTTACACTCATGCTCCGAATGTTTCCGAAGTTCCTCTTCCGTCCGGAAGTAGACCAAGCAACCATCGCATATTCATTTCTGGTTTACTCTTTTAGACAGTTGACTACCAATCAATTTACCCAGACTTTTTATCCAGCAATAGTGACTGTTTCCATCATCTTGCAAGTACAATAAGTTGATATGGCGAGGTTTCTTGTTCTTTGCGAAATGTAGAGGTCCCACAATCGACTTGCCTTCCACTCCAAAAACGTTAATGCTGACGTCGTTCATCTGCTCGAATCTTGGTATGTCGGACATCTTAACTGCAAATTCAATTCCATCAAAGTTTAAAGCGGTGCTGTAGTGTGGGTATTTAGACACTCTTTCGGGGTGCTGATCAGCTGGATATAACGCTGCCATTACGGACCATGCAAAGCATGCCAAGTCCTCATTTTGAATATTCACTACTGCCTTCTTATCCTTAACCCACTTAGGCAGCTCAATATACGAAGATCCACGCATAGAATTATATTTGTTAATGTTAAGTTCTAGATGCAACACATTTTCCAAACTCCAGCCGGATCCTCGTCCCTGGAACTCCTCTGACTTTACGCCCATCACCCGTGTCATAGACGTATATAACTCCGTAAGATTTGACGAGTGGATGATTACCTTGTTTTTGGTGTTGAACGATTTAACGTCGTCAACACCTTTACCCTCGCTTATTTTGGTGTAAAGTCCGAACAATTCTAGATTGGCTTTCAGGGCGTTGTGTTCATTCAACTTTTCTCGTACTAGTCGCACAAAACAATCTTCATGTTGCTCAAGAAATTCGGTAACGTTAATATTACCGTTAGTGTTTTTTATCCGGTATGTCGCAATACGATTCCGGAATGCCGTGCTTACGATTTTCACTGCATCTTCTACCCCATGACTTGCAGCAGATTTGTGCGCGTTGCTTCGCAAATGCGCGGTATACACAGTTTTCGACACTTTGATGTCACACACGTCGCACCTTACAACTGCGATACGCGGTTGCTTAGACATCGAAATCCCATCTTCACATGGGGGTAGGCGTTTAACCCCCTTCGATGTTGTAGCTTCTTCCTCTGGAAGAGATGTTTTACGTTTAACACCGCTCGATATTATCATACCATGCACTGTACGCTGGTGACGAAGCATGTTGCTTCGTATAGAAAATGTAAAGCTGCATACGTCACAATTAAAAACTTTTTTAGATTCCATTTTCTGTAATTTGAAAAACGGTATTAGACACTTGAATAACAACGCGTACGGGTTCTTAAACTCGACTTCTTTTGCTAAAACAAAAACAAAACTAACAATTACGAGTAGGGTACCGATTTATATACCTACGGACGAGTCCATTTAATTAGAGAGGAGTCCACATTTACTTTAAATAAAAATATTAAAGTACATACGTTTCACTAACATGAAATCTCAAAAATGTAAGTGACACGCGTAATTAAATGCGATCTTGAACAAGGTAATTACATTGCTATACCTTTATGGCAAATATTTTCCACTGGAGAGAACTTGTAAAATGTTCTAAAACTTTGCAATACTTTGGTTAATTATTGTAATTCGAAAAGGTATGACTAATAGCCTTGGCGTATTAATTTTTTCCTGTCAGGACTTGGAGAGTTTTGTAAAATCTGCGCATGCGTTAAGTACTGTTATTTAATTTACAATACCTATACAGAATTATGATAACTTCGCTATTGCTAGTGCAAAAGAGGTTGGTAAACATGGATCTTTATTCCCATTCAATATACGCGCAGTATTCGCTGAACCTTCGAGTTGTGGAAAGACCTTAATATCTCTGATCTTGCACGCGAACGGTCTTAGATTTCAAAATGTGTATGTGTTTTCAGAAAGCCTGTATCAACCGAAATGCGAATTGTTAAGAAACGTATTTACACCATTAAAAGAAGAAATTGGCTACCATGAGTATTATCTTTAACCAAAAATGAGTAAAGAAATCATCGTTAAGGAATTATTTAAGCCTGCAAGGAAAATTTTCTGCGTCGCCACACAAATCTGAAACACGTGAAATGTGATCCAGTCGGACTTATGCAAAATGCAACCTTACTCTCGTGTAAACAATGGGTACAGATATATTTTAATAGCGGTGGATTGCTATACAAAATATGCTTTAACTGAACCTTTAAAAACCAGGACTGGTTCGGAAGTTACAAAAGCAATGAAAAAAATACTGGAAAAATGTTGCAAGGAGAAATTAACGCAAAAATCAATCTACAAACAAATTTTGGGAAAGAGTATTACAATCGCTGGTTTAAAAATCTTATGCAAAAATATATGGTGCATCATTATTCTACGTATACCGCAACCAAAGCTAGTATGGCTAAACGGTTGATCAGAACAATCAAAAACAAGTTGTACAGAAGATTTTACTTGCAAGGCAGTCATAGATGGTTGGATATTTTGCCTAAGGTTATGGAAGAATACAATAATACACCACATCGAGCTATTAACATGACGTCTATGGAGGCGGAGGAACACCCGGAAAGAATAAAACTTTACACCGCTGACAGTGCTTCTAAAAGTCACAAGAAGTTGTAGAGGGTTGGCCAGATTGTACGTATATCAAAATATAAAGCAGTACTTGATCGAGGATTTCATTGAAACTGGAGTACAGAACTGTTTAAAATTGTTAAAGTACAACAAACGAGACCGATAACCTATCTGATACAAGATTTGGAAGGTCAACCAATCCTAGGTGCTTTTTACGGTGATGAGATTCAGCTCACAGCGGCACCCGACACGTACCTAGGGAAAAAGTTTTACGAAAACGGAAGCATGGACGTGAACTATTAGTGTCGTGGTTGGGGATGGTAAAAGTTAGATTAAGAAAACAGATTTGCTATAGCATATATTGATGGAGTTACCGCAAGTTTGGTTATTTGAGAATCAACCATCGACGAGAACGCAGCATAATGGCTTACATCCTGGATATTCAAGTGGACTGTCGTCATTGCACTTAACTTCATATTCAGAAAAGATAATCCCGCCAAGTGCCACAGTGTACATGAAGGGCTTACAAAAACTAAATATTGTATCCAGATATTTACAGCACAACCATATTGAAAATATTGAAGAATTTAACGTTCCGAATTTGAAAACGTTAAGGATGGATCATGGAGGATTTGGTCATTGTCTTATGCATATGGGTAACCATTTAGTATGTGCCAAACAAAATGTTTTACTTATTCAGAATGCATTGTAATATATTTAAGTATAATAAATTTTTTGTGGCTACTTGGTTTTATTATATAAAATTCAACAAAAACATAAATATTGGTAATAAACGAACAGGTACAAAATGCCACTAAAGTATAGAAGTAATTGAAAAACTTACCCTTATTAGAATAAAAATACGGCTGGAAATAACAACTCACAAACACAAGCACTTACCGCACAAACTATGAAAAACACTATTGGCATACAACGTGTTCCTTTTGAATATATATTGAAACTGTAACCGAAGTTGTGGCGTGGAGCAATTACGCGGTTAATACATCTTAGAAAGTTTGTAATATTTACATAATCAACCGTCCGTCGTGGAAATGTGAAGACCAGTCAAGACGGATAATTAAGGCCAGGCAGACTAACTCAGCGGCGTAGGTCGTGGTTCAAACTAATAGCTAAAACCTTGCTTGTACTTACCAATTATGCAATATAAATATATATCATCAATATATACATAAACAATTTATAATCAACATGGGCGCCAATCAGCGGAAAGGCACTAATACCTAATAAAAGCAATCATAAAACAAGTTGAAAACGCAAGGCATTGTCGCAACGAACTTCCAAATGTAGACTTACTTTAAAACAAATTAAAGAAATTAAAATTATTATGTTGTAATAATTATAAGTATTCAGATAAAAACAAAAACTTATAAACAACAAAAGAGACATTTTAATATATTTTATTTTATTGAATAAATATTTTAAAAGCTATATATTAGTTCTCATCAATAAGATAAGAAATTTTTTTTTTTATATGAATCTAATTATTTTCGGTAATCAAAATTTAAGTTTAAACAATGTCTATAATATTGGAATAATTGGCATGAAATGCCATAAATTGTTCAAATATGTGTCGCATATTGATTTTAAACTTATTTAAAATTTTAATTATCCCTGTGGATTTTCCCGGGGGCTCGGCGTCCCCGTGGCCCGATTTTAACTGACATCAAAACTTAAGCTCTGGACACCGAGCTGAATCGATTGATGTATCACACATTGATGTCCGACCATTAAAAAGGCCTCGGACACACAGACAGACAGACACACAGACAAATAGATTTCATAAACGAACGAAGTTCGTTGATAAAACTTCGTAGTCTAGGAAAAGGAATAACCTTTTATTAAACGATCAACCGTCAGAAAAATTATAAACAAACAAATAAATGAACAGTTGAACTCAAAATGAAATAAGGCCTACAGGGCCCACAATTCCGAAATAAAGTAAAAGGTAATTCTATCTAACCTAATTGTTTTACAGGGACGTGCACGTCAACATATACCTAATCTTTAGTCTAACTATGATTAACATAAGACATTTAATTAAATTAACAAAAGTACTTGAAACACAACAAGGCATTACTGTCCTTTCAACAAGGTATCACGTATGTACAAATAAGTCAAGGGATTTCATGGGTTAAAACCGCCGTCTTTCTTCAATAATAATTTCAGGAATACGCGAAACGTAATTTAATGTGAATAATAATTCGCATGAAACCAGACCGGCCTTGAGCTCGCAACAACTGCTCCCTTACTCAATGGACGAACACATCCGCACCCCGTCGTTAGCGTCTATAAGTAAAACTAACATACATTTCCGCGTGCAAAAGGTAAATATAATATAACTTGTCTATAGCAATTAAACTTTACAACAACCGCAAAAGTTAGAAACGCAAGTCCGAAAAAGCTTTCATTGCTGAGCTATTAACAAATGTTAGTTAACGTCTTTATTACGTTCCAATTATGTGTATTTGAGGCAAAGGAATTTTCTTTTAAATACATCTAAGCAATAGCACACCGTCGTTAGCGTCTATGTAAAATTAAAAGTACTCCTTCCTTACAAATCAATAATACGCTACAAAAGTGATGTAGAATCGAAATAAAATTTACAGCAAAGTGTTGCTTTGCATTATCAAAATAAATGTCCTTCAAACAAAATAATAATACTCACGTGTTCTAAGCAACACACAAACACGTCTTCGCGCGAAGACCACACAACGAAAAAAGCCCAGAATCATTGCCTGTTCCTCACACCTCTAACCACATCCCCCAAAACTCCGAATGAACTCGCCCGGCCCTGTGTTGAAATACCAAGAACTAAACCCTCTCAATACATTGTAATGCGAATGTTATGCGATCACACAAACCGTAAACGTAAAACTCAATGCTTTCGTTATGATGTAAGCTTTTAAAAATATAGAAGCGTTTGCTTGTGTTAAATAATTCCACTACGGTCTATGCAGGCTTTGTAACACGTACATATAATTCAACCACGGTTCGTGAAGTAAAAAGGTAATAATTAAAATTATGTCAACTGATAATAATATAAGTATTGGTACGCAGTAGCGTAACATTATATAAGAAATAATGATAAAATATATGCTTAATAAAGCGATTGAAAGTCGGGTTGTTACAAGTTGTACGGGAATTTTTTCAGAATGAGTAGTAAGGCCGGCGGCGATTTTTAATTCCGGAAAATACAATTAAATATTGCTATTATTAGAAAAAACAAAGATTTACTTTTAAAGTATTTACAAAACTGATCTTGTATTAGTAATTACAGCTCAGTCATTAGACAACGTTAAAATTTGCTTATATGTGGTTTTTATTAATAAATCGTTAATTTAGTAACAGTGAAATGTTGTAACTATTTTTTCTCTCTCTAATTGGCTCCGCTAGCCTCACGCATGGGCGTTAGTGAAACGGTTTTACTTCTGAAGCACTAAACCCACGAGTGTGCTAGTGAAACAAACTTACTAGAACTACTAAAACACCAGCCCCACATTTGGTGTCAGTAAAACGAAGTCTTCCGACGTAACTAGGGGTCTATTCCTTGGGTAGAGCTATGAGCAATGGGGGGGTAAGTCGAAATCTGTTGGGGGGTCACACTCAAACTAAAACAAATAGGCGCCACCAAGTCCAGATTGATTCAAGTTAAAAGCATAGCATATTTCTAAGGGCGGACGTGGAGACCCAAAGAAAAAAAGATCGCCTTCGGTGACAAAAACCTGTCTTAACAGAATAAGACGCTGTTCCTGTAAGAAAGAATAATAATTAAGTCAACATAGAAAATGGGAACACTGTTTGTGTCCCTCAAATATGCCTAAAAAATAAAAGAATATTTTCTACATAAGGGTGGCATCAAAATTCAACTCTTATTGCCTTTTGGGTTGCTAGGTTTGATCACACTTGATCAAAATAAAAGACTTTAAACTTAGGTTAATAATTTACTAGAAAGAATTCCTTTAACTTTAAATAAAATTGAATGCAACAAAATTAAATAATTACTTGTAGTAGTTTGGAAATTTAAGATAAGGTTTATCAATCTGTTTCTAGATCAAGAATATTACAACAAAGTGTAATTTGTTACATTAATGGTTTTAACCCATTCAGATCTGATTAGGTCTATTACATTGTCAAAATTAAAATACAAAATATTCTCGTTAAGTTACATGTGCTAATTTCAGTTTAAAATGAAAATGTTCATAAAGATATTCTCGTTTTCAAAGTTGGTAGTAATAAAATACTAAGCATCTGCTTTCATAAATACAAGTGTCAGCAGTATATCTCAAACAAACAAATGACGTAATTACACATGTTATTTTATAGTGAAGCAACGTGTTGTTCTGACAAAATAAACAGTGAATTTTAAGTTTGGCGCTGGAAATCCAGCTTAGCAATAGATAAAGTGAATAACAAAATCGTATTTATACGTATCAAAATAAAATAGCGTGTTTCCTGAGTGGAACACAATTGAATTTCTTAAAATTACTACGAACCAAACAAAACTGCTTTCATAGGCTGAAATAGGATGTGCATCGTCATGCGGAATTAACTGCTTACATCCTAACAAAGTAGTATCTTGGCTCGGACCAACAAACGATTTCCTGTTAATTAGATCTGCTTTCCATCCTCTAAAAGCATGTGTTAAATTGAAGTGGTTTCTTAACGTTGATTCACAGTTCTAAGTTATTATTGTTTAACTTCTCATCGCCTAAGTGTTGTAGTGTTTCGTCGTCTAATCTTGGTTTGCGCTAAACAAATTTTCAAATTACATACTATAATAACGAGTATACATTACCAACCGTTATTCAGAAAATGTTTCACTTAATCAAACCGACCCGCAGGTCACTGGCCATTGTTCTCTTAAACATGCTGCTGCCTCTTTTACCTATGGCCGAGTGCCTATCTCGTGCTCTCGTACGATGGGAGGATCCCAAAGGGGGGGTTGTCATTCCTCTCTACGCGCTTGCGACTGGGTGTGAAATACACCGCCATCCAAAACAACTAGACTAACGAGTCAAGATGCTGTTACAATGTAATATTATAATTGTAAAATGTATTATGACTTTACTTATTAAAGGTATTTAACTATTGTCGTACCTTAAATGAAGCGAATTATGAATTCGAAAATAAAATTGTTACACTACCCTTTCCTAAAAGAAAAAAATTTTTTCAAGGAATTTAGTATAACAAATACAAAAATTTTTTTTTTAAATATACTAGCCTTTTCTACCTTCCTAACTATCAAAACAATTTTACGAATTTATTCAAACGAGGGAGACAAATATTTACAATTCGAGTGTGTTGGTAACTACGTGTACCTGACGTCCATCGGGAGACAAAATCGGGGAGTCACAATCGGTATAAGTCAAAATTGGGAGGGTCAAATTAGAAAGTCTAACACTCCACGAAAAATTAATCAAAATCAAACTCAGAATAATCCTTCAACTAGAGGTTCTTATTCTTACCAAGGCTAGTATCTACTAACTGTAACCAAACATTTCACAATTTATCACAACTTCCACAAAAAACTTCACTTCCTGGAGCTCTATTAGCTCTATCTACAAAAAGGAATGCTACTACTTCAAAACAGCATAACCATTTAAAATATTATCACTATAGAGTGACAATCAAAAGGAAGACCCTACTAATAGGCCTAAATTTCAAACACTATTATCACAAAGTGATAATCAAAACAAAATTAACCCAACCAAAGGTTGCGCACAAATTTCAAATACAAAAATCATCACTATATCGCAAAGAGACAATCAAAACTAAGGTAACCTAACCATAAGGTCACTTAACAAATTCAAATACAAAATATTATCACTTTATCGCAAAGAGATAATCAAAACTAAGGTAACCTAACCATAAGGTCACTTAACAAATTCAAAAACAAAATTGAACCAGATAGGGTTGTAATCTCCTACACCCTACTGATTATCCTATCACTAATTTCCAAACAACAGGTCCCATCAGTGATGGACCAAATGGTGAGGCTCACCATTTTGACCTACTCAAACAAAAATATTTCGAACGGTCAAAACAAGGGAAAGAATAAATCAATATTCTCTCTACCTCGATATGTAGAAATCAGGACCAACAACTTAAATAGCCCACCCACTTCTACATTAAAAAGATATCTGTCAACGACATCTTCTAAACACATCTCCGAATAACGCGCGAACAAAACGACCAGCGTGCACATCAATGCACACCTCAACCCTACAAAACCTACAAAATCCTTAACCACTTGTTCCACTTATCAAACAAAATACTCAAAATTAGTGAAACGACACTAAATCAAAAATCGGAACAAAACAAAGCAAACCACTACTGTATTACTTAACATCAAAGAGATGACCAGACCGGAACTAATCGTCAGGATCATCATTTTCACTTGGACACGCTACTTCAACGGGTTTCAAGTCTTTTACGTGCCATTTCCCGGCTCTTGTTCCATCTTCGTTCTCTAACTCATACACTAAATTGGAATGTTTTTTCCGAACTTTACTCATAACGAACTTTGGAGCTAACTTAGCGGAGAATTTATCACCAGCACTCGAGAGTACCTTATTAGCTCTCCAAACACTTTCTCCGACTTGGAACGAAATGTCTCTTCTTCTAAGATTGTAGCGTTTACTCGAACGTTGATAAGCTACATGCAAATTTTCACGGACATTTCCAAAAATATCAAACAAAAGTTGACGATCCAAAACATAAGAAGGTCTACTACTGGAGACGACATCAACATCCTCACCAGGTTTAAAATTCTCACTATAAGCTTTTCCACTTAAGGGTACCTGACGACCAAAGACTAAAAAATTTGGAGAATAGTTGGTGGACTCATGTTTTGCTGAATTAATTGCGTACTGAATTTTTGATATTTCATTATCCCACGTATCATGTTCTTCTACGTATGAACGAATTGCAGTACCAACTGTCTTATTGATTCTTTCCACAAAATTGCATTGGGGAGCATAAACAGCATTATACCAAATCTTTTGAATTTCGTACTTTGCACACAAAGCTTTAAAAACACGACCAATTAGTTGTGGACCATTATCACAAATAACAAATTGTGGTACTCCGTAGACAAGAAATACTTTTTCCTCCAAAAACTTCTCAATCAAATGTGCCGTGGCACTACGCAAAGGTTGTAAAATCGAATACTTCGAGAACCAATCACCAACAACTAACAGCCATTTATGTCCGCGTTTGGAACGAGGAAACGGACCCATCAAATCTAAAGCAATGGTTTGGAACGGAAGTCCAACCTCTTTTTCCTTTCCCATCATGCCAAGGGGACCTTTGTTGGGTGGTTTTTGAGCACCACACATCAAACACTTCCTACAAAATTTACGTACATCAAAGATCATCTTTGGCCAATAATATAGTTCTTGAACACGAGACAAAGTTTTTAAAGAACCAAAATGTCCTGCTGTGGGAGGGTCATGACATGATTTAATGACATCTTTACGCTGAGATCTTGGCACTAAGTACTTCCACTCCACAATATTCGCCGAATGCGGTAATTGGGAAGGTATAAACTTATAAACAAACCCATCCTCCACTTTCCATTGTGGGTAGCTTTTGGGTGACAACAAAATTTTTTTTCTCAAAGTTTCATACCACAAGTCTACACCATCAAGTTTAATCTCTACTAAATTAACTTCTGGATTTTCTAAAGGAACGCCACGACTCAGACAATCTGGGACTATATTAAATTTTCCTTTCCTATGCACCAAATCAAATGAATGTTGCCTTAATCGAACTGACCATCTGGCGAGTTTTCCAGTAGGATTCTGAAGATTACTCAACCAAAGTAACGAAAAATGATCAGTGACAACTGTGAAGCGAACTCCTTCCACCCACGGACGAAATTTCTCAATTGCAAAATAACCGCTAAACACTCTCTTTCTGTGGTGGAATAATTGCGCTCTGTACGGCTCAGGGTTTTACTCGCGTACGAAATTACACGCTCTTCTCCTTTTACATTTTGAATCAAAACAGCTCCTAATCCAGTGTTACTTGCGTCACACTCAACAATAAAGGGAGCCGAGTAGTCTGGCTGCGAAAGAAGAGGTGCTGAAACTAATGCTTGCTTGATCAGCACAAACGAATTTTCTGCTTCCGTGTTCCAATTTACAGTTTGACCTTTTTTCTTTCTCTTAATGAGGTCATTGATAGGCGAAACTAATGACGAAAAATTCTTTATAAAGCGACGGTACCAGCTGCACATTCCTATAAACCTTTTAATCTCCGTTGTGGTTTTCGGTCGAGGAAAGTTAACCATCGCCGACACCTTATCGGGATCTGTACGAAGTGAATTTAACCTACTATATAACCCAAAAATGTAAGTGTCTTTTTAAAAAATTCACATTTACTTATATTTATAGTAAGGTTAGCTTCTTTTAGACGTTGCTTAACCTCTGACAATAACTTTAGATGTTCTTCAAAAGATGACGAACATAATATTATGTCGTCCAAATAGCAAAATACATGAGGTTCAAAACGTGGACCAAAAATCGCATCTACTAAACGCTGTTGTGTCTGCGCAGCATTCTTCAATCCAAATGGCATGCATGTAAATCTATATTGTCCTCGCGAAATAACACTAAAGGCAGTCTTATCCTTAGACGACTCACTAAGAGGAATTTGCCAAAACGATTTTCTCAAATCAAGTGACGAAATGTAGTTCGCACCTCTCAACATATTGAGAATTCTATCTACATTCGCAAGGGGGTACGAATCATGAACAGTTAAGTCGTTCAGGGTCCTACCATCAAAACAGAAACGATATTCTCCATCCGCTTTCTTAACCAACAGAACCGGAGAGGACCACGGACTAGTACACGGTTCTATAACTTTAAGTCTAAGCATGTCGTCCAACTCATCATTCAATATCTTACTCATATATGGTGACATGACATAAGGTTTCTTATGGAAGGGTTTGGCATTGCCTGTGTCTATGTCCATTTCAATTAAGTTAGTACGTCCCAATCTATCGTCGCTGCTAATCTCACTAAATGAATTTATTATCTCTTGTGCTTGCACACATTGAGCATCTGAAAGGTCATGCAAATCAAACAAGGAATCTTCAGTGTTTCAAGGGATAGAAGACGAACCTATATACTCAATGTCGTTCCCAATGTTACTCTGAATAAACCAATTATTACTCCTAAAATCAGCAACTACTCCAAATAATTTTGCAAAGTCACTACCGAATATAAAGGCGTGAGGTAGGGATGGAACCACTAACGCATTAAGAATACGACAGTCATTACCTATACAAATTGGTAAATCAACCGAACCTACAACAGACTTTATTGAACCATCAGCCGTAGTTATACCTGTTTTTGCTGAACTAAAAATTTTTAAGTCTAATTTTCTAATTATTGAAAGAGCTAAGGATCCTACCACTGAGGTAGTGCATCCCGAATCTAGAAGACCGGTAATGTCTCTATCAATTAACTTCACCATAATGTAAGGTCGATTATCACACTGCTTCTCAATGAACAAAGTATTATTCTTAGGCTTCGGAGAATCCTGACAAAAATTTTTTACTACTGTAAGCCATCTCGACCAATCGTCTTTACAAAAGTATTTTTCTTGTTTACAAATCATAACCATGGCCTTATTACGCGGAACAGGATGCCGACCACTATGCGCCTGCCGCCTTACTGGTTTTTTGAACATTGTGGACATGACGTTGCCTTAACGCCTTTTCGACCACATCCAAAACAAAAAATCTTTTTGGTTGCTCTACATTCTCTAAACCAATGTCCACTACGGGAGCAATTCCAACAAACAAAATTATTTCTCTTATCGAGACTAAAAGAATTACAAACTGAGGACTCCAAAGAACTCTTATCCGCTACTGTTACTTGAGGATTAATTACTTTATTTTGAAACACCCTACTCTTAAATGGATGCTTAGAAGGATAACAAATCTTGTTAGGCTTACTAGAAGATGCAGAAACCAAGTTTAGTTTCATCAAAGAAGCTTCTTCTAACCTTTTACACAAATTTACTAAGGTAGACACATCTTGAATGTCCGACAATGCAAGTGCTGAAATATATTCAGGAATCAAATTTCTTCTTATCATCTTAACTTTAGTAACTTCTGCTGGCTCGTGAGTCAGTCTACTAAACAGAGTTTGCATATGCGCGACAAATAAAATAATCCTTTCGTCTTTACCTTGACGACGATTTCTGATCTTTTCCCAAACGTCATCATCTGAAAAACCGGGTAGAAAATCTTCCCTTAAGCGTTCTATCAAAGAGTTCCAGTCTCTCAATGAATTTTTCACTGTTCTAAACCAAACTAAAGTGTCACCCACAAAAAGTTCACATGCTGATCCAAATAAATCAGCTTCGGGTACCTTACGAGATTGTGCTAAATCACTAACTCTATCTAAAATGAATATAGTTGTTTGGGATCACCTGAGAATTTTACAGGCCATGAACCTATAGGTACGGAAGGCGTTACATACGAAATCGAATGAATAGGTGCACTAGCAACTGAAGGAGATACTACAACAGACCGGTCCACATAGGTAGACTCTGTACTTTTATTGGTTTTATCATATAACTCAGCTTCAAGGGTTAGTATTGTTGCTACTGTCTCATTTCTGAACTTAATTGCTTCCTCGGAATTTGTTGAAGGAATTTTCATGCGCTTAACTCGCCCAGAAAGGTGGTTTAACCTTGAACAAGCTCTCCTAAAAATTGAGTCTGATGAGTCACCTTCAAATTCGGACAAAACATTTCGAACTGACTCGACTGAAACTGAAATTCCTTTACTTTCCGTTGCAAAATCTACTTCATAACACGAAAGATCAATCAAACAACCAGGCTTATCTATCTCTTTAGCTAACAATCTTCCTAAAATTTTCCTTTTCTCCAAGACTGGTCTTTCACTCACCACTCCTCTGATTTTCAGTTCATACTCCAATTCTTCTTTAAGTAGACAAACAATTTGGAATTTTTCCGACATGATCACTCAAGCCTAATGGAATCAGACCGCTAAATCCAAATGATCTGAACCTTACAAAAATTGTCAAAACAAATTCGGGCAACTAAAGGTAAAAGTCAAAAGGTGTTTTTGGTAAAGTAATTTTTGCCAAAACAATAACAAAAAAATTATATTGGATCAAAACAGAATGAAAGCCAAAAATAAATTTAACTAAGTTAATTAATTGACTGAACGGGGGTTATCGTTACAACCAATCTTTTAAATAACCAAACCTAATTATCACATAAACGTTGAGCAAACAAATCTCGATGCAAAACTATTTTTGAACAACCAAATACCAATGCGAAATAGATTTTGAACTAACAAATTTCGAAGCAAATTAAATTTTGGATAAACAAATTTCGAACCCCAAACGTTGAACGGACAAATTTCGACGCCTCACATGTTGAGCGCCAGTGTAACTATTTTTTCTCTCTCTAATTGGCTCCGCTAGCCTCACGCATGGGCGTTAGTGAAACGGTTTTACTTCTGAAGCACTAAACCCACGAGTGTGCTAGTGAAACAAACTTACTAGAACTACTAAAACACCAGCCCCACATTTGGTGTCAGTAAAACGAAGTCTTCCGACGTAACTAGGGGTCTATTCCTTGGGTAGAGCTATGAGCAATGGGGGGGTAAGTCGAAATCTGTTGGGGGGTCACACTCAAACTAAAACAAATAGGCGCCACCAAGTCCAGATTGATTCAAGTTAAAAGCATAGCATATTTCTAAGGGCGGACGTGGAGACCCAAAGAAAAAAGATCGCCTTCGGTGACAAAACCTGTCTTAACAGAATAAGACGCTGTTCCTGTAAGAAAGAATAATAATTAAGTCAACATAGAAAACGGGAACACTGTTTGTGTCCCTCAAATATGCCTAAAAAAAATAAAAAGAATATTTTCTACATAAGGGTGGCATCAAAATTCAACTCTTATTGCCTTTTTGGGTTGCTAGGTTTGATCACACTTGATCAAAATAAAAGACTTTAAACTTAAGTTAATAATTTACTAGAAAGAATTCCTTTAACTTTAAATAAAATTGAATGCAACAAAATTAAATAATTACTTGTAGTAGTTTGGAAATTTAAGATAAGGTTTATCAATCTGTTTCTAGATCAAGAATATTACAACAAAGTGTAATTTGTTACATTAATGGTTTTTAACCCATTCAGATCTGATTAGGTCTATTACATTGTCAAAATTAAAATACAAAATATTCTCGTTAAGTTACATGTGCTAATTTCAGTTTAAAATGAAAATGTTCATAAAGATATTCTTGTTTTCAAAGTTGGTAGTAATAAAATACTAAGCATCTGCTTTCATAAATACAAGTGTCAGCAGTATATCTCAAACAAACAAATGACGTAATTACACATGTTATTTTATAGTGAAGCAACGTGTTGTTCTGACAAAATAAACAGTGAATTTTAAGTTTGGCGCTGGGAAATCCAGCTTAGCAACAGATAAAGTGAATAACAAAATCGTATTTATACGTATCAAAATAAAATAGCGTGTTTCCTGAGTGGAACACAATTGAATTTCTTAAAATTACTACGAACCAAACAAAACTGCTTTCATAGGCTGAAATAGGATGTGCATCGTCATGCGGAATTAACTGCTTACATCCTAACAAAGTAGTATCTTGGCTCGGACCAACAAACGATTTCCTGTTAATTAGATCTGCTTTCCATCCTCTAAAAGCATGTGTTAAATTGAAGTGGTTTCTTAACGTTGATTCACAGTTCTAAGTTATTATTGTTTAACTTCTCATCGCCTAAGTGTTGTAGTGTTTCGTCGTCTAATCTTGGTTTGCGCTAAACAAATTTTCAAATTACATACTATAATAACGAGTATACATTACCAACCGTTATTCAGAAAATGTTTCACTTAATCAAACCGACCCGCAGGTCACTGGCCATTGTTCTCTTAAACATGCTGCTGCCTCTTTTACCTATGGCCGGGTGCCTATCTCGTGCTCTCGTACGATGGGAGGATCCCAAAGGGGGGGTTGTCATTCCTCTCTACGCGCTTGCGACTGGGTGTGAAATACACCGCCATCTAAAACAACTAGACTAACGAGTCAAGATGCTGTTACAATGTAATATTATAATTGTAAAATGTATTATGACTTTACTTAATAAAGGTATTTAACTATTGTCGTACCTTAAATGAAGCGAATTATGAATTCGAAAATAAAATTGTTACAATGTATGATCCTCAGCCTTGCATTGTTTTGTCAATGACGTCTGATTATTAATTGTGAAAGGTACTTTCCTACAATTCTAGTTAATATATGGGAATACACATTCTATAAGTTGATTTAAATTTCGAGTTTGTCGGTATTTATACAATAATTAACCGCATTCGTAAAATGAGAAATTAATGGTTAATTTTAATACCACTAAGCATGTACTTTCACTTGGTGATTCATTTAGAAACTAGGCACATCACAAATTCCAAAAATATGACGTAGAAATTATTTAAAATTAAATTGCTTTATTAGTAAGTATCCTGTATACAACAAGTTTGGTATTCCTTTAGTAAACGTTTAAAGTGTTTTATTAAGTTTCCCTTCACAAGGTTTAAATTGAATTACAAAAACTAAATTGATTTTTAAGGTATGAGAGAAATCTATGTATAATTGGTTGTCTTTAGCGCTTATAAAAGTTAAAAGTGTTTTATTAAGTTTCCCTTTAAAACGTTTAAATTGATTTACAAAAACCTAAATTTATTTTTAAGGTATTGAGAAAAATATGTATAATTGGTTGTCTTTAGAGCTTTTTAGAGTTGATTTTATTTTGAAAATTCATTAGGTTTCTTAAAATTATCTTGCAGAAAAGAATTAAAAAATGTTTTAAGTGGTTTTTAAAGTTTTGGTGTTATTTTTAAAATAAGCGAATGGTTTGCATATTGCTGTAAACTTTAGACCACGTTACAACATTTCTATAAATACATTAGCTAAAATTTTGTATGGAGGGTTTTTGTTAAGGTAGGGGGTATTCGGGAAATTCCGGGTTAAAGCGTATATCTCGGGTGACTAAAAAGAATTTAAAGATCGAGTTAAAATTAGATAATCAAAAAATTTAAAGGTACGAGACTTTAAAAGAGTGTAACTTTGTAAGCTATAATCCGATTTTAAAAATTTAGACATGGTTAGATTGTACAGAAAATTCTAAATCAGACTAAAGTGGTTGGCCGAAGAAAATTCTAACTTAGGTTAGAAATGAATCGGGTGGAGGTGGATCTGAATATGGTTAGTCGAAAAAAACTCTAACGTAGGTTAGATATGAATCGGGTGGATCGGGAGGATCGGTGGATCGGGTGGAGGAAGATCGGTGGATTGGGTGGAAGAGAATCGGTGGATCGGGTGGAAGAGGATTGGTGGATCGGGTGGAGGAGGATCGGGGGATTGGTGAATCGAATGGAGGAGGATCGGTGGATCGGGAGGGGGAGGATCGGTGATTCGAGTGGGGGAGGAGCGAGAAGGAGTGAGGAGTGCGGAGGAGTGGGGGGTGACGAGGAGTGAGGATCGGGTGGAGGAGGATCGAGGAGCAGGAGGATAGGTAAGATCAGGAGGAAGAGGATCGTTGGATAAGGTGGAGGAGGATCGGCGGAGGAGGATCAGTGGATCGGGAGGATCGGTGGATTTGTCCCAGGACCATCCATATCCTTTACTCTTCGTGCAGCCAATTGTGGTATTGAGCACCCAATCACAAGTACAACTTTTAGAAACAATATATTTTATTGCATCGCCATTTCTGTGGTCAGCAAGTTAGCGATCCTGATATGTAGCGGTAGTGGTAAATGTTTATTATGCTAAATGAAACTAACGATATTGCACCAAATTAGGACATATGTTTTTAATAATTTTGTTCGTAAGATTTTTAGAGATGTCATGCCCAAGTTTATTTGGTCCCAACTATAAATACATAGATTTTATCTGACTGTTTCTGGTGAGCCAGTTTGTTAAATAAAACCCTAAAGTGCTTATGACTATTATAGAACATGTGTCGATTTCATCATTTGCCAGCGTTTAATTAATTTCTTGTTTTTTAATTATAAAACGGTTTTTATTATTACTCTGCGGCATATACATGTACAGGGCGTTTCATTAACAATGGAACAGCGGTTAACTGGAGATACTATTCATCAAATAATAACCATTGAGTTAAACCTTTCTTATCCGAATGTTGATGGCTTAAGAAGTACAGGATTTTGAAAGTTACCTATAATTTTATTTCAATTTTTTGGCATTATTCTGAAAATGTTTGGGTTATCGACTTGAAAATTAACATCTTTATGTTTTTAGCTACAGAGAAAAATAATATGACACTATTTTTGACTATGGTCATAGAGGGTGATGCTTACAACCTTTTCTTATGATTAATTAGGCATAACTTTTACCCTCTGCCTATGGCGTACAACCGACTTTGAAATCTGAAGAGCAACCCTTTTTACGTAAAAACCATATTTTTGCCTCTTTTTGATATTCCAATCTGTTTTCAAAGAAAAACCGCTTAATTTAAATTATGTTTTAATCGTTATTAATGTGATGTCACTCCCAAAATAATAATATGTTAGTACTCTTATTTTACTATATCTGACAGTTGTCATTATGACTTGTCGTAGTTTTTATTTAATGAGTTAATAAAGGTATTTCAAATATCAAGTGTTTCCTTTAACCTTCGGCTTGAAATTTCTTCCACTAAAACATTTAAAAAATGCCACGTCATAGCGACTTTATTAATAGTGAGATGAGAGATATGATGCGTGTTTTTGGGCAAACAAATTTCAGTGAAGGTATACCCGGTTATACCCTTAAAGAAAACAACCGAATCATAAACTATTTTGAAACCTCTTCAATCGTTTAGGTGAGAAGGGTTTATTGGGTCCTAAAAGTGAAAATAACGCTCCAAAATCTATGAAAATCCAGGCATAAGTACCTGTCGTCTAAGTGCGGCAATGGGCATAAGTTACTCATAGATTTTCAGAATTTTAAAAAAAGAGAAGTTTTTTCCACACCACTTTACTTCAGTTCCGAATTTGTTCCCGCAGGATCTTTCAGCTCGCCTCCGCTTTACTCAGTCTTTACAGGAGCAGCAAAACGCGGATCTTAATTTTTTGAATAAGATTCTTTTTACTGATGTGGCAACGTTTACTCGTCGTGGAGTTTTCTACTGGCGAAACTATCATTTGTGGGATTTAGAAAACCCCCATGCCGTAAAAGAAACATTTTCAATACGAATTTAAGATCAATATTTGATGTGGTATTATTTCAAAAATTTTTATTAGGCCTTTTCAACTGTCACCTTCTCTAAGCGGCACACTTTATTTAAATTTTCTTCAAGAAAATTTGCCTAAAGAAGTACCGCTTAATTTGCAGGCACGTATGTGGTTTATGCAAGACGGAGCGGAGCCTCTGCATACTTCTTTCCGCCGGTGCGCGAATAATTAAACAAGGTCTTTCCGCATGGCTGGATTGGTCGTGGCAGTGAATTTTCTTGGCCACATAGTAGCCCCGAAATAAATCCTTTGGAATTTTTGATTTTGTTTCGAATAAAAGACATGGTGTACAAAGAAACTGTTGATTTGCCCCAAGAGTTGTGGGGAAGAATACAAGCGACTTCGAATGAAATTAAAGGCATCAAGCAACATTGTTTAGAACTCGTCAGTCTTTTAGAATACGTATTACAAGATGTATTCAAGTAAATGGTGCACATTTCGAAAATTTACTTTATAATACTTTTTTGTAAGCCGTTTTTTTCTCGAAAATAGATTGGAATATCAAATATGTAAAAGGGTTATTCCTTCAGATTTCGAAGTCGGTTGTACGATAGATGTAGAGGGTAAAAGGATATAGCTAATTAATCACACGAAAAGGTCGTAAGTAGCGCCCTCTATTACCAAAGATAAAACAGTATCATATTCTTTTTTCTGTACCCAATGATATAGAGATATCAATTTTCAAGTCAATAATCCAAAAGTTTTCAGAATAATTTCAAAAAATTGAAATAAAATTATAATTTTCAAAACTCTGTACTTCTTTAACCATCAACATCCGGATAAGAAGGGTTTGGCTCAATGGTCACCATTTGATGCATAATATCTTTAGTTAACTGTTGTCCCATTGTTAATGAAAACCCTGTATATATATATATATATATTGCTGTGATAAGGGTTGTTTAGGGGTGTATTGTATAGCAAGGGTCGTGTAGTAACCATAAATTGCGATAGGAAGCAGAAAACTGCATTTATTTAGCAGAAAATTAAGTAATTTATACATTATGTAATTAGTAGGCATTTAACACCCTGTACATAGAACATAATTAGTTTTAAGCGATGCAAATAAACACATCTTACAACAATAGTACTCGTATTTAGCATAGAAATAGGTAATTCGTACATTAGGTAAATAACAAGTATTCAACACTCGGTATATAGACCTTTATTAGCTTTAAACAATCCAAGTAAGAATATCTTTTTGTAAAAGTACGCGCATTCAAGAGAAAATGATAGTACATGTAATTAAACACGCATTGTACAGGGTTCTAATCAATTATAAAACAAATACGGAGATGAGGGATAAAACTTAACAAAGCTTTGTGTAAGTGCGTGGAAACAATAAACATTTTGATAAGAAAACGCAGTTCAAAAACGCATAAAATAAACGAAAGTAAAATTGAAATTACATCATGTAATTTTGTATAATATGGAAAAGGCGATACCTACACAAAACAACGTATGGGCAAGATAACGAGGTATCTATAAGCAAATAACCATTACCCGGAAAACCGATAATATTACATCAGAAACCACTTCAAATGCATGAAATACAAAGACCTTATTGGTTAAGATATCTACATACTTGTTGAAAACCCAGCCCACATGCAAGTGGAATGAGCCTATATTAACACCGAGCAATGATAAGGCAGTTCAGGTTTAAACTCAAGCAGGGCCAAGCTGTGTCACTGTGAATTAAAAGTCACACGTAATTTAATATTTAATAATATAATAGTGGAAGTTATAGTGACAAATAAGTGCTAAAAGTATGAAGACTTCTTTTGCCGTTTAACGGCTCCTAATTGGTTGATAATAATTTCGAAAGTGATGTTAATAATTCGAATCTATGGTACATTTTTATAATTCTAATGTGGGGATACTCCGAATGTGGTATAATGATTCGAAGGTGTGGATATTTCTAATTGATGGTATAAGATATAATAATTTAAATGCATGAATACTTCGAATCTTGGTGAAAATAATTCTAATTGATGGTATAATACTTCAAATGCGTGGATAGATATAATAATTCGAATGTGGGGATATTTTAAATGGATTAATATAATCAGCGTCGACGATTTTGGTACAATTTTGAGTTGCGAGATTCAATGCAAATAAAATAAAGAAGCACGAAGTAATCTATGAAAACGAGGGATTCAATTAAGCAGGGCAGTAATAGACGAATGAAGACAACCCGAACAACCTGTAACAGGTCAGATCTAATTAGTTTTAAGATATTATTTCTATTTAAATTTCAATACTGAATATACTTAATTTATATAAAAGTGTAACGAAGTCAGCAACGAACATTGCATACGTTAAAAGTACGTAATATATTATGAAGGGGTCCAGAACGTTCAGGTCTTTTTGGTAAAAAGAAGTAGTTTTTGGTGACTTTAGATTGGTTGCAAAGCATATAAATTTTGGGGATAAATAGTACTTATGATATTGATTGATTGAGGAATGTATTTTAATATTTTCAAAACTTGTAAATAATATTTCTTTTCATTATATGAAATTAATTGACTTCGTTTTATAATTCAAACAAAGAGGTAATTATAAAGGGGTGCAGAAGAAAAAAAATTGATCATCGTAACGTTGTGCACTCTGTGTAGATTAATAAAAGCTGGCCGTGGCATAATAATAAAATTAGTGAGATTTAAATTCGATTAGAAAACACAGAGAGGTGGAGTTAAGTAGAAAACGTCCATTGACACCGAGTACGGTGTTATCATATCAATATATATATATATATATATATATATATTGCTGTGATAAGGGGTTGTTTAAGGGTGTACTTTATAGTAAAGGTCGTTTAGGAATCAGAAATTATAATAGGAAGCAGAGAACTGCATTTATTTAATAGAAAATTGAGAAATGGAGATGGTTTGTAAATAGTAAGCAGTCAACACCCTGTATATAAAGTATAAGTGGTTTTAAATGACGCAAATAGACACACGAAGACGCATAGTTAGCGTAGAAACAAGGAATACATGCATTAGGTAAATAATAAATATTTAACACCATGTAGATAGAGTTTTAGTTAATTTAGGTAAGGCAAATAAAGATATTTTTCAGTGGAAGCACGCGTATTTATAAGTAAACATAATAAAGTGTAATTAAACACGCATTCAGAAGAATTTCAAACAGTTAGGATAATACGGAGATAAGAAAGAGAGCTTCGAGAAGCATAGTGTAAATGCGTACAAGTAGTTAACAATTTTGATAAGGAAAGGTGATTAAAAAATGCGTAAATAACAGGCATATATGAAAATTAAAAGTCGAATTGCATCAGTTGTTTGTGTACAACATGGAAAAACGATTAGATTCGTCAAAACACAGCATGTCTGATAACGAGGCACCTGCGAGCAAGCCACAATTATTTGAAGGCGATGATGTTACATCAGAAACTACTTTAAATGCAAAGATTTGATTGGTTAAAATTAGCGACGAGCTTGTAGGCCATACCCACTGATGGAGTAGGAGATCAATCATATATTAACAGGGACAGTGATAACGAACTTAGTTTTCAACTCAACAAAGACCGAGGTGCGCCACTTTGAAACATTAGTGTAATACGTAAGAATAATTTAAAGTGAAAAATTGTATAAGTTTGACTAAGATGAAAATTATGATTGCCGATTAAACGTAAGTAGATTTTGGGGAATTTATTTAAACTAAAACATAATAATAATAGGGCTCCAAGTTCGGGGAGAATGATAATAAGAATTTCAAGTTCGGGGAGTATAAACTACGATTTCTAAGTCTGGGGAGAATGATGATCCAATTTCGAGTTCGCGGAGAATATTAGGCTAAGTGTGGTAATAAGAATTTCAAGTTTGGGGAGGATGACAATCTAATTCTAAGTTTGGGGAAATTGATGAGAATAAATTCTGAGTCTGGTGAGAACAAGTCTAATTGAGACGACAATAATTTGGGGTGCATAAGTTTAAGTTTAATAATGGTAGTCCAGAGGGTGATGACGATAATTTAAATGCAATGGGTATACAATAATTCTGAATTAGTGGATGGTATAATGCATGGAAAATATTAGCTAAGAATGGATGCGTCGATGCGAAGAAAATAGACCAGGTTAGATTTTTAGTTATAAGACATTATTTTTCTATTTGAATATTGAATATTGAATTTGCTTAATATAAATTAATGTGACGAAGTCAACAAAACAAAGGACTTGCATACGTATAAAGTGCGTTATATGATAAAAGATTTTGAACGTTCCAAGCTTTTTTTATAAAAACAATAGATTTTTTGGCGACTTTAGATAGATTGAATAGTAGATGATTTTTGATAAATGAGATTTACAACATTAATTAATTGAAAAGTGTATTTTAATAATTTTCAAAAACCTGTACATAATATTTGTTTTCATTATAAGGAATTGAATTAACTTCATTTTATAATTCTAAGTAAACGCTGGTCGAGGTCAAAAGATAAAGTTAATGGGAGTGTGATTTGATAATTTAAACAATAAAGGAGGAGCTATAAGTTGAATACGCCATTGATAACGAGCAAGGCGTATCACATCAAATTTTGTTATTGGTCGATAGAAGGTCGGTTCAAGATAAAATCCAGTTAACTTCCTGGAGGGAGTTCATAGCAATATTTATGACAGCCCAACGTCGGGGCTCAATAAAATCCAGTTAATACATAGCAATATTTATATGGTCGCCCGAACGATGGAGCGCGAATAATTGAGGAATACATAGCAATATATATATATATATATATATATATATATATATATATTGCAATGATAATAGAGTTATTTAGGGGTATATTGAGTTTAGAAAACTAAACGATTTCATCATAAAATGGAAGTAATTCGCCAAGTATGCAAAAAGCTAATATCAAGCACACTGTATAAGAATCACAATTAACTGTAATCAATGAAACAAAGCTCGTTCTTCAATAATACAATCACACTCAGTAAGATAAATAATTCTGTATGCAATCAAATTTATTTTAAACCAGCAAGGCATTCATAAATTTTAAAGGAATACGCATTAGGGGCATCTGAAGCAAGAAAATTACGAAACAAATCTTATTAAAATAAATATGCATTAGAGCAAGGAAATAACCATGCATTATTGCAATAAACACATCTTTCAAAACAAACATGTTTCATAAACGCAGGAAGTAAATAAACGCATTTTAAATTTATGTCAGTGTAAATATTTCGCCTACGCGATCTTTAACATAGAGTCAATACAGAAGCCAAAAATTATCTTGACAAAAATAAAAGCCATACGTTGTAATTTACTACATCAAAACAAGGCATGATGGGTGAAAGTACAATGGCTCTAGGAATACACTATACAAACTGGATGTATACGTGACCGACGCCAGCAATTCAACAAGCTATCATCAAGTTAATACCGTGCATTTATATTTCCAATGCTCCACCAGAAGGTACTACATTGGCCAGGAGGCGAGTTTTTTGTAGCCTGGAAATTTAGAATTTTTTCGAACCCTTGCCGTTCCAGGCAAGGTAGGGATCTTTAACGTGCGTGACAACACTCACACACGGGACCTCCATTTAACCTCTCATCCGAACGAGGGCGTAATTTTTGTGAAAAATGCTCACCTGTCATTTTTCAAGCAGTCGACCGTGTCGGGATTTGAACCCAGGACCTTGGGATCCGTAGTCTTACGCTTACTACATTGATCCACGGCGACGCCTATCAAGTTAATACCACAGAAAGCCCAAGGTATGGACAATAACCTAAAGCATGCCTCAAACTTCGACCGAAGGGCGCAGATAAGCCAATGATGTCAGGTAGAGGCGTTGTTTTAAATACCATGATAAGCTTTTAAAAATTACGTAGAGGGAAAGAAGGTCGTTTGAACGTTCAAAAGGTACTTCCAGAAGTATACAGTGTTGTTTTTACTAGTTTTAACTAATTTAAGGGAGTTATAATTTAAGAGCAAACAGATTTATATTGTTACTTTGATTAAGAGGTTTATTTTTGGATAGTGAATCACATTATCAAAGTTATTAAGCTGTAAAGTGTATATATTCTTGGTCATTATAGAAATTTTGGTTAGTTTGGTTTATATCATTCAAGTAGGAAAGTGCTAGAGAAAAAGAGGGGGGGGGGGCAGAAACTTCTTTGTTATCGTACCGTCGTGCACCCTGTGTAGATTGAGCTGAGCTAGTCGAGGCATATAAAAAGAATTGTATTTAAAATTTAAAGTTGAGGTTATTTAGAGACACAGAGCGGTGGCGGACAACAGGAAACTGAACGTTAATTCTATGGGCGTGCGGCGATATCATAGCAACATGTATATATATATATATATATATATATATATATATATTGCTGTGAAACCTTTTTAATTAGAATCGAGCCTCACGAATTGGGCGTCAAGAATGCTGTGAAACCTCCTAAATTAACTGGTCCGTTGACTTTCTTCTGTTCATCGCCTCGGCTGCTCCCCTAGATAAACCTTCATCCTCATTCATAAAAAAAACCAACACATTACTACCACAAACATCAACGTTAACTCTATTTACATCAATATTCACAATACATTAAAATTTCAAAATTAAAAATTCAGCATAAATTTCAGTATCAGAAAATTTCAAGATTTAAGTTTGTTATCATTTTAATGTGCATCCAAAATTAAAGTCCTTGTAGGATGCCTACTAATTAATATAACAATATATGCAGACCTGAGTCTGAGTACAAAGGGAGCATCTACCACCCCTTTACGTTAATTAACCAGGTTCGTCTAATTGAGCTCAAAGACATACCCAAATTTTCATCAAGAACATAAATACTAAATACTCCTTTCGACTTAAACAAGAAAATTTTACCTTAAAATTAAAAATTTGTTGTTAGTACAACTTCATTACTGTCCATTTTAAGTAAATAAATTATAAAGTTATTCAACACACACGAAAACATCAAAGTTCAAACAAAATAGTATAATTTACCTGAAGGTTACTGCACTCGTAGCTTCAATGTACATCGTCCCTTTTGTTAATCACACCATTCCAACTGGGTTATATTTACGGCTTCTGATTCTCAACGCTTTTAAAATTTTCTCCACCACCATTCATCTAAAGTTGTTTCAGGGCTTTTCCGGAACTCATCTGTGTATATCTGAACCTTGTTTTGTGGATCCAGACACGTTTATGAACCATTTAATTATTAACACCCCCGAAAAATAGCAAAGAAATTCATACTTCTTTCACAAATATACGCCAAAACTGCCTACTTTTGTGTATTCATTTGTCGTTGCAAATTTTACTAATTGGTACAGTGATACTAAACTTTATTACCTTGTATCTTCTTTTCTAAGTGCACTAAATTACATTCATTGTAGCACGTAAAGAGCAAACTGTTTTAAATCACCAAAATATACGAGCAAACTGTTTAAATTATTCTATCAAACTCGGAAAACTAAAAAGCACTGTTTAATGCATTGAATCAATTCGAAAATCTAAGAGAGATTGTTCATATTAACCTCGGTATATATAGCGGTTAGCCTGTCTGTCGGTCTAGTCCCCAAAACGGACAATTCTTCAGAATTTCGCATGCTAGGTTCCCATTCCGCAGCCCGGCATGCGATTTTTACGAAATTTGCACTCGCATCAGTTAAATCTTAGAAATTTCGACACGGCTCGCAACGTCTGGAAATAACTAATTAAATTTTTATACAGAAATGTTATTTTTACCTCTCAAGTTTGCCTTTTACTTTCAACCAATCGCAACCCAGTGACGTTGCTCCACTCACGCCTTTTACTATATGTGTCTCGGTCTTGCGCATATTATCTGTCTCTATCTACCCTGTTCTTATTGATGCAAATTGATATTCTTTATTATCGATTATTTCAGTCCATGTGGACTGTGAAATAACCCACCTTTAGCATTTCTCGTAACTATTAAGCTACGGTTTCTCCAAGATTCTCTGTAACCATTTGTTATCTGCCAAATTTACGCAGAATGAGCCTTTTAAAAATACGCAGGTGTTCAAACATAATACTTCTAAATAACACTTCTACGATTTGCATTTTATTGGGTTTTACAAGTTTTATAGATATTATATGTTATTAATGGTTCAATTAACTCCAATTAAAATAATACCCTTTAATTTTTAGTGACTCCTAATCAAATATTAATTATTATCTGTACATTTTGTTTAATACCGGTTACTTAAATTGAGTTAATTAATATAAATTTTGCACGTAATTTCCATTTGTTTCTTTACTCGGAATAATTATATTACACGTGGAGCATTTTAATACTGCTTCTTTTTATATAAAGCGTCTTGTAAATGATTTAAATCTTTTATTTTTAATGAAACGAATGAATTTTTATTCTCCACGGTTTTTTAATAAAGCGTACCTCTTCCCAAAGCTTCTACACGGTGATTAAAATTATTTGATGTGATTATTAATTTTCTACCCTGGTCTAAATATGAGTAATATATATATATATATATATATATATATATATATAATATCCCTATAGTAGGGGATAAAGAATACTACTATAGTAAGCCTGCTTATCGTAAAAGGCTATTAAAAGGCGCAGCAAGGGGCAGCAGCCTTGCTGGCTAAAAGATATTGGAGGAGGGTCGGTTGGTCTCGGGCGATTCTCAATAATTTACAAGCTTGTTGGGGGTTGGCCGTGACGGATACGGCTTTTTGCTAAAATCTTTAAAAACTGGGTTGTGGAAAGATATGGGAGCCTACCACAATATTTCCCAGGTGTGCGTGGCCTAAAACACAAAATACATATGATGGAGAGCTCACAAGTAAAATTCTTGTCCGGAGGTAAAATACTCCCTCATTCGGATCTCCGGGAGGGGGTACTTGGGGCTCGTCATCGTAAGAATATAAAACAACAGTTCGATTTAGTGATAGGGACTTGGAATGTAAGGTCATTACTTAGAGTAGATAAGTTAACGAATTTATTAGTCGAAATGAGAAAGGAAAAGCTGGACATTTTAGGTATTAGTGAGGTGAGATGGCCAGATAGTAATGACTTTTGGAAAGATAATTATAGAATAATTACAACTTCTTCAACTAATGGACAGGCAGGCGTAGGAATAGTGTTAGGTAAAAGATTAGGGCATAAAGTTAAAGAGTACTTACAATTTAGTGATAGAATAATTATGGTTAGATTGAGTACAAAACCCACAGACACCGTTTTAGTACAGGTTTACATGCCAACAACTCAGTACGAGGATGAGGAAGTAGAAAAGGTATACGAAGATATAAATAGTATAGTGAGAAAAGTAAAAGGAGATGAGAATTTAATAGTTATGGGCAATTTTAATGCGTCAGTGGGAGAAGGTAGTGAGGGAAAAATGGTAGGAAAATTTGGGTATGGCAGACGAAATGATGGAGGAGAAAGATTAGTTGAGTTTTGCCAGGAACATAGATTAGTAACTGTAAACACCCTATTCGAACAACATGTTAGGAGAAGATATACCTGGAAAGCGCCAGGTGATAGGGCTAGATACCAAATAGATTATATTTTAGTTAAACAAAGATTTAGAAACCAAGTTAAAAACTGTCGTAGTTATCCAGGGGCTGACATAGATAGCGATCATAACTTAGTTAAAATGAAGTGTAAACTAAAATTCAAAAAATTGAGAAAGGTTAAAAGAGAGGGATGGGATCTAGGTAAGCTTAATGATAGTAGGGTAAAAGAGGAATATAAACAAGTATTAGATATTAAGAGCAAAGAGATAACTGTAGGAGGGAACGTAGAAAATAGATGGAAAGAAATAAAACTGACTGTACATGATACAGCAACACAGACTATAGGTAAGAAAAAAATAGAAGCGAGAAAACCGTGGGTAACAAAGGAGATATTAGATTTAATAGAGAATAGAAGAAAGCTTAAACCTTTCAGAGAAGTGGATAGTGAAAGTAAGCAAAAATATAATACAGTTAGAAATAAGATAGTACATGAGTGTAGAAAAGCTAGAAATAAATGGACGGAGGAGAATTGTAAGGGAATACAAGATGATTTGAGAGTAGGTAAGACAGACAGGGCTTACAGGGCAGTTAAAAAGTTTTTTGGGAAAGATAGGAAAAAATATAATGGTATTAGAGACGAGAATAATGAGCTTCTAATAAATAAAGTTGAGGTAGCAGATAGATGGAAAAGATATTTAGAAGATTTATATAAGGGAGACGATATGGATGAGTTAGAAAACGACCAAGAAGAGGATGTAGAAATAGGGTTCTCAATATTAAGAGAGGAATTTGATAGAGCTGTTCGGAATCTTAAAATAAATAAAACACCAGGGATAGACGATATTCCCGCAGAATTAATAAAATATGCAAGTCAGAAAACTTTAGATAGATTATATGAACTAGTAATAGCAATATATGACACAGGTGAGGTTCCAATAGATTTCGAAAAAAATATTATTATCCCAATCCCAAAAAAGTCAGGAGCCGATAGGTGTGAGAATTTTAGAACGGTTAGTTTAACTTCTCATGCTTCCAAAATACTAACAATAATAATTAAAAATAGAGTAGAAGCTTTGACTGAGAATTATTTAGGCGAAGACCAATATGGTTTTCGTAAAGACAGAGGGACTAGAGAACCGATACTAATGATTAGGGTAATTATCGAAAAAGGTTACAAAAATAAAAGACTCATTTCGCGTTTGTAGATTTAGAAAAAGCATTTGATAGGCTTAATTGGATTGTTATGTTCAGGGTTCTGCAAAAAATAGGAATCTCTCATAGGGATAGAAAAATTATTTACAGTCTATATAAAAACCAAAGTGTAGTAATTAGATTTGATGAAATAGAAAAGGAAGCTAAGATTAGAAATGGTGTTAGACAGGGTTGTATACTGTCTCCCTTGATTTTTAATGTTTATATTGAGGAAGCTTTAAACTTAGCTAGAGAGAAAAGAGATAGGTATTAGTGTACAGGGACAGAAAATAGACATGTTACGTTTTGCAGATGATATAGCCATTATAGCAGAGTCTAGAAACGAGTTAGGAGAGTTTTTAAATATTTTAGATGAGATACTACGGAGTAACTATAGTATGAGAATTAACTCAGTACAAAAGATGGACGTAGCAGAAGGGATATAGTAGTTAGAATAGCTCAAACTAGAAAAATGTTTTTAAAAAAGAAAAACTTACTAATAGCTAATAGTATTAGTTTAGATAATAGAAAAAGTTTCTTAAAGTCGTACGTATGGAGCGTTCTACTATACGGTAGTGAGACTTGGACAATTAAAGAAGTAGATAAGAAAAAGATAGAAGCTTTTGAAACTTGGTGTTATAGGAGAATGTTAAAGATTAGTTGTACAGATAGAGTAACAAACGAGGAAGTTTATAGAAGGATAGGTGAGGATCCTTGTATATGGAAACAATTGAAGGTCAGGAGAGATAGAATGATAGGGCACCAGTTAAGACATGAGGGACTATTTAGTAAAGTCTTAGATTATAGACTACCAAATAAAAATAGAGTAGGAAGGCCTAGACAAAGCTATATTAGTCAAATTATTAGAGATTTAGGTTGTGAAGGGTATGTGGACCTTTTTAGACTAGCTCAGAATAGAAAAGAATTTAGAGCTGCATCAAATCGACTTTAAGTAAGTTCGAAAACAAAACAAAAAAAAAATAAGAATCAGTTAACTAAATGTCACCAGAACATAACTCACAATTAGTTAGCGATCTGGCATGTTGGTAGCGTTTCGTTGCTTAAGCCTTACCATAACATATAATTTAATAAACGTCACCATGACATAACTCACAATTAGGTAACGGTCTGGCATGTTGGTAGCGGTTCATTGCTTAAGCCTTACCATAACAGATAATTTAATAAACGTCATCATGACATAACTCACAATTAGGTAGCGGTCTGGCATGTTGGTAGCGTTTCGTTGCTTAAGCCTTACCATAACATATAATTTAATAAACGTCACCATGACATAACTCACAATTAGGTAGCGGTCTGGCATGTTGGCAGCGATTCGTTGCTTAAGCCTTACAATAACATATAATTTAATAAACGTCACCATGACATAACTCACAATTAGGTAGCGGTCTGGCATGTTGGCAGCGATTCGTTGTTTAAGCCTTACCATAACATATAATTTAACACTTTTCCTTTTTGAAGCGGATAACCAGGTTATATTTCATTTCCCTATAAATGGTAATCATGTAACCATGTTAGAGTTCTTTAACAACCATCAGGTTGCTAATATCTATGTAGAGCCAGCTGGATAGGAAAAAGATAGAAGGATATAGGAAGACCTAGACCAAACTATATTAGTCAAATTATTAGAAATTTAGGTTGTGAAGGGTATGTAGAGCTTTTTAGATTAGCACAGAATAGAAAAGAAGTTAGAGCTGCGTCAAACCGACCTTAAGTAAGGTCGAAAACAAAATGATGATATATATATATATATATATATATATATATATACACACGGAGATTTTATTGTGGCAACGGTCGATAACTGTGTTATTACAAAAGCTATGTATACAAAATTGGAAGCAAATAGAGACACCTAAAGTGCACATTTTAAAAATATTTGGAGTCATATAGGGTGTTCCTTAATTCCAGTACAAATCAAAATTAAATATAGAGAATATATAAATATAGAGAACTTATGTGCAGGACAAGAACTAGCAGAACTAGAACATGAATGAGACATTGAGAAGGATGACTTGGGATATCCCATTCTTAGAGATGAGTTTGAATTAGCATTAAAGGGTCTGAAAAATAATAAGCCACGGGGTATAGATAAAGTGAAAGCAGAAACTGTAAAAGCTGCTGGACACGCAGTAACAAAAAGTCTCTTCCAACTTGCAAGTTATATGTATGAGATAAGCGAGAACCCAAAGATTTCAAACGTAGCATCATAGTAACTATACCAAAAAAGAGAGGTGCGAAGAGGTGTGAAAATTTTCAAACAACAAGTTTGACAGCACACGTGTCAAAAATATTAACTGGATTTGTACAAAAATGAATGGAAAAATGGGCTAAAGAAATACCAGAAGATCAATTTGGGCTAAGGCAAAACAGGGAAACACGGAAAAAATTAATATGTTCTAAAATATAATTTCTCTGCTTTGTATAAAAAAATTACTCTTGAGAGATACCTTGTGTACACAATTATCCTATTCTTAGTAAAAACGAGCTTCATTTTAAAGTGTAAATACACAAGCTATTCATTTTATATGCTGTAAAACAAAAACTCACTTCCCGTGTATAAAATGTTCGCTTAATTTATCGTAAAACACAATATCAATTGCATTTATAAACGAAGTCCTCATTAGAAATTCGAAAAATGGCTTTGATTTAAAATTGTTCCTTAAAATATGCATCCGTACCCTGTTAGAATACAAATCCATCTTATTGCACTTGCAAAGTATATGTAATTGACGTGTGTGTAGATAGATACCGTTTAAAGCAAAATACAAATATTCATTCTTATAAAAGATACCTTAAAACGCGTTTAAAAAAATACTGAAATCCGTACTTTAATACGATGCAAAGCAATTGCGCACTTTAATTATTTATGTAATAAATTTACCGCGTGCAAGTATAACATTTAAGTTCATTTTAAGAGTTTCAAATAAAATTTAAATTGTAGAATTTTCGAATACCTCACGTTTACTAAGAAATGTTTTAAACGCCAATTAATTATTAGTATCAATGAATAAACGTTGATACAAAGAAACCCGCGACTATTAA
Organism: Platerodrilus igneus; assembly: GCA_036346225.1. Lineage (NCBI taxonomy): Eukaryota > Metazoa > Arthropoda > Insecta > Coleoptera > Lycidae > Platerodrilus > Platerodrilus igneus. The sequence goes on from JARFIW010001165.1 coordinate 83,376, forward strand.
AAAGTCATACAGTAAAACCGAGGTGAGATAACTCGAGTTTAATTGCTATGTGTATTACAATACGAAAGAAGGAAATAGAAGCGTATAACTTCGTTTATTAGAAAAGAATATACTACACGTCTAACGATAATCATAAATCATAGCTTGATACTAATTAGCTTATTAAAACAGGAATATTTTATCATCTAGAGTGACTAATCGTTCCATAAAAATCAGGAGAGCTCTCGAAAACTGAAGTAATTAATATTCAGGATTTATTCATTTTTACGAGATCGATCATGTAACTTTGAGTAAAGATTTGAACGTATAAGCTCGAGCTATTCATAAGTCATTCTTTCCTAAACTAAACAATATACGACATTCGACATTCAAGATTTGATTCGACATTCGTCATGTAAGATTTAAAGCAAAATTGCATGCTTTAAATTAATTTACGACATAAAACTTAGAAGTTCTCAAACGCAATTATTTGATGATACATAGTCGTTTGTAAAATACTAAGAAAATTAAACCATTTTCGATACGATAGCTACTCTGAAGTTAATTGATTAAAAATTGAAAATGCATTTTGCAAACTGATATTTTTGGAGATGTGGAATGGAACTTAGGAATATTTAATGTCGTTAATTACGAAGGTCATGAGTTTTTGAGCGCTATTCGAAAATAATACCAGCATGTATAACTTGTTAACTTTTTTGTAACCTATAGGGATAATTTAATGTTAGCACTTAAGGCAGAATAAGTTCTTAATTTACTTATGTTAGGGATAATTTCCAGAAAATTTTAAGGTCAGAGTTCGAAGAATTCTGACCATTACTAAATAATCTGTGGAGCATCATTGGTCAATTATACTCATAAGTGCAGTAATACAGGATTGGTAAATTATCCAAATAAAAGAGGATTTTGTACCTGTTAACAAAGATTAGGTTAGGATTATTTTTAAGTAACCTTTAGGAATAATTTTATGTATGAACTTAAGCAGTAAACCGTTTTATAATTTAAGAGAATCTTTTGTATAAGGACAAAATATTTTTGAATGCTTAGATGTACCTTGCGATTTTTGTGTTTTATTTCATCTTCGTAAATTCAACAATATAATTTCCATTGAGCTAGTCGGGCAAGGAAAAGCAAGGTAAGATGGTAATTTCATATTTTCTTTTGCATTCTCATTACAATAGTTTGCTGTACCTGAGTCTCATTAATCTAATTTAATTCACCTAATACAGAGGCTTTGTCACAGCAATATTTATATATATATATATATATATATATATATATATGTATATATATAATATATATATATATATATATATATATATTATATATATATATATATATATATATATATATATATATATATATATTACTATGAATGCCGCGAAATAGGCTGCCCAAACGTTGGAAGCCAAGAAATATGCTATGGTTGCTCCTGTAATAGAAAATGTGTAGTGCCTATTTTCTCTTGTCACCTTAGTGATAAATATATTGTGGCATTTACGGCAATGAAATGAAACAAGGAAATCTCATCATTAGAATTATAATTACAGAAAAGAAATTTTTGTATGAACAATCCTCAATACATTCAAAAACATATGTCTTTTACACACATTATCTAAGAAATTTCTTGCACACGCAGGTACAAAGAAATCTTATAAATGCAATTTTTAACTTAAGTTTTGCAAGAAACAACATTTCATCACTACTTCCACATTAATAGAATCTTCATCTAATCATTGCTAATAATTAGGAAACCCCAAAATATTCGACATGTAGGTCACAAAATTTTCTTTAAAACGAAGATGCATAATTTAAATATGTTCCCATTAAATGTAAGGAACATGGAAAATTCTTTAAAATAAAAAGCTATTTAAAAATTAACTTAAAAAATTAAGCCGAGGATGTACATTGGTTTCTAAATAGAAATATTATAAGCTGATTTTGAACATCAATTTAAAAAAATAAAGCCACAAAGCCGAAGATATTTAATACTATTAATTGAAAATTGGAAAAACGCTTTGTGGATTTTTGCAAGTATAATTTTTTTAAAACATTGGTTGTAACTGATGTTTGAGTATTTGACATTTAGTTTAAGATAGAATAAGTTCTAATAATTTTATTTTTGTAAAGATCTTTACGAGGAAAGTTTATGATCAGAGTTCGAAACACTCTGACTTTATTTATAAACTATTTGTCAAGGACTTTTTGGTCAAACAAACTTTACAAGCGTGGAAATCAAAACCAGATAAACTATCTATAAGAGAGGAGATTTAGTTTTGTAAATTTAAATCTAACAAAGGCAAGAAACATTTTTATAGTTAAGTAAATAGGTACTTGTTAGAAATAATTGTATGTTTAAAAGAAACGATGTTGTAGATGTTGTATATGCTTTTGTATGAGAGAAAATATTTCGTACTGCGTAAATGCTTTGTGATATTGCTGTGTTTGATTTCATTTTGAAAGCTCTAACACTTCCGTTGAGCTAGCCAGGCAAAGTAAAATTAGAAAGGAAGGCAAGTCAACAATTTCAAATTTTACAATTTGCTGTATCTGTATCACAGCACTATTTTAGCGGCGTATCAAAGCGAGACGTCACAGCACTTTTTTAGCGGCAACCCAACCTACGGCATAACTAACTCGTCTGTAAACTAGAATTTTTTGTCTCGCACGATTTGTTTCTGAAGTTTTTTTTCTTTATGTAATATCTGATTAATTCTTAAGTGTGACTGACAGAATGAAAAAAGTTTGTGAAAGTTTGAGAGCTGAGGGCGTGGAAATTGGTTCTCAGAAAAGCGTTTATGTGGAAAAAGCGAAAAACAAGAATTCAGAGGTCAAGAGTGTAGGAAGAGTCAGGAATAAAAAATGATGGCATTTTATTAAGTCTAAATCAAAGTATGCAGGAACAAAAAGTGATGAGTGTAAGAAATGAAAAAGGTATGCAAGAACAAAAGAAAAATATGAAAGAAATGAGTTACAAATTGGATAAAAATACTCAGGAGTTACGAACGGAATTTGGAGAAAACATACCAAAATTGGGGGAAAGTTTAAGATTAGAAAGTGAGAAGAATGAAAGGAAATTTAAAGAGATTAGTGAAGGAATAGCTTTGGGTTTAGAAGAAACTAACAAAGCCATTGAAGAAATGAAATTTGAAATTAGAGGAAAAATAGTACAAATTTTAGAGTATATCGATGATGTTAAAGAAGAAGTAGTTCAAATAAAGGCGAATCAAGAAGCATGTGAGAAAAAAGCTGATGAGAAAATTAAAACTTTAGATCAAAAAGTAAATGAAATAGAAGGAAGCTGCAAAGCTGGTTTTAAAACATTTAGAAATGATTTGCAAAATCTTAAAATATACTTAGAGAATAGTTTGAGAATTTAGAGGATAAAGTTAAAAATATTTATGTTTGGGAAGTGATGAGGTGGAGTCCAACCAGTGTTCCGTAGGAACAACATTCGAAATTTTATGGGGATAATAAACTTATCTCTAAATATTTTTATACAACTTAAAAATTTTAAGACAAAGTAGCTGGGATGAGCAAGCGAAGTTAAATATTGTAAGGTCTATGTTGAAGGGTAGTGCCCAAATTTGGTTTGGACTAATTGAAAGTGAGTTAAGTTCTTTTAAGGACTTCGAAATTAAATTTTTAAAGCATTTCTGGGGAAACCAGTAATTTAAAGTCAGATATAACTTATTAATGGGTAAATATAGTAGCGATTCAGGCATGACAAGGGAATTTTATGCAATCATGAAATTTAGCGTTGCCAAACAACTTGATCCTTCATTAGAGGAGAAGCATATTATAAAGTATTTAGCAGGTCATTTCGAAACGGAAGTAAAGCAATGCATCATCATCATCATTAGGTCTTCAGCTCTGGAACTGGTTAGATGTGTACCCTCATTGTTTCTTATTCTGAGCTAACCTACTCTTTCCCTTGAAATTTCTACAGTCTGCATCTTTTACTATCTGGGTGCATTAGTCTGACCTAGGCCTACCTCTATCACTAAGATGGAAAAAAGACATACCAAGCATACAAACTAATTGGAAGGAATTTTAGGAATATAAAACCGTATCATCATCATTAGGTCTCAGTCCTGGAACTGGTTAGACGCGTGCCCTCATTGTTTCCTATTCTGAACTAACCTATACATTTCCTGTCTTTGCTTGTAATACATCCCACACTATTCTCCAAAAATGCTTTAAAACATATCCTGTCCTTCTATTTCTCCCATTCTTTTTTGCTTTCCACATATGCTTTCTACAATTTTCTCCTTGTTTCTATGTTTGTTGTCTTCAAACATAGCCGCTGTTGTTTCTTGTTGGATGCAGTTCGGTTTCCCTTCTATTGTTTCACAATATATATATATATATATATATATATATATACGTATATACCATATTTCCTCGATATTCAGTGGTATGTGAAGGGTGTTGAGCAGCCTGCGACTACCAAGATCCCCAACATTCGAACATTTGCCGAATTAATTGTTTTCCAATATATCCTTTTGAACAAGATTTATCGTCTTGAAAAAGGTTGGACACGTACCTCCACTTATTTCTATTTTGAGCTAACCTACACAGTTTTCTGAAATTTCCACAGCCTAGATACAGCTCGATTCCCCTTCTGTTGTTTTTTAATTATATGTCCTATTTTACCGAGATTCAGTAGTATGTGAAGGGGGTTAAGAAGCCTATGGCTGCCAAGGTCCCCAAACACTTAGACATTTAACTATCTGTGTAATATGGTCCAACCTAGGTCTACCTCGACTTCTTTTTTTTCCTATCTCTACTCCTAATATTTTCCGCACTATTCCCTCATGTCTCCTATTCATTACTATTTTCCACATATTTCTTTCTTCCCCTACCATTTCTAGCACCTCTGTGTTCTTAACTTTGTCTGTCCGTGATATCTTCATCATTCGTCTGTAGCACCACATTTCAAAGGTTTCAATGTTTTTCCTGTCTGCTTCTTCTACTGTCCAAGTTTCATAGCCGTACTGTGCTGTGCTCCACACATACGTTTTAAGCAATCCTTTTCTAGTTTCTATGTTTGTTGTCTTTGAACACAGTAGTTGCTTTTTCTTGTTAAATGTAGCATGACCTTGTGCTAATATTTGTCTTATATCTTTTGCGCTTTTCCCATTTTGCGTTATTTGGCTTCCTAGGTAGCAGAAATCGTTAACTTCTTGCAAGTTTTCGTTACTTACTTGTATTCTAGTTTTTAATTTATGTCCCCCTTTTTTGCATACTAATAGTTTAGATTTATCTTTGTTAATTTTCATACTGTGACTCCCTGTTAACGCTGTTTCCATGTCATTAGGAGCAGCTTCTAACTTTTCCTTGCTGGATGCTAATACCGCTATACCATTTGCAAATCTAAGCATGTCAATCTTTCGTCCCTGCATAATAATTCCAAATGTCTTCTTGCATTTGACAGTATTCAATGCTTTTCGATGTACAAGTTAAAAATTAATGGGGATAGGGAACATCCCTCTCTCACCCCTTTTCTAACATTTACTTCTCTACAATACTGCTCTAATTATATTACCGCTGTTTACTTTTTGTGTAAGCTATGTACTATCTGTCTATGCCTAAAACTCATTCCACAACCTTTTTGAGTATTTCGAACATTTTTTTCCATTTCACATTGCCAAATGCTTTTTTCAGATCCACAAATCCTATATACACGCTTTCTCCTTTTTCTACTGTTTTCTCCTTTGTAAACCTCAGAGCTAAAATAGCCTTCCGTGTTTTCCTGTTTCGCCTAAACCCAAATTGATCTTCTCCTAATTTTTCTTCAGCTCGTTTTTCCATTTGTCTTTGTACAATTCTAGTTAATATTTTAGACATGTGTGCTGTCAAACTTCTTGTTCGAGAATTTTCACATCTATCTGCGCTTCTCTTTTTTGGTATAGTGACTATGATGTTACGTTTGAAATCTTTGATTATCTCACCTGTTTCACACATTTAGCTTACAAGTTGCAAGGAACGTTCTGTTACTACTTGTCCAGCGGCTTTTAGAGTTTCTGCTTGTACCTAATCTGTACCCAACGTTTTACCATTTTTCAGGCCCTTTAATGCTAATGCAAACTCATCTCTAGGTATAGGATATTTCAAGTCATCTTTTTTATGTCTGATTCATATTCTATTGCTGTTAGTTTCTCTACTGCATATAGGTTTCCTATATGTTCCTGCCATCTAACCACTTTCTCTACATTTTCTATAATGACGTTTCCTCCCGCGTCCTTTATATTTTTGATCTACGGTTTTATATCCCTAAAGTTCATTTTAATTAGTTTGTATTCTTCGTCTGTTTTTCCTATTCCCATCTCAGATTGTATCTCTTTGCACTTTTCATCATTCCATTGTTCTTTAGCTTTCCTGAATTTGGGAATAATTTCCCATTTTATAGCTTTGTATCTCTGTTTTTTTTTCGTTTGATCTATTTTTGTATTTTCATCTTTCCTCTATTAAATTTAGGATATCCTTTGTTATCCATGGTTTTTTATTTTTTTTTTGTGTATACCTCAGAATATCTCTGGCCGTCATGTCTAGGCTGGATTTTATGTTATTCCATTATGTTTCTACTTCCTTAGCATCAAAAATTTTCCCGGTATCTTTCAGCAATTCATTTGACTTTTTTTTCAAATCTTTGGTGGATAAATTTATCTTTTAGTTTCTCAAAGTCAAAATGTCTTTTTCCTTTTTTTCAAATTTTTAAATTTAAGAGCGCAAAATTTTACCAATCTATTTCCCCTGTCGTTTCTCGTGCATAAACCAAATAAACCTACTACCGCTCCTTCCCAACTCTCGCTTATTACTGCAGTAGGGTAAATACAGGGCTACGGCTTACCCATGCGAATCTTAAATTCGCACAATAGTTTTCTTCGACTAAGCATTTTTGCAACGAATTTGCACAATTAGCAACAAAATCTGCACAATAGTTTTCTTCAACTAAGCAATTTTTAGCCCCAGGCATGGCTAATTTAATTAAATTCTAAATTGCGCAATTATTCGCACATCTGGCGAGGGTTCAGCACCCCGATCTGGCACGGACCTTGTTCTCAACACCCCGATCTGGACCATCTAACCTTTAATCTGCAAATATTCGCCTAAATTTGCACAATAGTTTTCTTCAAGTAAGCATTTTTTAGCTCCAGGCATGGCTAGGACCACCGGATAGGCAAAATTATTCCGCTACTGTCTCTGTCTGATACATTACTCCTTATGGAGCACTCCTTATGGGGAATTAACATACCGGATTGTCTCTGTCTGATACATTACCCCTTATGGAGTCCTCCTTATGGGGCCACAGCATTGGCAAATTCTTTCGCTAATTTATGTAATCTTTTAAACTAATTTATTACATAACTAGATTAATCCATTAACCCTAATGCAATCTTTTGCAAATTAAATTCTTATTTGCCACAATCCCCCGTCGGGGCCCCGACAGGGGCATCGGATAGGCAAATTCTTCCGGATTCTTTAATCGGTAAAAATTCGCCTAAATTTGCACAATAGTTTTCTTCAAGTAAGCATTTTTTAGCTCCAGGCATGGCTAGGACCACCGGATAGACAAAATTCTTCCGCTACTGTCTCTGTCTGATACATTACTCCTTATGGAGCCCTCCTTATGGGGCCACAGCATAGGCAAATTATTCCGCTAATTTATTTAATCTTTTAAACTAATTTATTACATAACTAGATTAATCCATTAACCCTAATGCAATCTTTTGCAAATTAAATTCTTATTTGCCACAATCCCCCGTCGGGGCCCCGACAGGGGCATCGGATAGGCAAATTCTTCCGGATTAAGCTGATTAAGAGTCAATTTAATTACATCAATTAATTATTTATTAAAGCATTACATAATAAAAACAAAGTCACCTTAAATTTGACGGCAGGGTCACCGGATAGACAAAATTCTTCCGCTACTGTCTCTGTCTGATACATTACTCCTTATGGATCCCTCCTTATGGGGCCACAGTATAGGCAAATTATTCCGCTAATTTATTTAATCTTTTAAACTAATTTATTACATAACTAGATTAATCCATTAACCCTAATGCAATCTTTTGCAAATTAAATTCTTATTTGCCACAATCCCCCGTCGGGGCCGCCCCGACAGGGGCATCGGATAGGCAAATTCTTCCGGATTAAGCTGATTAAGAGTCAATTTAATTACATCAATTAATTATTTATTAAAGCATTACATAATAAAAACAAAGTCACCTTAAATTTGACGGCAGGGTCACCGGATAGACAAAATTCTTCCGCTACTGTCTCTGTCTGATACATTACTCCTTATGGATCCCTCCTTATGGGGCCACAGTATAGGCAAATTATTCCGCTAATTTATTTAATCTTTTAAACTAATTTATTACATAACTAGATTAATCCATTAACCCTAATGCAATCTTTTGCAAATTAAATTCTTATTTGCCACAATCCCCCGTCGGGGCCCCGACAGGGGCATCGGATAGGCGAATTCTTCCGAATTAAGCTGATTAAGAGTCAATTTAATTACATCAATTAATTATTTATTAAAGAATTACATAATAAATACAAAGTCTCGGGGCCTCGGCAGGGCCACCGAATAGATAAAATTCTTCTGCTACTGTCTCTGTCTGATACATTACTCCTTATGGAGCCATCCTTATGAAAATTAACATACCGGATTGTCTCTGTCTGATACATTACTCCTTATGGACCCCTCCTTATGGGGCCACAGCATAGGCAAATTCTTCCGCTAATTTATTTAATCTTTTAAACTAATCTAATACATAACTAGATTAATCCATTACAAAGTTTGCCAAAAAGGATGGGGAAAAACTTGCAGCTTATAAATGTATTATTATTAACAACCCATTGGAAAATAACAATAAGCGTTAATACAGTTTATTCGATATAAATAATCATTAATAGCACAAATTTGCATACAGTTAAGATACATAGATCGGCAAAAAAATCTGCAAATAACCAAATGTTAATTTTAGTCTAATTCAATGTCTATGCTCAGTGTTGCATCCGACTTTACCCCAGGCTAATCACATTAGAAAATAACAAGAGTTACCCTAATTTTAAGAAAAACGACAAGCAGTTTAACAAGTTTATTGCAATGCGACAAATAATCCAGTCACAAAAAAGTAACAGATTTATAGCAAACATAATTACAATTTAAATACGTTTATGTGATTGATGTATGTTCTAGATAATGTAAAAATTGTTTAAAGAAATCGCCACAAAGTCTACAGGAGCATAATAATACCTAGAAGTATGGTATATGCTAAATATTTTAACAACCCATTGGAAAAATAACAATAAGCGTTAATACAGTTTATTCGGTATACTAATCATTAATAGCACAAATTTTGCGTACAGTTAAGATACATAGATCGAACAAAAAAAATTCCGCAAAATGTTAATTTTAGTCTAATTCAAAGTCTATGTCCACTGTTGCACCGACTTTACCCCTGCTAATCATATAAACATTTTTCTTACCATCAATTAGCTCGCTGAAGGTTTTTATTCCATCGGGTTTTAAGTAGTTGAAAAAGCGCCCTGGTAAAAACACAAAAAAATCATCGCTTTCAACAATAGCACCATCCCCATACTTTGTTGACACAGGTCTGACTCCTAAGACACGATATTTCATATCGGTGTCAAGCTCCGAAGCACTTATGGTAGTTTTACGCCTCATAACCGCATTTAATTTTGCAAAATCCATATTTTATATGAGCTGACAAATAAGAAAATAGAGAGTTAAAAATTAGTGCGGAAATTTAAATATTACAATTAAATCACATATGAGGTAAGACCGAAATATAACTTTTAAAAAAAATGTAAAAGACATAATTCTGCGTCTTGATGCAAGAATAATAATTTTAAACTAAAAAAGGACTTACCTCCTGCTTGCACCGCGTTCTTCGGGAGTTGAAACAGATATTTTTGAACTAGAAACCCTAGACCAATACTTATATGAATCGACAGATCCAGCTATAACAATATCTAAACCAAAAAGCGCTCCGTATTTAAAAATGAAATCTTTAGCGTAAAAGCACTTCTTAACAAGAGGTAATTCGCAAAAAATATTACCCAAGAAATGAATTTAATTACGGAAATATCCATAAAACAAATAATAAATAACGTCTTCGACCTTACTAAAATGTAATATAATTAGTAGTCGGTAATTTGTTGGCGCAAATGCAAGCTCCTTGTATGCATTACGATACATTACTCGTAGAACCGAATTGGAAAAATTTACAGATTTTCGATAATATTTACGTAGAAACGAGCGTTAAAACGCGGTGTTATTTATAATACAATAGCATATTATGCAAAATCCGAAAACCGCAAATTTTCTACAAACGATAACGAGCGAGCATGAGTTATCAATGTTTATTTATTTTCATGCTAATTATACGTCCTCATGTCAAGTTCAAGCATCGTTAATGAAATTTTTATTGCATTTCATTTTAAAAAATGTAGATACAGGTAATTTCCTGCAATCGAGTGGTATAACAAGATCAATTAGTACATCATTTTTAAAGTATTCTCTTTATTAGCACTAAGGCATTTGTAAAACAACGCCGCATCAAATCCTGATAATTACATGGTTTTAAATAGAGGTATGGGTAAAACTAAAAAGCTGCTAAAATACATATTGCAGAAACAGTCTTTGAGAAGGATTCGTACTTTAGATATATGCGTAAATAAAATTATATGGAAATACACCTTTCTTAGTTAACAATGAACTATCTAGTTTATTGGGAAAATGCCGGCGTACCTCCATAAACTGCGAAGACTCCAAATTCTTTCCCAAATTGTCCAGCGAGGAAGCCATAAACCTAAAGGAATCCATAAAACGTAGTTGCACACAATGTTTACCACATTGCTCAGTATCATCAATATCAATATCGTCATTGTCAAAGTCGTTATTGTTAAAGCCGTCTTCGTTATCATCGTCATCGTTAGGTAGTCTAACAAATTTCGAAAAAGAAATAAATCGTTCAGAACTGTTGGCTATAGCTTTAACACTTTCGGAATCACATCCAAGTTCGCGTACTATAAAGTGTGAATCATAACCACTCAGATTGTGCAATATCACAGGTATAAAGCTTGGCACCTTATACTGAATATTACACTGTGAATGTGCTGGAAAGCGAAACTTTCCCGTGAGATGGCAATGATCCGACACTTTGTCGTCCCCAAGAGGTTTTTTTTTGCAAATTCCGCAATCAGGTGACTGGTCGAATAAAATTTTCTCAAACCAATTCAGTGGTGTCATCGGTACATTCGTCTTAACTATTTTACCCAATCTTCGTGCATCCTGCCTAAGCTTCAACATGAATACGTGGGCAGCGTCAGATCCTCTGTATGCTTCGAATTTGCTCAGACTCTCATCAAACGAACATTTAACATAGTACGCAAAACTGACTGGATCGTGCCGTTGGACTTTGTTGGTATAAGAGGATTGCGAATCTTGCATGACAGAACTAATCGGTTTGAGTACCGCCTCGAAACAAACCAATTAAGAAAAAGCTGCGATGCCTTAAACCTCTGCGTATTAAATACCAACAAGCGTTTAAATTGTGCTCGAGGCAATGTGTTTGTATTAAGAAATATTGTAAATACCTTTATAATTTTATTTGTTTTTCATTTAGCATTGACATATATTAGCAAAAGCTTAGATAAATCGGATAACACAAGCCCCGTTAAATAAATGCGTTCTAATAAACTAAACGATACCTTTTGATGGTTTGTAGAAAATTTCTGTTAAAGCACTTTAACTGAATCAAAATATTATAAATACACTCTCTAAACTTTTCACTTAAAAAAGTAACCGTTTTAATATACGAACATGCTCGTTTGAACATTTGCTTGTTCATTATCGACTGCTAGGGAATGCCGTATTTGTTTAAAGCACTAATCAATGCTAATTATTAACCTTCCAGCAATGCATGCATAAGTATAATTACATTCAATAACCTTTACGCTCAAGAATTTGTATTTCCCCGGTGAATGTTGCACATTACATGTATAACGAATTTTATATAAATATTATTGGAAAACAAATAAATGTTCTTTTGAAAATTTCAACGCGATATATAAGTATATCTTTTAACGAGCGATACATCGCCCTCCGTAGAATGTGCTGTATTCATTGTATCAACAAGATAAAACTTACTCACAATCGAGGCATTTTTAGCATCTTCTGGACCAATCAAATCGGTGTGGTTCTCAAATTCGCGGTAGCCAAGAAAACATATAGATTTTGTAAAAATCATCTGAACGGGTTAGACGGCGACCCAACGATTAAGTATATTTTTGCTATAAATAGTACCTGTATATGGAACCGTTTATGTAACAAACATCATCACCCGCGTCCTTATAGCTAACAAAGTTGAGAATCTTGAACAGTTTAGTATTACAAATTTGAAGCAGTACGAAAAGATGGTTAATATAACTGGTGTTTATTACAGTTGATGGGTTTAGTATCCTTGGAAGAAATCAGTAACAAATCTATTACACATACCGCGAGAGGTCCCGACACCATATATCAAAACGAAACGGTTCTTCTGAAACGAGTTGCTTAATTTTTCTTTATAGGTGCGTCCATGTCTTCGAGTTTAACCGTTTGTTGTAGGTATGGGAAATTTTTCGGCGATTGCTTGCAACTGGGAAGCGCTTTTGCATGGTATCGATCAAGCCAACGTTTATTTGCAATAAAATCTTTAACATCCGCCAAACTGTGGATTGGGCTAACCATTAATAGCTTCTTTTATATTTATATACTAGTCAAAAAATTCTTCCGATACCGCCCCTTATCCAAATCAAAATCTTTCACAATAGTTATAAAATTATGTTTTGAGTCACCCCCAACACTGTAAGCACATCTCTTTAAATTTTGGGTATGTCATGTCACGGCTTATATGATCAAGAAAGATATGGCGAAGGTTTGTGTTATCCTGTTTCCATAATGCAATTACATTGGTGTTATCTCTGAGTCTATGTTTTAAGGTACTAGCGTAAGTTTGACAAAGATAGAACGAATCTATTGCTTTATGTTGGAAGAGGCTCAAATACATTTCTTAACAATTCGTATTTCGGTTGATATAAACTTTTCGAAAATACATAGACATTTTGGAATCTAAGACCGTTCTTGTGCAAGATCAGAGATATTAAAGCGTTTGTTTTTCCACATCTCGATGGTCCCACGAATACAGCTCGTATGTTAGATGGGAATAAAGGTCCATATTCACCATCCTCTTTTGCACTAGTAATAGCATAGTTATCATAATTCTGCACAGGTGTTGTAATTTTTTATTTCGCAGTAGCCATATTGCTTCGAGTGTGCACCTGCTTTTGCTGTTGTTTGCGGTGATAGCTTAATGTCTCTTTCGGTATATTATATTTTCTGCTGATGGAGTAAATAGTAGATTTACACAGTCGAACTTCTTCTATAGCTTTTTCTAACGCTTCTTTACTGTATCCACTATTTCGTCTTCTTATGTAATTGCGAACCATGCTAACCAATACTGGCAGGGTCAATTTCACCCTATGGGGGGGGGGCAATTTCACCCTATGGGGCAAGTTTACCCTATGGGGCAATTTCACTCTATGGGGCAATTTCACCCTATGGGGTAATTTCACCCTATGGGGCAATTTCACCCTATGGGGCAATTTCACCCTATGGGGCAATTTCACTCTATGAGGCAATTTCACTCTATGGAGCAATTTCACCCTATTCTGATGTAGGTAAATTCACTCTAAAATACCTAGAACTTATTTACAGAGTGGGAGATGCACACCATTCGACTGATAAAAGTAAAGTAATTGAATCAAATTAATTCATCGCTTTTATACAATTTTATTAAAAATATACGCAAAATATTTAATTGTGAATAAATCTATTAACAATTTCCGTAAACGGATTATATTCAAACATAGAGTCATGTATAATTAAAGCATAAGCCTTCATCGACGGTTCAAAATTTCTTGAAGCTTCTAATTCCATTCTTACATCAAGCAGCTAAGCCGTTCATCTTGGAATATGGTATCAGGCTTCAACCCGGTATGTGTAATAGATTTTTGTTTCTGATTCATCCATGGATACAAGTCCTTAATAAAATACGACTTACAAAATAAAAACATTTTCAAAACCTTAAAATAAATTCTACAAATTTAATTGTCTTTTAAGTGTTTATGAATACAATTTTAGTTATCAGTCTAACATACTTTTTATTTTAACTTTATACTTATTAATATCTATTAATAAACTGAAAATTAAACGCAGTACTTCTCTTTTATGATGCTGTAGTGGTGCATGCGCTGTGGTAGCCAGTATCTTCGGAAAAAGACTCTTTCTCAAACATTTGTGCTAGCGATAGTGCCCCGGTTACATCGTCGGTGTATTGGTCGGGATGACATGTAATTATTTCCAGAATTGTATGATAATTTGCCTTGGTGCAGTCATCAAATAGATAACGACTTGCGATAAGTTTGCTTTTTATTAAAATTGTATCTCGTTCTTCATCTGTCACCTCGATATTTCCTCCACGATATACATTTATTATATCACCAATAAACGCCTCGTAAAATGTCGAAAAGCCTCGACTATTCAACCCTCGCAGCTTCTAGCTTATCACCTCGCTCATCCTGAATATCTTAAATACTTCGCTTTGATTCAAAACAATAATATTTCGTCCTTTTGTAATTTCCATATTAAACAAATCCTCTTCTTGCAAATCATTTCCTACTAATGCACTTTTGACATTCGATGTAATAGTTGTCAGTTTCAATTTAAACCCATAAGCCAGTTGTAATTCTACATCATCTATTCCATAGCTGAAACCATTTTGCATAGCATTCTTTGCATCTCGTGCAAATTCTTTAACTCTAAATTCAACTTGAAAGCTACATAAATCGGACCAACCATTATACCCCATTTTCATTGCAACATTTCCGCATATACATCTAACACAATCAATTTGTATGGCTGGTTGTAGACCACCATGTAAATCAAATCCTACTTCCAATAAGTGAGGGTGAGATCGCTTCCATCCGCTTAAGGGGTAGTCAGTCTTGCCTACCAGCGTGTTTGGGTTTAATTGCGGCACATCACTTATTACATCAACACCTGCAAAATCCATAACTTTAACTTGCATAGTTCGAAGATATTTCGCAACTGAATTTTTAGCTTTACACATCTCGTCTTATATATTGAGTGGTGGAGGCCATACACCGATTATGATCACATGGCCATATGACCACATGACCATATGACCACATGACCATATGACCACATGACCATATGACCACGTGGCCATATGACCACATGACCATATGACCACATGACCATATGACCACTTGATCATATGTCCACATGACCATATGACCACATGACCATATAACCACATGAGATTGCTAACATTTTATTTTTCAGAAATAATGGATTCTAAAAAGGTTTTTGCATGCAGCGGTTGTAACGCAACTTTTTACTAGAAAAAATAATATTAAACACCATTACGAGAAACAGCATAAAACAACTAATCATTTAACATCAAGTCAACCTTCAATGTCAGGGGTTAAACGCCAAGCAGATGTAAAACCTGTTGAGTCGCCCGTGAAACGCACTAGAGTTGGGCCTGTTGTTAAACGGTGCGATGTTTGTGACATAGATATGCCTAGACATTTGTTTGCAGCTCATCTAAACACCAATTTACACAAAAAATGCTGCAAGCCGATCTGTAGGTGGCGATAATATTGTGCAGATGATATCCCCAGCAATCAAAACACGTATTGCCACTTACAGATTGCAAAATGTAAATGCTACTGACAGCATTCTGCTGTTTCTGAACAAGAATCTTGAGCAGTTTGTACACTTGGTTAGCGGTAAACTACAAGTCCATACAGCATTTAAAATCAATTGCCAGCTGTATGGGCTTTATGTGAAAATGGTTGGTGAACAAGACATTAAAAGTTTTAACACTAAGAACGTGGTTGTCACCAGGTCCACCGATTTGAGTCGTGTATACCAAAAAACTATCCGAGACGCTGAAAACAAAATTTGAAGAGTTCCAGCATCGGGATTCAGGATGGTCTATTCAGCGTGTGCTGTACCTGGGTATTAATATTAACAAGTACTCACCCTTGCGTGGATCGTCCTACATCACTCTACCCAAGTGGATCAGAGATAAAAAAAGCTGTCATTAACATCAAGAATCCTGACTCAACCTGTTTCGCCTGGCCTATTACGACCGCTATCAATCCCATAGTAGTTAATAATCCTAATGTCATATCAGCATACTCGCACTACAGCACGCTACTTAATTTTGATGGACTAAATTTTCCCATACACATTAACAATATTCCGCGGTTTGAGTACTTAAACGACATCAGCGTAAATGTGTTTGGTGTTGAAGGCGAAACCATTGTGGATCCATTGCATTTTTACAGCTAGAAAACGAGCTAAGCATGTCACCCTTTTGTTTATCCAGGCCGGTGATAAATCTCACTATTGTTGGATAAGGAATTTAGGTAGGCTAGTAAGCAAACAGCTTTCAACAGATTGTCATTACAGATGGATTTGCGATGGGTGTCTTATCTTTTTTTAAAACTGGGAACCAGTTGCGACAACATTGTGAACATGATTGTGGTCATGTGACTACAACCGTGCCTAATGCTGCCAACAATCTTCTTAAATTTAACAAAAACATTCATAAACAGCTGCGTGTACCCTTCGCCATTTACGCTGATTTCGAGGCGGTACTCAAACCGATTAGTTCTGTCATGCAAGATTCGCAATCCTCTTATACCAACAAAGTCCAACGGCACGATCCAGTCAGTTTTGCGTACTATGTTAAATGTTCGTTTGATGAGAGTCTGAGCAAATTCGAAGCATACAGAGGATCTGACGCTGCCCACGTATTCATGTTAAAGCTTAGGCAGGATGCACGAAGATTGGGTAAAATACTTAAGACGAATGTACCGATGACACCACTGAATTGGTTTGAGAAAATTTTATTCGACCAGTCACCTGATTGCGGAATTTGCAAAAACCTCTTGGGGACGACAAAGTGTCGGATCATTGCCATCTCACGGGAAAGTTTCGCTTTCCAGCACATTCACAGTGTAATATTCAGTATAAGGTGCCAAGCTTTATACCTGTGATATTGCACAATCTGAGTGGTACATAGTACGCGAACTTGGATGTGATTCCGAAAGTGTTAAAGCTATAGCCAACAGTTCTGAACGATTTATTTCTTTTTCGAAATTTGTTAGACTACCTAACGATGACGATGATAACGAAGACGGCTTTAACAATAACGACTTTGACAATGACGATATTGATATTGATGATACTGAGCAATGTGGTAAACGTTGTGTGCAACTACGTTTTATGGATTCCTTTAGGTTTATGGCTTCCTCGCTGGACAATTTGGCAAAGAATTTGGAGTCTTCGCAGTTTATGGAGGTACGCCGGCATTTTCCCAATAAACTAGATAGTTCATTGTTAACTAAGAAAGGTGTATTTCCATATAACTATGTCACAGATATATCTGTGTTAGATGAAGAATCTTTGCCGGTTAAGGACGCTTTTTACAATACTTTGACAAGATCTGGTATCAGCGAGGAAGAATACCAACACGCCAAAACCGTTTGGAATCACTTTAACATACGGACACTAGGACAATACAGCGACTTATACTTAAAACCTGATGTTCCTGCTGTTAAAACTCGCCTCCTGGCGCGCTTTTTGGTTTAGATATTGTTACAATTTGAATTTTATTTACGCATATATCTAAAGTACGAATCCTTCTCAAAGACTGTTTCTGCAATATGTATTTTAGCAGTTTTTTAGTTTTACCCATACCTCTATTTAAAACCATGTAATTATCAGGATTTGATGCGGCGTTGTTTTACAAATGCCTTAGTGCTAATAAAGAGAATACTTTAAAAATGATGTATTAATTGATCTTGTTATACCACTCGATTGCAGGAAATTACCTGTATCTACATTTTTTAAAATTAAATGTAATAAAAATTTCATTAACGATGCTTGAACTTGACATGAGTACGTATAATTAGCATGAAAATAAATAAACATTGATAACTCATGCTCGCTCGTTATCGTTTGCAGAAAATTTGCGGTTTTCGGATTTTGCATAATATGCCATTGTATTATAAATAACACCGCGTTTTAACGCTCTTTTCTACGTAAATATTATCGAAAATCTGTAAATTTTTCCAATTCGGTTCTACGAGTAATGTATCGTAATGCATACAAGGAGCTTGCATTTGCGCCAACAAATTACCGACTACTAATTATATTACATTTTAATAAGGTCGAAGACGTTATTTATTATTTGTTTTATGGATATTTCCGTAATTAAATTCATTTCTTGGGTAATATTTTTCGCGAATTACCTCTTGTTAAGAAGTGCTTTTACGCTAAAGATTTCATTTTAAATACGGAGCGCTTTTTGGTTTAGATATTGTTATAGTTTGAATTTTTATTTACGCATATATCTAAAGTACGAATCCTTCTCAAAGACTGTTTTGCAATATGTATTTTAGCAGCTTTTAGTTTACCAATACCTCTATTTAAAACCACGTAATTATCGCGATTTAATGTAACGTCACCAAAATACCTTAGGGTTAAGAAACATTTTCGAATTTTCCATAAACAATATGAAAGTACAGCGTTCGGTGAAAGGGTATCAAAGCAGTTTTTCTTAATATTAGGGTAACTCTTGTTATTTTTCAATGTGATTAGCCTGGGGTAAAGTCGGATGCAACACTGAGTATAGACATTGAATTAGACTAAAATTAACATTTTGTCATTTGCAGATTTTTTTTTGCTGATCTATGTATCTTAACTGTATGCAAATTTGTGCTATTAATGATTATTTATATCGAATAAACTGTATTAACGCTTATTGTTATTTTCCAATGGGTTGTTAATAATAATAATACATTTATAAGCTGCAAGTTTTTCCCATCCTTTTTGGCAAACTTTGTAATGGATTAATCTAGTTATGTATTAGATTAGTTTAAAAGATTAAATAAATTAGCGAAAGAATTTGCCTATGCTGTGGCCCCATAAGGAGGGGTCCATAAGGAGTAATGTATCAGACAGAGACAATCCGGTATGTTAATTCTCATAAGGATGGCTCCATAAGGAGTAATGTATCAGACAGAGACAGTAGCAGAAGAATTTTGTCTATTCGGTGGCCCTGCCGAGGCCCCGAGACTTTGTATTTATTATGTAATTCTTTAATAAATAATTAATTGATGTAATTAAATTGACTCTTAATCAGCTTAATTCGGAAGAATTCGCCTATCCGATGCCCCTGTCGGGGCCCCGACGGGGGATTGTGGCAAATAAGAATTTAATTTGCAAAAGATTGCATTAGGGTTAATGGATTAATCTAGTTATGTAATAAATTAGTTTAAAAGATTAAATAAATTAGCGGAATAATTTGCCTATGCTGTGGCCCCATAAGGAGGGATCCATAAGGAGTAATGTATCAGACAGAGACAGTAGCGGAAGAATTTTGTCTATCCGGTGACCCTGCCGTCAAATTTAAGGTGACTTTGTTTTTATTATGTAATGCTTTAATAAATAATTAATTGATGTAATTAAATTGACTCTTAATCAGCTTAATCCGGAAGAATTTGCCTATCCGATACCCCTGTCGGGGCCCCGACGGGGAATTGTGGCAAATAAGAATTTAATTTGCAAAAGATTGCATTAGGGTTAATGGATTAATCTAGTTATGTAATAAATTAGTTTAAAAGATTACATAAATTAGCGAAAGAATTTGCCTATGCTGTGGCCCCATAAGGAGGGCTCCATAAGGAGTAATGTATCAGACAGAGACAATCCGGTATGTTAATTCCCCATAAGGAGTGCTCCATAAGGAGTAATGTATCAGACAGAGACAGTAGCGGAATAATTTTGCCTATCCGGTGGTCCTAGCCATGCCTGGAGCTAAAAAATGCTTACTTGAAGAAAACTATTGTGCAAATTTAGGCGAATATTTGCCGACTAAAGGTTAGATGGTCCAGATCGGGGTGTTGAGAACAAGATCCGTGCCAGATCGGGGTGCTGAACCCTCGCCAGATGTGCGAATAATTGCGCAATTTAGAATTTAATTAAATTAGCCGTGCCTGGGGCTAAAAATTGCTTAGTTGAAGAAAACTATTGTGCAGATTTTGTTGCTAATTGTGCAAATTCGTTGCAAAAATGCTTAGTCG
The DNA here is from genome assembly GCA_036346225.1 of Platerodrilus igneus. NCBI lineage: Eukaryota > Metazoa > Arthropoda > Insecta > Coleoptera > Lycidae > Platerodrilus > Platerodrilus igneus. The sequence continues at coordinate 103,635 of JARFIW010001165.1, forward strand.
AAGAAAACTATTGTGCGAATTTAAGATTCGCATGGGTAAGCCGTAGCCCTGTATTTACCTTACTTATTGCATTAAAATCTCCCGTAATAATTAAATTTTCATGTCCTTTTACGTATCTTAGTACGTCTTCGAAATCTTTGTAGATCGCTTCTACCTCTTTTCCACTGTGGCTTGAGGTGGCATGTATTTTTGTATTATTACTGTATTTACTGGTTTAGTTTTAAATCTAACCATGAGTACTCTTTCGTTCTTTTGTAAGTAGTTTTCTACACAGTGTCCTATCTTTTTCGCATAACTATACCCACACCAGAATTTCCTTTCACTCATCCAGTATGAATTACCCTAAAGTTTTTGCTCCAAAAATCGCCGCCTCTGCCTTCCGAACTCCACTGATCCCTATTATGTCTATTGCTAACCTTCCATTTTAATTTTTAAGTTCTCTAGTTTACCTACTTGCTTCATACTTCTGACATTTCATGCTCCGATTCGCATAATGTTCCCGATTCTTTTTTTAAATTTTCTGATCACATCCTCCGAAGTAGCCCCTCCCGGAGATCCAAATGGGGAACTATTTTACCTCCAGAATCTTTTAACTCAGAAAATCCCATCATCTTAAATACAATTTAAGTACACCGTTTATTTGGGAGGTGATGTGGTGGTTTCCCATTGCCTTCCACATCGCGGTAGTGTGTCATAGAATGCCATACCGATCCCTATGATCTCTGCGAATCTAAGTACGGAAAGTGCAGCTGCCCTCTTTCGAGTACTTGTTTTAGTCTAGTTTCTCACTAAAGACTCTACACCTTTGGTTAAACCTGTAGTTTTGCTTTTTAAGTCACTGGAACGCTGAAAATATTCCACCCGTTCTAGTAATCTAGAGGTGTAGGTCCATTCGGAATGGAAGACAATGCATAACCTTACAAAATATTGTTGATAGAGATGTGTTTTTAGAATATCTTCAACGTTATGATCATATGGATTAACCAAGGAAGATGAAGACCAGACCAAGGAGTCAGACTATGAACACATTTGGATTCCAGAGGAATAAGGGACCAGAGGGATATCAAGGCAGACCATTTGAAGGGAAAATATGCAAAGAAATAATTGGAATAGAGGAAATGCCTTAAGGAGGGACGGGGGAAGGGAGAATAGTGAATCCCGTACCATTGAGAATAGAACCGTTATCCAAGTAAGGGAAAATATGGCAAACGCACAAAGATATGGCATAAATAGTATCAACGATAATAAAAAGACATATGCAGAAATAGTTAATCAGTCTGGAACGTCAAGTAAGCCGAATTTTTAGATGCAGACAAATCAAACGAAAAAAGATAGAAATTAATAAATATGAACATGCGCGTAAATTTATAAAATTTGAGTTGGTAAATGATAAAAAAGTTAATGAAAAAAATGATGTACTACCTATAATAAAATTGCAAGTAAAAGGTAAAGAGATAAAATTACTGGTAGGTACAGGAGCTGAACAACGTTAGTAAGTGAAAGTTTTATTAAAGATAATTCACAGGGGTCGAGGCAAAAAGTTATCCCTATTAAAAGAAATAATTTAGTGTCGCAGAATAATAAGCATTGTGCAGTAGCCAAAAGTATCATAATTCTGAAAGTTAGGTTGAGAAAGATAGAAGTTGAGCAAGAGTTTTTAATAGTACCAGGTTTAAGAGTAGATGCCATTCAGGGAATGGCTTTTATAAGTAAGATGAAAGGTATAATAAATACCGAGAATAAGGTGATAATTATGGGAGATGAAAGGATTAAACGGGACGAAGAAGTCCATATAGAAGAACAAGGAGATTGTATGAATTTTAATCGATTTAAGAAGGAGATAGAAGCTTAAGTATCAAGTGCCCTGGTGAAGTTAGAAGAGAAGTTGTAGCGTTTTAGAGAAAAGTTCAGAATTATTGGAAACTGCAGAAGATGATGTTGAGGATATAGAAATAATAGATGAAACTGATGGAAACAGTATAATTGCAGGTGTTCAAAAAGAGATAAAGGAACTTTCTGAGAATGCAGCTCTTAAAAATAAAATAAATAAAGGTAGTAAGATATTAAATAATGATGAAATAATTTGGAAAATAGAATTTAATAATTCGTTTGGGATAATTGCGATTTGAGATTCCATGTGTTATGTGAAATGGTGTATGTATAAATAAGGAGGAGTAGCGTTTGGTTTGTCGAAACATTCATTCCAATATGCGGATGTAAGAAAGAATTGGAAGCATAGGAAAAAAGAAGGAATTGATGAAATGAGAGAAAATGAGAGAGTTAAAAGTATTAATGCGTCAATTATCTTGTGAGAAAATTAGAAGATACTGTAGATAAGGGATCAATTGTTGTTGAATGTCCACGTGAAGTTATGAATGAAATAGAATCGTTGTTAAAAGAGGAATCTTATGAATTGAAAGATATAGCATTAAGAATTGCTACGAATTGTGAAAATAAGTTAGAAGTTATTAATAGTGAACCATTTAAGATTAAAGTTTATGCGTATAATGACGAGTAATTGAAAGGTGTGTAATGGGAGGGTAACGTAAGTAGGTTAGATACGAAATTCTAGACAATAATTGTTAATGGCTATACAACTATTAGCTCGATTTGTATTCGTAAATATGCTTTTATTATTTCTGTAAAGGTTTATTTACAGATACATCTTAGTAATATTTTGTTGTACATAAATTTTTAAGATTTGCGGACCGCAAATATATAGACGATAACTTTTGCCAATAGGGATTAGAATTCAAAGAAGTGAATGTCGGTTGAGAAGCTAAACTTGTATTTTTAGAAAATATCGAATCGGTTGAAACATATACGTCGAATTTATTTGTGTGTATTGTACGATTTCTAAGACTTCGATGGCAGTTGGTGTTTGAATAAAAACTTACGGAGAAATTGAAAACGGTTGGAAGTTGTTTGTGTGTATTGTCCAAAATTTGAGGAATTGGCAAGCTTTAAGGGATCAGAAAAGTGTATATAAACACCAGGAGTTTGTGGTGGAGCTCTCTCTGACTTTTTACGCTCTTCGTGGGGAACCAGTTTACAGCTGCAAGTCAAGTTTGTAATATACAATCGATACAAGTTGGTATTGAGTTGTGACAAGCAGTCAGTGAAGTAATTATAAATTTTAATGTGCAGTAAGAGTGAATAAGTAAGTACAGATTGCTTGATATTATGTTGTTGTATGGAGGGTGCGAAGCATGCACTTAAGATGGAGTAGAAGTCAGTGCTTGAGAAACTTGGTTGTTTACCAATGATAAATGGGATCCGTAGCAGAATTGGGGGGAGTTTGGATGTACTGTTAAACTGGTGGATATGAGCATACTATAACAGCGTGCAGTTACGGCTGGTGCAATCTAGATTGTGTTTCTGAAGGCGCAGTCACTGTTAAAAGCAGCAGTTGTTGATGGAAGATAGCAGATCCATGTGCAGTGATGATATCCAGGTAACTCATGTTTGTTTAAATTGTTTTGTGTATAACTGGTGTCATAACTTTTGTGCTTTATGGGTATTTTTCTATGAACTACACGGACTAAATTTTTAAGAGTTGATGATCGAACTCTTTTGATAGATTAATTCTATATATTTATATGTGGGAATTTATGTGTATAAAATTTTGATTTGAGATATTTGTACTATTTGTTTATGTACAAGGTAAGAGAGACTTCTTGATAATTTAATGTGCAGAAATTAGAATGAGTGGTTATGGTTACTATGGGCTCGTATTAATACAGGGGTAACGTAAGGTTTATGGTAAAGCCCTGTTACTTTAAATGGGTAATAATTAATCTGGGTAATATTTGAGCTAGAAATGTATCATTTTGAAAAGAGGAATGTGTGTAATATAACTGATGTGTGAACAAGGAGTTGGTGATGATGTTTGGTGTATAATTTTATATGAATCTGTAAATAAATCTAAGTGAGCTACCGTAGCAGCGTTTCCTTTTTGTAGAGTAGTTAGTTTTATTTTTCAGGCAGGACAAGAGTGGCCGTGGCATACTTCAGCAATAAGAGATTTCACAATAAAAAGGGCTTCCCGAAGGTAGAGTTCGTAGAATTTAAAAAAAAAACCCAAAGTGGGGCTCTAATTAATTAGACTCTAATACCAAAGTAGAGTACAGAGAATTATTGCGGCCCAAGCGTGGGGCTTTAGTACCAAGGAGAGTACTGAGAAATAGATACACACACATACATAATATATATATATATATATATATATATATATATATTGTAATTAAAATAAAATTTTTGCAAATTTATCCTGGTGACTATCAGCAATATACTGAAGCTCTCTATTTTAATCTGATATCACTAGGTCGAGTATTTCTTCTTTAAACTCCAAGCCCAGGGTAATGTCGGATGGAAAACGGCTATAGACAAAGAAAACTCTTAAGGGTTAAACGGCTAGTAGAGTGTTAGCTCTGGGTAGATCATGAGCATGGGTCATGGGTGGATAACTGACCAAAAATAGTTTTAATAGGCGCCACCGTATTTTTAATACAAGTGCCAACAAAAATTTAACTGTGTTTGTATAAGGAAATGCGGAAACCTTATGTTAACACCACTATCTTAGCCATAAAACTTGAATTTCACTCTTTATCACACACTTACCAAAACATCAACCACCAGTCGTTAAACAGTTGTCTCAGCTGTACCTGTGAACAAACAAAAACACCACATGGACACCATTTGTGTCCTTAAAAGCATATGCCCAAAAATATAATAAGAGAATTTAAACATCTATGAAATACTAAAGGCATTTATTTTCTTCTCTCTATCTGTTTTTCTTAAGGAGGATTTGCTCTAGTTTACTTTTTCATATTTTAAATATTGAATAATAAAACGACTTTATGAAAACAAAAGGAATTCTATTCATATGGAAATCTGACTATATACATGCGACTGCAATACATATGTTTACTATCTTGTGATTAATTTTATAAAAAAGAATTTTGTATAATTTAACCTTCAGAATAAATACGTATAAATTAATCGTTTCTATAAAATTTAGTTTAAGCAAATATGTCATAATTTATTAGTTCCTAACACAGGATTTTATTTTACTATAATCATAGAAGCGCTTCCTTGACCATTCACAAAAAAATTCGATCGTCAGGACAATAACGACCTTAAAATGTAACTACTCAATTTTAACGGTAATCTACTAAAAGAATATACGTGAATTTCAGTTTCAATAAAAGACTTTTACATGACGTGCATGTTTCTCAATTAAACAAAATATAAAATTAAACCAAGACTGCGTCTGGCGTTTAGATTCTGAATATCTCAACACATTGTGTGCTTGTACAAGTGACTGACAACCTAGATATTTATACGTTGTTTTACAAACTTTAAGAAAGTACTTTATATTTTCTGTTACTCTAATAATTAACGTAGAAAATTTCATAATAATTTACTATAGCTTCAAACACTCACGTGTAGACAAAAGAACTGCAGGTGGAAAATCACGACCTCAGCTGTTGTATTTATTTCATCGTATTAGTCATCAGTTAGATTGAAGTGTCAAGGTTCTTTGTAACATCAACCATTTCCATACTGCGTAGTTAGATAAAAAGGACGAAACCATAGCTGTTTACCATTAATTACTGTGACGGAAAATTATTATAATTTACATTGAAAACCGTTGCTGTAAACCTGTCCATATGATATTGCACTAAAGTGAGTAAGTGTTAGTCTAATACATTTTATTATTCTATACTAACTGTATTAAAATGATGTATATTATCAATCCATTTTCTCAGCTCAAGTTTTCTTCTTCACTCGATTAGATGCCTCGTGTTTCTGACGGGTCATCATCTTGACTTTATCTCTCGTCTACAAAAAGCGGCTTCACTCTAGGACGTTGGAGACCAAAGTGCCGGTTATCAACTTGACAGCGCTTGGTAACAAGCTTTAGAATATATATCTTCTAGAATCCATGTGTTATTATGAACATTATACTTTAATTTTTATTGGCTGAATATTTACGAATTAAATACTTTAAAATTTATTTGTTTTATTATTAATTTATTAGGCTAGGTGTAACTAGAGAAAAAAATACGTTACACAGCCTCTTCCCAAGAGAAAAATTCGAGGTATGGGAGAATTTTTCTAAAAAATTTTGCAACTGAAACTTCAAACTTATTCTTCTTAACTGTACCAACCTCTTACACCTCACAACAAGACGACACAAATTTTAACTATACCTAATGTTGAGTTTAACAAAAAAATATCAGGATCATTTGCTAATGGATACGGGGGGTATTAATGCATGGGATTGAGTGATTAGTAACTGCGCGTACTACACGCCTATAAAGGGACAAATCCGGGAAGTCATAGCCAGTATATACGTCAATCGGTTAAGTATATTTAGGGTATCTAACACTCAGTGGATGCATGTCATCTATAGTTACAAACGCAACAACCATATCAAAAAAATTTTTTTTTAAAATGAAAAATATTTTACTACAAATCAGAACTGTAATAAACAAAATGGATTGGACATTATAATCACTACTAAACAAAAATCTGTACAACGAATATTTTTTCTAATTTAATATATCTATCTTAAAGATTTATGTGCATAAAATTGATGAATTTAGTAAGTACCAAAAGCTGTTAGATACAAAGTCTATTCACGAAACGAATCTCTAACACTCGAGAAACAGACAAAGTATTAACAATACATATTCATCAACAAGACACTTTTAGTCTTTGAGTGAGCATCTCACAATATTTTCTGTAAGATCTCTATTCTACATACTCAACTATCTCTCTCAAAAATTATATAACCTCAATGACTCATCACTAAAGAACTCTAAAACCACTAACGAATCATATATTGAGCCTATTGGGTGACCACCACCAACTACTCACAAAACTCTTCATGAACTATCCTAGCTCATGTACACTCTCAATAAGAATAAGCACATTAGGCCTAGTCTCAAACTATTAAACCAAAACTCAAGCATTCCTTTAATGCTTAACATTCTATCACACTCTAACTATATGACTACATACTCAATACTCTACCAAACACCCTCTATACTCTCTATCATATATTCCATTACTGAATACGTATTACTTCACTGAATACATATCCATCTCTATATACCTGCAACATCTCTATGCATATGCTGCATTCTCAAACACCTCCAAAAAAAATATCATCATTCAAAATCCATAAACATATCCTTGTCGTCATCAAAATTATCATTTAACACTTCTTTATCGTCATCAGAGATTTTCATTTAACACTCCTTTATCGTCATCAAAATTTTCATTTAACACATGCAATATCTAAATCAACAAACATATTAAGCTCTATTACTACTAAAACATAAATTACTTTATAAAAATTTTCCCAACTTTAAACTTGTCTAACTTAAGGATTCAAAACACGGACTAAAGAGAATTACAACTGACATCAACTATACTCTGAAGTACTTAAGGATCAGAAACATTGTTAATAACTTCAACTTCATCAATCGCAGAATTATCGATACTAAACATTTTCTTTGACTTAAACATGAAGATACGGATAAATTGGAGGGAAGAAATTTAAATACAAAATTATTTTCTACTTTACTTCATGATAACTATTAATAACTGTTCTCGTACACTCTCACTCTACCAATAGTCAAACTGTCGACCTAAACTAAAGTGCTTCACAACGCATAAACTTGCTAGAATGACAAGCTCTTCTATGAGCCTCACCTAGACTTATAAACAATATTGCTAGAACGGCAGACTCTCCTCTGAGTCTCATCTAGACTGACAAACTAAATAAGCAAAACAAATCACATCATAACTGACCTCAAATAATTTCAAGTGACGATGTCGAAACTGCTAAAGCGACAACTTACCACGACCCTCGCATAGACTGACATAACGCTGAGCGACCAACCCTTCCTGAGTTTCGTCTAGACTAACATAACGCTACACGATGAACCACAACAAGTCTCGCTTAGATGTAACTCAACTCAATATACTACGTTGCAACGCGACCATAAAAATTGCTACTCTAAATAAATCAAACCAAACTAAAACGTGCTCATGCACAAGAGCAATCTCAAACTATATTTCAACAGTAAAGACTAGTGTACCATTAATCGAACAACTAATATAACTAATAAGACTGAAAGATGAATCTATTATCGATGAAATACATACAAAATCAAATAAACCTGCAATATCCATATCAAATAACTTTAACATTTTATCTAGAAACAGGAATTTCACTACTCAAATTCTGTTCTTTTACTCTTTGAATTGGACACGACGGACAAGTGATACTAGTCACTCCTTTACGACCACAACCATAACAAAATAATCTCTTGAAAGATCTACAAACATTGAAAGTATGACCATCACGTGAACAATTCCAACAAATCAATTTACGCTTAATAAATGAGTTACCTACTCCACTCATTTCTGTCATTGGGGTGGCAGAATTAAGAACTTGTACTGGGGAATGTGAAGACGGAGGGTATAAACACGACTTGAAGCATTCTGAAATGAACTAGGGGTTTTGTTTCTAAAATGTGGATTAAAATAATTAAAAGGCTGTTTGTGACTATATGACGTAACTGAAACAGACTTATGTTTACTCAACGAAGCTTCTTCTAACCTCTTACATAATTTAACTAACGTACTAATATTCTCGATCTCTGTAAGAGCAAGATGCTGAATGAAATATGGCAATAAATTTTTCTTGACTATTCTAACTTTAGTGTGTTCTGCAGGAATAATAGGTAATCGGTTAAATAAACTTTCCATGTTAGCAATGAACAATACAACAGATTCACCGTTCTTCTGTAATCTATTCTTGATTTTTCCCAAATATCGTCTTCAGGATGTGCTGGCAGGAAATCCTCCTTTAGTCTACTAACTAACGAACTCCAATCTGTTAACGAACCACGAACGCAACGATACCATAGCAAGGCATCACCGGTAAACAATTCAACTGCAGAATTAAACAATTCCATCTCAGATACCTTTCGAGACCGTGCAATGTCACTGATGTTTTCTAAAAATTGATATAAGAGAGATGGGTTTCCTGAATATTTTATCGACCAAGATGCTATAGGAACTGACTGTGTGACATATGTAACTGTTGGAACGGGCACATTAGATGCAGCAACAGAATTTACGTTAATATCTTTACTATTTGAACTTGTATCTTTATTTAATTTCTCATGCAGATCTGCTTCCACAACAAGAATAGTAGCCAAACTTTCATTTTTAAATAACACCATTTCCTCAAAATTTTCTTTAGGGAGCTTTAACCGTTGTATTCTACCTGTAAGATGCACTAATCTTGACCTTATCCTTTTAAAAATTGACTCTGCGGGATCATCCATAAATTCTAACAAAACATTTTTAACGGACTCTATACTAGACTCAATCTCTGCTTTCTCTACTTCGAAATCTACTTTATAATAAGAAGGATCTATCAAACAACCTGGTTTATCTGCTTCTTTGGCCAACAACCTTGCTAAAATTTTCCTTTATCTGAAACTGGTCTTGAATTTTCAATGCCTCTAATGTTCAATTCATATTCTAACTCATTTTTAAGTAAATGTACGATGCTATAAGTTTCTGCCATAATTAAATATCGGAATATCTCTAATGTAACTCAATTATAAAATTTTGAAGATGAAATCTCAAACGAACGAATGTCCTAACTATATAGAAAACCCACTGTAAACTGTAACAAACTTTAACAAAATGAAACAAAACTATTTACTAGAATCAATGCAAACCTCAGTCGGTAGATATAAGTGTGATGAAGATAACTACTAAATATTCCAGCCTATAAGTGAAGTTATTCAAGCCTCTAAATGAAATTCCAGCCCCTAAATGAATTTCCAGCCCCTAAATGAATTTCCAGCCCCTAAATGAATTTCCAGCCCCTAAATGAATTTCCAGCCCCTAAATGAATTTCGAGCCCCACGTTGCGAGCGCAAGTGTAATTAAAATAAAATTTTTGCAAATTTATCCTGGTGACTATCAGCAATATACTGAAGCTCTCTATTTTAATCTGATATCACTAGGTCGAGTATTTCTTCTTTAAACTCCAAGCCCAGGGTAATGTCGGATGGAAAACGGCTATAGACAAAGAAAACTCTTAAGGGTTAAACGGCTAGTAGAGTGTTAGCTCTGGGTAGATCATGAGCATGGGTCATGGGTGGATAACTGGCCAAAAATAGTTTTAATAGGCGCCACCGTATTTTTAATACAAGTGCCAACAAAAATTTAACTGTGTTTGTATAAGGAAATGCGGAAACCTTATGTTAACACCACTATCTTAGCCATAAAACTTGAATTTCACTCTTTATCACACACTTACCAAAACATCAACCACCAGTCGTTAAACAGTTGTCTCAGCTGTACCTGTGAACAAACAAAAACACCACATGGACACCATTTGTGTCCTTAAAAGCATATGCCCAAAAATATAATAAGAGAATTTAAACATCTATGAAATACTAAAGGCATTTATTTTCTTCTCTCTATCTGTTTTTCTTAAGGAGGATTTGCTCTAGTTTACTTTTCATATTTTAAATATTGAATAATAAAAACGACTTTATGAAAAACAAAAGGAATTCTATTCATATGGAAATCTGACTATATACATGCGACTGCAATACATATGTTTACTATCTTGTGATTAATTTTTATAAAAAAAAGAATTTTGTATAATTTAACCTTCAGAATAAATACGTATAAATTAATCGTTTCTATAAAATTTAGTTTAAGCAAATATGTCATAATTTATTAGTTCCTAACACAGGATTTTATTTTTACTATAATCATAGAAGCGCTTCCTTGACCATTCACAAAAAAAATTCGATCGTCAGGACAATAACGACCTTAAAATGTAACTACTCAATTTTAACGGTAATCTACTAAAAGAATATACGTGAATTTCAGTTTCAATAAAAAGACTTTTACATGACGTGCATGTTTCTCAATTAAACAAAATATAAAATTAAACCAAGACTGCGTCTGGCGTTTAGATTCTGAATATCTCAACACATTGTGTGCTTGTACAAGTGACTGACAACCTAGATATTTATACGTTGTTTTACAAACTTTAAGAAAGTACTTTATATTTTCTGTTACTCTAATAATTAACGTAGAAAATTTCATAATAATTTACTATAGCTTCAAACACTCACGTGTAGACAAAAGAACTGCAGGTGGAAAATCACGACCTCAGCTGTTGTATTTATTTCATCGTATTAGTCATCAGTTAGATTGAAGTGTCAAGGTTCTTTGTAACATCAACCATTTCCATACTGCGTAGTTAGATAAAAGGACGAAACCATAGCTGTTTACCATTAATTACTGTGACGGAAAATTATTATAATTTACATTGAAAACCGTTGCTGTAAACCTGTCCATATGATATTGCACTAAAGTGAGTAAGTGTTAGTCTAATATATTTTATTATTCTATACTAACTGTATTAAAATGATGTATATTATCAATCCATTTTCTCAGCTCAAGTTTTCTTCTTCACTCGATTAGATGCCTCGTGTTTCTGACGGGTCATCATCTTGACTTTATCTCTCGTCTACAAAAAGCGGCTTCACTCTAGGACGTTGGAGACCAAAGTGCCGGTTATCAACTTGACAGCGCTTGGTAACAAGCTTTAGAATATATATCTTCTAGAATCCATGTGTTATTATGAACATTATACTTTAATTTTTATTGGCTGAATATTTACGAATTAAATACTTTAAAATTTATTTGTTTTATTATTAATTTATTAGGCTAGGTGTAACTAGAGAAAAAATACGTTACAATATATATATATAATGCTGTAATATGGGGTTGTTTAGTGGTGTATTGAGTAGTAAGGGTCGCGTAGTAACTGTAAATAGCAATGGGAATCAGAAAACTGCATTTACTTAGCAGGAAAATAAATAATTCGCACATTATGTAAATAGCAAGCATTTAACACCCTGTATATAGACCGTAATTAACTTTAATCAATGCCAGTAAGCATATCTTCCAATAATAGAACGCGTATTCAGCAGAGAAATAATCATACATGTAATTAAACTACGTTGAGAAGTGTTATACAAGTTTATTAAACAGACACGCAGAAGATAAGATAAAACCTAATAAATCCATGCAATTATGTTTGTAATAAAGAAGCGCTTTGATTAGAAAACGTGTTTTAAAGATAAGTTTAAATACATAAACGAAAACAGCAATCGTGTTACAAAATTTATTTTTGTACAATTCTCTAAAAGCTTTATCTACACAAAACAACAGACATAAGCTAAAAGTCCAGCGACGATAACAATTAAAACAATAGTAAATAACAGCATGATACGAAACTCCAAAATAGTTTCATCAGAAATCAGCTTGAAAATATACCAGGTATGTCCAGAACAAATATCGTTGGTCACTACAATTTGCAAGGCTGCTTGGAAAACCAATCCAAAGGTAGAGGAAAAAGCTATATAACGCCCAGAAGTAATAAGAAACAGTCAGTCTCAATTTGAAGCAGGTCGAATCTACAACACTCTTAATCAAATATTAACGCGTCAGATAAATAAAATTTATACTATAGTGCAAAACAGTGCTGTGTTAGAATTGCGTTAAGAATACATGAAAAAGCTTTTGCCGTTTTTGCAGAAAACGTGAGTAGAAATTGGTTAATTAGTTTCAATTAAATATTTATAATGATATAGGGCTTCCAATTCTAATACTATTCTAATCTGCTTCTAATACTATTCTAATCCGCGTCTAAAACAATTCTGGTTCACTTCTAAGACAATTCTTATTCATGATACTAAGTCTGGTATTCAGAAATTCGTAATACTAAAAAACCTATAAATTTCAAGTGGTATTTAAGGGAAGAGGTCCAAAGCGTATCCAGAGAAACATAGAATAAAGCACGAGCTGAACCTTGGAAATAGGGAGCAACAAAAATATTGGTTCAACGTACGTTAAAAAGTACAAAGCAGAGCATTGGTTTTCAATTGAAGACAATAAGGGGGTGTTGATCCACAACACGCAACAACTCATCAAAATATTACAGGTCAGAGATACCTAGTTTTAAGGAATCTTTTCAAATTTAAATTTTAACACTGAATATTTAATTTTCTCTAAAACTTGTAAGGAGTCAACAAGAACATTTTGAAACTTACGTAATAATCATAAAAAGATCTCGAACGTTCAGGATTTTTTTGTAAATGGTGTCGTTCTTGGTGACTTTAAGTTATATTAAAAGAATATAAATTTTGGGATAAATAATCCATATAATATTAATTGATTGAAAGGTGTATTTAAAGGATTACAAAAATTGTGAAGTGTAAATATTATTTCCTTGCATTATGTGAATATTGATTGACATCGTTTTATCAATTCACACAGGAAAGAGTTAAAGTGGTAAATGAAAATTGATCATCGTAACGTGGTACACTCTGTGTAAAATAAAAAGGGCTAGCCGTGCCATAATAAAATTAGAAGATTAGAGAAATACACAGAGCGGTGGAGCTTAGCTGGACGTTTATCACATCGGCTTAACTGGAACAAATTCGATAACTTAGTAATTAAAGGTTTGACGTAAAATTCCTGAAATACTTCAATTTTTATTTTCAATCGGGCATATTACAAAGAGGTTAGTTTATTTTTTTAATTATCTGGCGGTTGCAGCAACTACGTACATTTTTTTAATTGGAAAAGTAAGCTGATTAATTTTTTATCTTAAAGCTGTTTCAATTGCAAATACAATTATGTATTTTTTTTTATAAGCAATGTGAGTTAAGGTTCGTGGCTGGGAGCGGCCCTTTTTAAAAAACTATTTCCAACTTCTTAACAATTTGTTTATTTATACAGAAATTAATAATGAAATTTTACAGAGCTTGAATTGAGATTATTCTAAGTCCGAAATATATTAATTAATTGTACAAAAGTGAGTAATCTAACGAACTGCAAGGTTAAAGCTGAACGATGGATTAACTGTCGTCGACTGGGGCTCCCGGGTCTTTTATAATATCCCTACCCCCTCACATGGCTGTGGGAACTTGCAGATCTCATGTCTGCTTACACTTGACTCTATTCATTAATACATTGTTGCGATCTTAATTATAAGTAATCTTGGTACTTGACCGTCTGCGACCGCCTGTGACCTGACATCTGCAGTGTCACTTATCGTCTGTGCTACAAAGTAGCGCTTCCGTTCCAATGAACAGTAATAAACTGTATGAATTGTCCTTCATTTACAATGTTGCACATCACAGCGCATTTTTAATATTTCTAATAATTTCTATTACTTTACATATATATTAATAACTCCTCCAGACGTACATTAAAAATTGAGGGGTTTCCTTTTTTTTTTCTTATCTCTGCTTCTATTATATTCCGCACTATTCCCTCATGTCTTAGTATGTGGCCTATCATCCTATCTCTCCTATTTTTTACTGTTTTTCACATACTTCTTTCTTCCCCTACCATATCTAGTACCTCTTTGTTCTTAACTTTGTCTGTCCATGATAACTTTATCATACGTCTGTAGCACCACATTTCAAAGGCTTCCACCTCTTTCTTATCTGCTTTTCCTACTGTCCAGGCTTCACAGCCACACAGTGCTGTGCTCCACACATATGTTTTATGCAACCCTTTCCTTGTTTCTATGTTTGTGGTCCTTGACCACAGTAGTTTCTTTTTCTTGTTAAATGTAGCACGACCTTGTACTAATCTTTGTTTTATGTCTTTTGTGCTTTTTCCTTCTTGCGTTATTTGACTTCCTAGGTAGCAGAAATTTTTAACCTCTTGTAAGTTCTCGTTACCTATTTGTATTCTTGTTTTCGAATTATTTCCCCCTCTTTTATATACTAGAACTTTAGTTTAATTTTTGTTAATTTTCATATCATATCTCTCTGTTAGAACTGTTTCCATTTCATTAAGAGAAGCTTCTAACTCTTCTTTGCTAGATGCTAATACCGCTATATCATCTGGAAATCTAAGCATATCAATTTTTTGTCCCTACATATTAATTCCAAATGTCTTCATGCATTTGACAGTATTCATTGCCTCTTCTATGTACAAGTTAAAAATAATAGGATTAAGGCACATCCCTGTTTCACCCATTTTCTAATATTTACTATTCTACTTTCTTGCTCTAATTCTATTACCGCCGTTTACTCTTTGTATAAGCTATGTACTATCCGTCTGTCCTTAAAAATCATTCCCATCTTTTTGAGTATTTCGAACATTTGTTTCCATTTTACATTATCGAATGCTTTTTCTAGATCTACAGACCCTATATATACGCTTTCCCCCCTCTCAATTGTTTTCTCCATTATCACCCGCAGAGCTAAAATAGCCTCCCGTGTTCCCCTGTTGCACCTAAACCCAAATTGATCTTCTCCCAGTATTTCTTCAGTTCGTTTTTTCTTTCAGACCCTTTAATGCTAATTCAAACTCGTCTGCAATGACGTTTCGTTTCGCGTCCCTTAAATTTTTGCTATATGGTTTTATATCCCTAAAATTCATTCTAATTAATTTGTATGCTTCGTCTGTCTTTTCTATTTCCATCTTAGTTTGTACCTCTTTGCATTTTTCATCAATCCATTGTTCTTTAGCTTTTCTGCATTTGCGAATAATTTCCCATTTTATGGATTTGTATCTCTGTTTTCCTGTTTCGTCTGATCTATTTTTGTATTTTCGTCTTTCTTCTTTTAAATTCAGGATATTTTTTGTTATCCATGGTTTCTTATTTTCTTTTTGTGTATACCCCAGAATATCTTTGGCCGCCATGTCTAGGCTGGATTTAAGGTTATTGCATTCTGTTTCTACTTCCTTAGTATCAGAAATTTTTCCGATATCTTTCAGCAATTCATTTGAGTTTTTTCAAATCTTTCATGGATATCTTTATCTTTTAGCTTTTCAAAGTCAAAGTGCTTTTTCCGTTCCCCTTTTTCAGATTTTTAAATTTAAGTGCGGCCTTCATAATTACGATGTCGTGGTCAGTATCTATATCTGCTTCCGGGTAGCTTCTACAGTCTTTTACTTAATTTCTAAACCGTTGTCTAACAATAATGTAATCTATTTGATATTTTCCTATATCTGCTGGCATCTTCCACGTATATCGTCTTCTAGCATGATGTTGAAGTAATGTATTTGTGATAGTTAAGTTTTTTGTAAGTAGTGTTCTACACGAGTTATGTATCCCCAATTTACCTATATATATATATATATATATATATATATATATATATATATATATATATATATATTGAATAATAGAATCTAATAAGAATTATTGGCAATTGATTGCAACACTGTAATACAAGGATAAACCAGACAGGTTATTAACAGTTCATGAGAACGGATATGCAACTTTGTATCCGAAACGACAGTGATACTGCAGGTGGCAGGTCACAGACGCTTAAGATATGTAATTACCTAGAAATAAGATTGAAACAATGTAGCAAAGTGTAAAATTAAGAGTAAAGCAGACATGAGATCTGCAAGTTCTCACAGCCATGTGAGGGGGTAGGATTATTATAAAAGCCCGGGAGCTCAAGGCCCGGCAGTCAGTCTTCGAACTCCATACTTCGTTGTTCAAGCTACTCAATTGAGTCAGTCTGAGTACTACAGCTTTTGCATTGTTGTTTACCTAGACTACTCGCCCTAGTTAAATTAATTAATTTCGATTTAAAGTTATTTTAAACAGTTAATCAAAATTCCATGATAATTTCTGTTTAAGATAAATAAATTGTTAAGAAGTTTGGAAACGTTTTTTAAAAACATCGCTCCAAAGACCGAAACCTTAACTCACGTCGTCCTATCTTTTTTCGCATAACTATCCCCACACCCAAATTCCCTTCCTCTGATCCTGTATGAATTACCATAAAGTCTCTACTCCAAAAATTCCCCGCCTCTGGCCAGCGGACTCCGCTGATTTCTACTATGTCTAGTGCTAACCATTTAGAGTTTCAGGTTCTCTGGCTTACCTACTTGTTTCATACTTCTGACATTCCACGCTCCGACTCGCAGAATGTTCACGGATCTTTTTCTATACTTTCGGATCACATCCCCCGAAGTAGTCTTCTTCCGGAGATTCGAGTGGGTGACTATTTTACCTCCGGAATTTTTTAGCCCAGAGGATACCATCTCGTTTACTAATAATTTCTGTACACAGTGTACTTGGGAGGTAATGTGATGGTTTTCCGTTGTCTTCCACATCACAGTAGTGTGTCTTAGAATGTCATACCGACCCCTCTAGTCTCTGCCACTCAAAGTACCGAAAATGCTGCTGCTTTCTTTCGGGGACCTGTCTTAGTCTGGTTCCTCACTAAAGACCCCACTAATTTGGTTAAACCTATAGTTCGGCTTTTTAGCTCATTGAAACGCGCAAGCCATTCTATCTGCTCTAGTATTTTAAAACGTCGTCAAGGTGCAGGTCCGTTCAGAATGGGTTTTTTAGATATTGTTATAAAAAATTTCTTGGGGTAAGATTGGGTGATCTTGATAGCCACTCAATTGGGATCATTCTTCCAATCCATCTATTCGGAAACACTTCATTGAGATATGTTCGTACATTAGTGAGTAAAATTTAGTGGTGCTCTATCTTGTTGAAACCACTTTCGTTGGTCAAATAAGTCGGGACTCGAATTATTGGGAAATAAAACCACTAAGTAGATCCGTGGTTTAGTTAGTTCGTGTGTCACTACTAAGCCCAAGAAATAACAAGGGTTCAGCAAAATCCAAAGTTTCCGGATAAAAAAAATTCGCTTCCTGGGCAATGCAGTACCTTTAAGTGGAATATTGGAAAATCAAACGTAGGGAATAAAACCGCTAAAGTAAGAACCAGTTTATCTTGGAGCATAGTTTAGGTATGTTTGTCTCGTTACATTTTCATTGTAAAGTACACGACCTATTATGCGATCCCTAATAATTCGAGCCCAGTCGTTTTTTTTTGAGGCCTTAGGGTATAACATTCACGCATCTAGTAAGGATTTTCGTCAGCCCAATAACCGCAGTTGTACCAATTGATGTATGTACATATGTAATGTAAACGTAACTTTATCAGAAAACGGCACATATTTCAAAGCAATTTGCCCACTAGCGATAGAAGCCATAATTCGTTCGCAAAATTCGAGGGTATGATCAGGACATCTTCGTTAAGATCGTGCAGGTTTTGCAACCTATAAGGGTACTTTTGGCTTCTTTTATAACTTTTAAAACGCTTGTGTGACTGGCACAATGAATGCGAGCAATTTGCCTAGTTGGTGTAATGGGATTTTTTTTCCAACTTCCAACAACATGTTCAATTGGGATTCTTCGTCGAATTTTAGAGACCTTTGTTCGACTACTGTCCCCATATCTAATCATCATTAAAATTTCCATACTATGTGTCTAGGTTAAACAGGGCATTTTCTTATTTTTGTTTTTTAATTTACATGTTAGAATGCAAACAAGTACTGACAAATCAATTACATTCAGTGCAAATTGACCAACACACTATCGAGCAGGTTTGATAAGGTATGGAACTGTTATTGTGGCTTATCAAGTAAGAAACAAATGTGTACGTTAAAGTGGTTTCAGAAAACATTTCCTTATTTATTTTTTTCCGACACATTGCTTATAAAAAGTAACAAAAAAATACGTAATTGTATTTGCAATTGAAAAAATTCCAAGATAAAAGACTTATCAACCCACCCTTCCATTTATAAAAAGGTTGAAGATTGCTGCAACTCTCCAGATAATTAAAAAGAAAGCAAACTTTTTTGTAATATGCTCATTGAAAATAAAAATTGACATGTTTCAGCAATTTTGCGACAAACCTTTATTTACTAAGTTGCAGAATTTGTTCCCGTTAGTGTTTCTACTTTGTACACTTAAAGGTTACATACTATTTCTAGAATTTAATGTTTAATTCTTTTAAAATTTTCAGAACCCTTTATATTGTTATTCATACACCCACGACGTCTACTTTCCAGATGCATGTAGGTATAAAGAATTTTCAATCCAATTTTTTATTACAGATTAATTTAAATAATTTGGTACATATTTTGCATAGTTGTATAGAAATAGAATTTAAATTTTATGCAGCAGTTTGACTAAAAGGTTTTTAATAGTTGCGTTATCTTACAATGCTCCTTTGGTGTTCAATAAGTACAATTAATAATGCGACAAAGTTGGCCATGAACTATAAAGTATTGATTGGAGATATAAACGTTTTGGTTGCGCAAGCATCGCCCCCAGACGGATTTATTGATCTTACCTAGTCGTTTGTAGGGTTGTAGCTGTGTTGTGCTGTAGGCAGTGACAAATATCTGCTTTTGTAGTGTATTGATTTTTATTTTAATAAACTATAATACTGCGTAACGATTTAAACAATAAATCTTCGATGGATGACGGAAATGCTTCTGCTGAAAATTATAAAAACGAGGTAAATTTACTAGTAATTGGTGTTATATACAAAGTGGTAGAAAAGTCGCGGAACGGTCAAATATTTTGTGAAATACTCATCGCATCAAAAAAAGAAAAAATACGCGTTCAATATTTTTTTAAAAGCTATTCAATGACACCAAAATTGAACCCCCACCCCCACCCCCTGGGGGTAGGGGTGGGGCAACTTTAAAAGTTTAAGTGGAAACCCCCATTTGTTATTGCAGATTCGAATTCGCCAAAAATGTTAGTCATAATTTTTTTAGGTTTTCTGCAAATGGCGCTGCAATCGACTATTTCTAGAAGAATTGATGGATCAGAAAATAAAAGAAGTAAAATAATAAATTATTTATTTCATACATAACGAAATTACCGCCGAAGGTGTTCAAATTGACCATTTGTCGCGCTTTTAGGTCTTCCAGATCTTGGTTCATCCTTCACCGAACCAGTTCGCTCAAAACGATTCACTGTTCGACTCACAATAGATTTAGAAATCGGTTGACGTTCCGCATTGACTTCATTGAATAAATCTGCGACTTGCTGCAATGATCTTTCTTTATCTCCATACCCCCGCATCATCAGGACAATTATTTTTTCTCTTTCAGACAGAGACATCACGAAATAATATCAAAAGCTAGTAACGAAATGAATACTAAAAATGAATGTAATTCTGTCATTTTTCGATTTCAAATGTTTTTGTACCCTATTTTGGTTTTGTCAATTACAACGCCTTCTATCATCCAAAATGACTTGTATCGTAGGTCAATTTGGGGTAATTTATCCTGCGGAATCCGAATCTGCAATAACAAATTGGGGTTTCCACTTAAACTTTTAAAGTTGCCCCACCCCTACCCTTAGGATTGGGGGTGGGGGTTCAATTTTGGTGTCATTGGATAGCTTTTAAAAAAATATTGAACACGTATTTTTTCTTTTTTTGATGCGATGAGTATTTCCTAAAATATTTGACCGTTCCGGGACTTTTCTACCACTCTGTATGTGGTTTATCTAATATACGATGACGTTTTGTAGGCATCCATGTCTTTTAACGCATCCGAACGCAATGGACAGGTAGAACCATTAAGAAATATGTGCTTAAGGGTTATTCACCCAGATCTTCCAGAAGCGTTATACAAATGTGAAAATGTTTTAGGCTCATATCGTAACCACTTTGTTAATCTATTTATAGCACATCAGGCACGTCTCAAACTTTACAACATGGGAACGGAACCTCAACCCCAAGCTACTTCACGACATTTTTATTTGTATCTGCAAGCAGAACCCGGATGCAGATCTTTAAAGCAAGACTCTTGCAAAAAACAAATTTTTTCAGCTTTTGACTTATTTTGTGTTAGAATCATCTATTTATCGCTTAAATTTCTAGATACAAAATCAATTATTTTAACTGTAATCAAAAATGAAACTGCTGAAATTTGTGTAATCTGTCAGGAGCGGTATAAAATAAATGATATCGTTCGTCGTATAAATGTTTGCGATCATGTTTTCCATAAGAGATGTATAGATCGTTGGGCATGGAATAAATTGAGATGCCCCATGTGTCGTCTTGTAGTATTGCCAGACATTCCTCCTTTTCGAGATGAAGTGCTGAATGAGGTATTAGAGCTTGGTAATGGAGTTGTTCTAGTAGATCCGTATTCAGAAGAAGAAGAGGAAGAAGAAGAAGAAATGGAAGAGGAAGTGGAAGAGGAAGAGGAAGAGGAAGAGGAAGAGGAGGAAGAAGGTGAAAGTCTCTCTTAAAAGAATCTTATATCAAATTTCAATATCTTTATGATTCATATTTGTATGACTATCGGCATTAGTATTTATAATGTTATTGTATACTCATTCCTTAGAAAGTAGTGCTAACTATTCAAGAAAAATTTTTTAACGGCAAATTAGTTTAAACAGTGTTTTAATCATATGCAATGTCATTTTCAAAAGACTAAACATTTTTAAAAATATTGTTAAAAAATGCTTGTGCGTTAAATGATGCAAAAAATAATTATAATTACTGGATAAAGCTCTATTGAATATTATAAAACTACATATTGTGAGCGTAAAGGAAGTGATGGTTAACCAGCAACACTGTCTACATATTTTTTAATTTAGAAGTATAAGTATACATGTATCTGTATGTCTAATCTTTCTTATAACTCTTTGTAGTCATTATTGTCCTTATCAAATTGTGAGATAACGCTTCGCTTATGTGAACAACTAATTTTGGAACTGTCTTTCTTATTATCCTCTGCTTACTATTATCTTTCTAAATACACTTACATATCTAAAATTATAGTTACAAATATTTTTGTCTATTACAAAGTCGTTAAGCATTTCCCATACTGTGGAAAGTAACATTTGTAATTACTATAACTGGTTTTAATTAGATTAATGAAACTGTATCCATATTTTTTCCAGTGCATTTAAAATTATGTTAAAATAATTAAGAACATATACTACATACACTTGTACGAATTATAAATGTAATATGGTAATATTAAAGTCTTTAAAAGAAAGTTGTTAAGATCACAATATTATAGAAATTGTATAGTCAAACAAGATTAACACAAACTTTAAACTACCCTAGCTTTCACCACGTAACATAGATTATAGTGAAGAGGTCCCCCATTCTAATTCTTCTGTCAAACCGTATTGAAAACCAGCGCCTTTGGTGAACTGAGGCATAATTTATGAACGATCTGCATTAAACTCGAATTTAATGTGTCTTACAATAAAGGCATAATGCCAAATCATATAATATTCAGTTGCAATACCAATAATATATGCAAATACATGTGGTTTAGTATTGAATTTAATAATGCTGATAATTTAAAGCCATCAGAATATTAAATAAATTACCAGTAGTATTTAAAAATTCCTATTTGCATATATTATTAGTAGGTTTAGGATAATTATACATTTCTATTTTAGCATATGGAAATGCATATTGTAGACATTCTTATCAATAAATAGATATTTTAACTTTAGTGCATTAATGCATATTTTCCGGATTTTCTTTTTAAAAATTGCAAAATTACAATAATTTCGATTATAGTACTTCCAAAGATACACCCTCTTTACAACTTGGTGAGGATTAAAATCTATTGTTAATAAATTGCAGTGGACCCTTCATGATAAAGGAGAAGTAAACTTCTCCCGTACTTAAATTTTTGAACAACACTACCCTATTTAAAACTAAATGACCATCATTATGGTTTATGGTACGCCGTCTTAGCTTTTAATGGATGCATTTTATTCAATATCATAGAAACATAAAATTTTTACTTTCTAAGAACCCTACAATTCTAGTTATATTTAACAAATTATTAGCTATTTAAAATTATTTTACATTCAACTTAAATCCAAAATGCATGGGAAGTATGTGGAAATATTGCGTAATAAAATACACTCTAATTTTTATGTAAATATTTTTGGTTCTGTATCTAATAAATTTGTATAAATTTTATAATATCGCGTTGAAAATGCCTGTTTTAAATAGGAATTGCTTTTTGGTAAAGCCAAAATGTTGCCTAATTTTTTATCATGGCATTGTTCTTTAGTATTTAACTATAGCTTGCTTTTTATACTTAAACCAGGTTATTAGACACCGCCTGTTTTAGTATTAATCTACTGAAAATAATTAACTCGAATTCATTTGATCTACAAAAAATATCCTTGAATTTTAAGCTAACTAAATTTCCATGGACATTTACATTATTTTTCAAATGGCGATACAATTTTAGTTTACGTATTACAATTTCATCTCTAAATTTTTTCTATAAATTGAATAATAACTCTAAGTTCCCTATTTAATATTTATCCCCTACAATATTTTATCTTTTCCATTTAAAATGATATTCAATGAAATACCGATACGATTAGTGTTATTTATAAGCAGCATCCCATTTCGAATGGACCTGCACCTTGTCGAAGTACTAGATTACTAGAACAGGTGAAATGGCTTACGTGTTCTAATGAGCTAAAGAGCCAAACTACAGGTCCAACCAAAGTAGTTTCCAACGTAACATCATAGTCACTATACCAAAAAAGAGAGGCGCGGATAGATGTGAAAATGTTTGAACAAGAAGTTTGACAGCACACGTGTCAAAAATACTAACTAGAATTGTACAAAGACGAATGGAAAAACAAGCTGAAGAAATATTAGGAGAAGATCAATCTGGGTTTAGGCGAAACAGGGGAACACGGGAGCCTATTTTAGCTCTGAGAGTGGTAATGGAGAAAACAATAGAAAAAAGGGAAAGCGTGTATATAGGGTTTGTAGATCTGGAAAAAGTATTCGACAATGTCAAATGGAAAAGAATGTTCGAAATACTCAAAAAGAGTGGAATGAGTTATAGGGATAGACGAATAGTACATAGCTTATACAAAGAGCAAACAGCAGTAATAGAATTAAAGCAGGAACGTAGAGAAGTAAACATTAGCAAAGGGGTGAGACAGGGATGTGCCCTATCCCCATTAATTTTTAACTTGTACATTGAAGAAGCACTGAACACTGTCAAATGCAGAAAGACATTTGGAATTACTATGCAGGGTCAAAAAATTAATATGCTTAGATTTGCAGAAGATATAGCGGTACTAGCATCTAGCAAGAAAGAGTTAGAAGCTGCTCCTCATGAAATGGAAACGGTTCTAACAGAGAGATACGGTATGAAAGTTAACAAAATTAAAACTAAAATACTAGTATGCAAAGGAGGGGAAAATAAATCAAAAACAATAATACAAATATATAACACGAACTTACAAGAGGTTAAAAATTTCTGACACCTAGGAAGCCAAATAACGCAAGATGGGAAAAGCACAAAAGATATAAAACAAGAATTAGCACAAAGTCGTGCTACATTTAACAAGAAAAAGCAACTACTGTGTTCAAAGACAAGCAAACATAGAAACAGGGAGAAGATTGCTTAAAACATATGTGTGGAGCATAGCACTGTACGGCTGTGAAGCCTTAACAGTAAGAGAAGCGGACAAGAAAAGGGTAGAAGCCTTTGAAATGTGGTGTTATAGACATATGATAAAGATATCATGGACAGACAAAGTTAAGAACGAAGAGGTACTAAAAATGTTAGGGGAAGAAAGAAATATATGAAAAACGGTAGAAAATATGAGAGTTAGGAGGATAGGTCACATACTACGGCATGAGGGAATAGTGCAGGATATATTAGAAGCAGAGATAAAAAAAAGAGAAGTAGAGGTAGACCTAGGTTAGACTACTGCACACAGATTGTAAAAGATGCAGGCTGTAGGAATTTCAGGGAAATGTGTAGGCTAGCTCAGAATAAAAATTAATGGAGGTACACATCCAACTAGTCCCAAGATGAATAAATTAATGACGAAAAAAGTAACTGTACTTAAACATGATGATTATTATAAGCAACTACAAGTATTGGTTGGGCAATATTCTCGAATAATGTTAATTGTGTGAAAGAATTTACTGGAACAATATTAATTCGGCAAATGCCACAGGCTGTTTAACCCCCTTCACTGAATCTCAGTGAAATAGGGCGTAAAATTAGAAAACAATCGAAGGGGAACCGAGCTGTGTACAGGCTGTGTGAGAATTTCAGGGAACTGTGTAGGCTAGTTCAGAATATAAATAAGTGCAGGTACGTGTCCAACCAGTTTTGAAACGGAAAACCTAATGACGAAGAAATAGTGCAGATAAATCTGATAATTATTATAAACAACTACAAGTGTTGGTTGTGAAATATCTGCAACTAATGTTGACTGTGCGAAAAGATATATTGGAAAAAATATTAAATCGGTAAATGTTCAAGTGCTGGGGGAAGCTTGACAGCCACAGGCTGCTGACCCCCCTTCACAACCTTACATGTGATTTTCCAATGCTCCACCCGAAGGTACTATATTGGCCAGGAAGCGAGTTTTTTTTTACCTGGAAAATATGACATTTTGTCGAACCCTTGTTATCCCAAGCAAGGTAGGGATCTTTAACGTGCGTGACAACACTCTCACACGAGACCTCCATTTTACCTCTCATCCGAACGAGGGTGTATTTTTGTGAAAAATGCTTGCTTAACATTTTTCAAGCGGATCCCGGAGAAACAAGAAACATTGAAACAAGAAGAAAATTGTTGAAAGCATATGTGTGGAGCACAGCACAGTATGCCTATGAAATACGGGCAGTAGGAAAAGTGAACAGAAAAGCGGTAGCAGCCTTTTGGAATACTGTGCTTCAGATGTATGAGGATGATAGCATGGAAAGACAAAGTTAATAACAAATAGGTTATAGAAATAACAGGGGAACAAAGATATCTGTGGAAAGAAACAGGAGAAATAGAAGGGCAGAATACGTTCTAAGCATTTTTGGAAAATAGTATGGGATACATTACAAGCAGAGATAGGAAAAACGAGGTATATGTAGGCCTAGATCAGATAGTGATAGTTGCAGGCTGTGCAAAATTCAGAATAGGGAACAATGATGGTACGCGTCTAACCAGTTCCAGTACTGAAGACCTACTGATGTTGATGATAAGCAGCATCATTTAAATTTCAACATATAAAACAATTTTAAACCAGTCCTATAAAACTTAGTGCAATATAATTTTAATCCTTTTATTTATATTATATAAAGTATTATTTTAAACACGACTTTTATAATGCATCAGTATATTTTATACATTTTAACATTTTTTATAACATGACTTTAACTCCAGAGTATTCTATTGATGTTGAATATAATTTTAATTCAATTATTTAAAATTATGTTACATAATTTTAATTCTGAATTAATATAGGAATTAATATATGTCTATATAATTTTAAATAGCAGAATTAAAATTATGTGAATATAATTTTAAATAAAAGAATTAAAGTTCTATAGTATATCAATGTTTAATAGCTGATTTAATCATATGTGCACATAATTTTAAATGATACAATGAATGTCATTTAGTAAATCTTTAATAATACACTTATAACTATATAATAACATTATGAGCCAAGATTTACTTTAATTGAATAAAATAACCTAATTTATTTACAATAACCAGTTACACATCGAATTGAATATATGACTTGAAAGTTGCGTTTGTATCAATATTAGTTTTATGATCTATCATTTAAAGGAAGAAATTAAAATTATAGTGCAGCATTATCAAACAGTTTGAGTGTAGTATCATTATCTCAAATGTGTAAAAACTTTAGCATATATGAAATACATTACTTTCTCTAAGGTCTTTACAATTTTTTTAATAACTTAATATTATTTCCCAAGATTAATTTTCGACGCCATCTATAAACGTGTAATGTTCCCAAATTTTGTTTTGTAATTAAAAACGGCTTTTAGAAAATTAGGTAAATAATAATTGCTTAATGGTTCAATTTGAATTTAATGTTTGTGCAGTACTCATAGTAAAGTTATATTCCAAATTTGC
This sequence comes from Platerodrilus igneus, assembly GCA_036346225.1. NCBI lineage: Eukaryota > Metazoa > Arthropoda > Insecta > Coleoptera > Lycidae > Platerodrilus > Platerodrilus igneus. Next base: position 130,475 of record JARFIW010001165.1, read on the forward strand.
GTACGGTTTTCTATGATGTTGAATAAAATGCATACCATTAACAGCTAAAATGGCTTGCCATAGGGTTGGAATAAAAAACAGAGTATATCTTTAGTTGTAGGCAGTGAACTACAAAGGATGAATAACGATACTGGATCAGCACTGAAGGTTGTGCACCTGTGGCTAGGTATTTCAGAATTTAGTAAGAAATAATAAAATGTTGACAAGCGTGGGTGTAACATTATTTTGTAATGTTAACTAATAAACAGATTAATTAATTAATTAAAATTCATTAACTTGCATAACTTATAGACAAGAATTCAATAATAAATTACTTTTATAGTTTAATTAGCATCCCTCATAAAAGACCAGGTTTACAAATAGATTAAAGCTAAAATATTGTAAATTCCAGCGGCAGTCATCATTTAAAGCTCTACCCTTGCAAATCAAATACAATAACCCCTTTAAAAGCTTATGTCGGTTACAGATTGACGAATCTGATTAAATTAAATTAAATAGTACCTTTTAACGTAAATAAAGAAAAGCAATTTTCTGTTGAAAAGCTTAATTTTCTTAATAATTTCTTTGATTGACAAGCGTTATAGAAAACGAAATATTGAAAATAGCGAAACTATTTTTCCAATTTGATTTGTTCAAAGATTGCAAGTAATTTTAAGTAGTCTGGAGACAATTATTGTATTTAAAATCCATTTTGACTCAAGTGGGTTAACCGGTCTTTTGTTAATGGCAGACCACTGTCGCCAACAGGTATGGTCCACAATTAAGTAATTAAAATTTCCAAGAAGATACAATATATTTAAACCCTTAGAAAAATAATTGCTTCCGTGACCCTCATCTCAAAAGGGGTTGGATTTGGTTTATAAAATCTTGTTTTTGGGGAGGTTCTGTTCAGTCATTGGATAACAGAAATATGACGTAAATAATGGTTAGAGTAAGAATTAATCTATATAACTTAAGGCTTTAGCAAAAACAGGGAGATTCCAATGGGGTTGTTTGTTGTAAAAAGGTAGAAAGTCAAAGAAGTTCGCGGGTAGCGTTCTCCGGCATTACATATATAATATTGCACTTAGTATCACGATAGTGAAATTGGAAAGGAGTAATTAACTTTTTTAGTTCGCGAGGGTTACGCCCGTATGTTCGCGGATTTATAGTGGTATATAGTAATAATAAAAAGCTTGTAAGCGTGTGACGCACAAGTTAAGTAATATTATCAACCAGATCCTGCCGGGTTCGTATGCCATTTAATTATTTAAAAATTACAAGCAACAAGAGCAACAAGCGAGATTCTCACCCCCAATTTAAGAGCTGTTCTGCGTTGGAAGGCAAGCCATCAAACAATGGACGATTTTTAGTAAGTAAGTTTTTATAGTTAAGTAGCATGACCAATTTTTAGTTAATTTATTTGTTTTGGCCATAAACCGTAGGATTAATTTAGTGTAAAATTTATAAGATAAGTTTCTTCCATATAAGTGTTTGGGAATTACTTATGTACGTAAAATTTTCATAATTCATATTCTCCTATTCAATTAAATTTCTAAATTAAAATCAATGAATGTAAGAGGTTCACGTTTATTGCTCTGTTAATTAAATAGTTTTGTTTGCCGTTGATTAAGTCAATAGTTTTTTTATTTTTTTTATCATGAAAGTGGCATAAGTATTCAAAAAGATAAGAGTTGATTAAAAGAAACAATTGTCCTCCTTGGGATGACAAGTCTCTCAAGGTTTTTGCACGAACATTGGACATTCTTGACTTGTCTGGCGCCCTTGGTAATTGTCATTAAGCCACAATATTTATGAAAGGTAAGTGCCAAATTTTTTTGTAGTATATTATAGATTAATTTAACCCTTTCTGCAAAATTTTAACCCTCTATATGATCCACGACCTTCCGCTAGCTAGTGCCGGTGACCCCTCTTTAATTTTTGTTTTACAGGCCGCCCCCATTTTATAATTTTACTGGAAAATATATACTTAGTAGCTTTTCCGCCTGTAACATGGGGACAAACTTTGTTATATTACAAGACAATTTAAAAATTTAAGAAGTATAACAATACATCGATAACTTCACTGGTTGTGTTCTGTATTACTTGCAATTGCATCCTACATTTCAAGATGTCAAAAGAAAAAAATATTGTAGGTGTAGTTTAAAATCAGTTTGTGAAAACTTATTGTAATGCCTTCAATACAGACGAAGTTCCTGTATCAGCGAGCAAAGAGTTTTAAGTTATGCAACACTTCAAAATCGGTAAATATTCAAGTAATAATAATTTTACAAGTGAAAATATTCAAGGATATGAGTTAATTCCCAATTTATCAAGGCCATGAACCAAAACGCTCTGAATTAAGTGAAAAGCTTTGTAGGGCTTTTACTTGTACTAATATTAGTAGATATCGCTCATTTTTTACAGGTATTTTTCCATAAAAGAATATAAGATCCAGTTTAGTCAATTTTGGTAGATACAAAAGTCATTCACCCCGTCCATTGACCTTTCACGTACAGCCCCCACCTATGATCACATATTACGGTTTAAGGTATCCATTCGAGAATCACATAACACCAGTCCCTTGGGCGCGGCGGCCACGTGGGAGGTGATGGATTCCTCATTCGCGTGCTACTTGTTATTGGGTCTACGCCACCCCCTTTCATTTTTCTACATGTCAACTCTATGTTTAAATTTTCTGCAAACATCGCAGACGAACAAGTGAACATAATCTCTGTCTCAAACATTTTTGTGGAAACCAATATTACAACAGAATCGTTTAGGAATAATACTCTGACACACAGTATCTTTGAATTCAGTCTTTCTGTACCATCCGGATATAATCTGAAGAAACCACGTTATTCATTACCCATTAGCTGTACCAGAAATTGATAACATTACAATCAGATTAGTTGACCATTGGGGAAAATTGATCAAATTTTCCTCGGAGCCTTATACTTCTGCTAGACTAGAAATAAAAAATATCTAAGAAAATTCCGATCGATTTCGTATATAAAACACGAACCCCGCAGATCTTAACAGTTAGAAGTGTCTGCATCGTCAAAGGGTCAAGTTGTCAAGAGACTCATACTTGAAGACGCCCGTTTTTAAGATCTTTTGAATTAACAGTAAAAAAGATAATGGTTGGCAAAAGTAAACGTAGTTTGAATTTCGACAGCGAGGAAAATTTTAAACTAGAATTACTCAAATACGAGGATGTACCTAAATTGGATGTGTTTGGAGGTTACAAATTAGATGAAACAATAGTAAAAGAAGATTATTATACATATGTTCCCTTTACATCGAATACAGATAACAACGACTGCATTTCTGTAGAAATTCAAAGCAGCGATAGCATCACATACCCGCACGAAAGATATATTTATTAAGGGAATCTATACAGCAGCAGATCCAGCCAAAAAATACAAATTTACTGCAAATGCACCATACTTTCTGTTTGAATAGATTCAGTATAAGTTGTGTAATAATCACATAATCACGACCTGGGCTGGAAAACTGAATCCCTATTTAAAGATTGTTGTTTTATTTGCGCTATTCCGCTCAAGACCATTTTTGGATTTTTCGAAGACTAAAAGAAAGCTATTGTCGACATACCCAAAAATTAATACTTATGAGATCCAAGTCTGATGTGAATTGCTACAAGTCGGTCAAAGATACTGTGACCTTTAGCATTAACAGATTATGCTAAGAATTCGTGGCTATTAGAAATGCAAAATAAATCATTTATAATGGCAGCATTCAGGAAATGGGAACGAACTCCTGTCACTAACGCAATCCAAGTAGCAGTGTGGAGAATTAAAGTATCGAATGAAACAGAAAAGGCTCGGTGGATATTTATGAGCGTTGCAAAATAGAAAATATGATCAGAATGAAGAAAATACTAATAGCTTTACGCATGCCCATGTCATCAATATGAAAGTGTTTTGGAACCCTCAGACATTTTTTCAAGGACACATGAAACGGGATTTTGAACAGAACAAATATTTACCGGAGTACTTGTCTTGTGCAACCTTTATGGAAAAATACTACCCAAACAAGACTTCTAATAAATGTTTATTGGACCGCAGCAAGTTTAAGGACTTACCTATATTTGAAATCGACTGTCGTCACCAGCTTGAAAGTTTAAGAATGCAACAGTATGTAACATTTTCAAATGTTACGTTGTCAATATAATCTCAATAAGAATTTTAATAAGTAAAATCCAATATTTGCAATACACCTTGTAGTGCCCACTATACAATTAGTATATTTGATTAGCTATCGTTAACACGTTGGGACAAATAATTACATCACAACAATTGAACCAGTTGTTGTTTTCAACATTTAACTTACATCCTTAAGCGATTTAATAAAAATATATTATTACATTTATAATGTAGATAAATAATTACATCCCAGAATAACATCGTTATGAAGTACGTGGTAATATACACAGTCATCTGCCGTAAATACACGAAGATGCAGGTATCGAGTAAATATGAACTGGTTCGAACTCGAAAAAGCAGTCTTAGGTCGCTGTTTATCAGATCAACATGGCTTGCTTAGCGTCCTCGGGCCTAAGGATTGCAATAGTCGGGACGGGATATAGCGTCGAGAATGGTCGACGTGAGTAGTTTTATTTGGTAGTGGCAATGTAGAGAAATTGTTCGGTACTTTGGTTCATAAATTAAAAGGGTAATTCGTTTAACATCTACCCTTAAGATCATTAGCTTCGTTTCGTTTTTTTATTCTGAAGAACCGCCGTGTTGTATTTATTTTACATCTATCTAGGATGTATAGAAGTTCAAAATACCACAAATGTTCGGTACGAGATCGCAAGATTTCCACTTGGTTAAATTAAATAAATGTTTTAATTATCAGCGAAGAGGTTTGGTCAAAGTACAAACAACGATAATCTACTACGTAAACAGCACGACGTCAACACTTACAACTGGTTGGTATTACAGATGTCAAACTGGATACACGAGGTGCGTACTAGTTATACGTTTAGTCGACAGATGCCTTTTGTCAACTACTTTTTTGTTCATTTTATAACAGTGGTGTAATAACCCTAAAGTGATTAAGAATATCTCATAAATAGAAAGTAAACTTAAAATTTAGAAGCAGGGAATATTTCACATTGATTGAATAATTTTAGAATATTGATCAATGCAATTAAATCTAAACATAGTTCTTGCTAATTTAAATATAATTGGATACAACAGCTATCAAATGAAGCTTTAAATTGTTTATTTATTGTTATGATTAAAGAGCGACATTCTAATACTCTTACGAGTTTATCAAGATTTATTGTTTTCATTTATGAAAATTTTATACTTCAACTTAATTAGATATGTAACTTGCATAAATCACGTTACTGATTTAAAATCTTCTGTTTAAGTATAATTTTACCTCTGCTATCATCTGAGTACATTTACTTACTTTATTCATGAACTTTAATATCTATTCAGTCAAATTGTAAGTAGTTAACGGATCCGATTTCTACATGTCATAAATTTTGTTACATATTTATTAGAACTAAACGTTAAAATCCATTATTAATGTGGAATTTAAAATCAAAGAAATTACACATTCAATTTATAAAAACATAATTAAAGAATGCTAAGTTATTTTTTTAAAGACTTTCCTTTTAATCTCTGAATCATAAATACGTTCAATTTTTTTGTGATAACACATAAATTGTCAAAGGATATTATGTTACTTTATACTTTTCTAAGAAACTTAGAACATTTATATTTCAAAAAAGAAAGGTATACAAATTTTCTTTAAGTATATAAAGGTACTTTCCATTTATGTCATTTTGAAATATATTGGAGGAGAAAACTGCTGCCTCATGTGTTATATTATTAATCTTGTAATTTATTTCAGATATTTCTTCGTTGTAGCCAATTTATAAGTTCTACATTCCCCTTTCTTCCGAATGTAGTGGGAGTGGCGCTCAATATTTAGTTAAAATTTTAATATCTACTCCCCCCCCCCCCGAACCATGCTTAGAGTAATGTCTAGAGCATAGCACCGGTGACACCAATTACCTGCATACGGTAAGCGGTAAAAAGTGAACGTAAGAATGGAATTAAAGGCTTTCAGAAATTTTGAACCTTCGATGAAAGTTTATGCTTTAATTATACATGACTCTATGTTTGAATGCAACTCGTTTACAGAAGTTGTTAATCGATTTGATTTTAATAAAGTTACATAAAGAAACATTTTATTAATAAGAAAAATCCGCTGTATATCATTTTGGCCTAACTGTTCTACGAGGGTTGTTTGAAAAGTTCGCGAAACGAGGGGAAAAATGAAAAATATTTGTTTTTAAAATATAGTTTATTTTTCAACATAATCTTCGTCAAGTTGAATACACTTCATTCAGGGACGTTCCAAACCCATTATGCCATCACAAAAGTGCGATCTTTCAAGGCCTCAAAAATAGTCTTTGACAGCTGCTTTCACTTCTTCGTCCGTGGAAAATTGTTTTCCTCCAAGGAAAACTTTTAGTCGTGGAAATAGGTGCAAGTCAGAAAGAGCCAAATCAGGCGAATTAGGTGGATGTTGCAACAGATCGTATTTTAGATCATTCAATTTTTGCCTTGCTATAGCACTTGTGTGTGGACGTGCATCATGCTGATGGAAAATGATCTTCTTCTTACGCAATGCAGGTCTTTTTTCACGAATATTTTTATCCAGTTGGCCTAGATTTTTAGCGTAATATTCACCGTTTATTGTTTGGCTCTTGGAAAGATAGTCAATTAGTAGGACACCTTAAGCATCCCAAAAAACTGATGCCATAACTTTTCTAGCCGACTTCACGAACATTGCTTTCTATGGTGGTGGAGAACCCCTATGTCTCCATTGTTTAGATTGTTGCTTGGTTTCAGGAGTATAATAGTGAACCCGAGTTTCATTTGTCGTAACAAATCGTCGAACGAAATCGGTTTTATCGGAGTTAAGGCGGTCTAAACTCTGTTGGCAAATTCTCTTCCTCTGAAGGTTTTGATCAATTGTCAATATGCGCGGCACCCATCTTGCCGAAAGCTTTTTCATACCTAATTCCGCAGTTAAGATATGAAATGCTTTTTCATCTGAGATACCTGCATCCTTAGCAATTTCGGAGACCTTTAATCGACGATCTTGCATAACCATATCATTAACTTTTTAGACGATTTCAGGCGTGGTGGCAGTTTTTGGTCGTCCGCTGCGCGGGTTATCTTCTAGGCTCTCACGACCACGTTTAAATTCCGTCACCCACTTGTGCACAGTTGTAAATGATGGAGTCGAGTGTCCTAATGTATCCTGCATATCTTTATGTATTTCTGGTGCTTTCCAATCCTTTTTTACAAAATATTTGATAACAGCGCGCGTTTCAGTTTTATCCATTTTGAAAAACTCACAAAACTAACTTGACAGAATAATGTCAAATTTAACATCTGCGCACTAGATAGTTGGATCCATCAATTGCATATATTTTATTCGAACTGATGCTGCCATCTGTGCTCCATTTCGCGAACTCTACAAACCACCCTCGTATATCAACCAGATGTGTCCAATTTTGAGTCAGGGTAGAACCAATTTTAGTCAGGGAATGTTCAATTTTGATCAAGGAGTATCAAATTTTTTAATAGTCTGTCAATTTTTAGGCGGGAAATGTATATAAAGGAGCGTATTATTTAAATTAAATTAGTCGTAACACATTCTTCATAAAGAGAATATCTACATTCTGTAAATAAGTTATTAAACATTTTTAGAGTGAAATTACCCCTCACCAGAATAGGGTGAAATTACCCTTTACCAGAATAGGATAAAATTTCCCACTTACCAGAAATGGGTGAAATTACCCTGCAGGGTGGAATTGCCTCACAGGGAGAAATTACCCCTTCACCAGAATTGGTTTAGCACGGTTTGCAACTATATAAGAAAATGAAGTAGTGGATACAATGAAAAGGCTTTAGAAAAGGATAAAGAAGAAATTCAACTAGTTAAATCTAGTATTTACACCATCAGTAAAAAATACAATACACCGAGAGCCGCTAAACTATCACCGCAAACAATATTATAAGCAGGTACATATTAGAGAGAATATAAAGACTGCGAGATAAGAAGTTACAATACCAATACAAAACTATTATTAATTTCTACTTTTAATGTAAAAGAAGTTGGTAAACATGGCTCATTTTTCCCATCTAATATAAGGGCAATATTTGTCAAACCGTCAAATTGTGGCAAAATCAATGCCTTAATATCTTTAATTTTACATAAAAACGGAGTTATATTTCAAAATGTGTATGTGTTTTCTAAAAGCCCTTACCAACCAAAATATGAACTGTTAAGAAGCGTATTTGAACACTTAAACGAAGAAATTGGATACTATGAGTTTTGAAACTGCAACAATGTGATTGGGGTTGAAGATGTTAAAGACGATTCCATTATAGTTTTAGAAGATACACTTGCAAACGAACAAAGTAAGATCACGTAGTTTTTCTCGTATGGTAGGCATAAAAACGTTGATTGTTTTTACATATGCCAAATTTATGCCAGAGCCCTAAAACACAGGCTTAGATATAACGCTAATGTAATTGCATTATGGAAGCAGGATGACATGCACCCTCCCCATATTTTTCTGCATTATATAAACGGTGGTATGCAATACCCACAATTTAAAGAAATCTGCTTGCAGGGTTGGAATGGTGGCAACCCTAAATATAATTTTATAACTATTGTCAAAGATTTTTGAAACTGATAAAGTACAGTATAGGAAGAGTTTCGATGATAATATAAATATTGGATAAGACGCAAATGGTTAGTTATGATCCAGAATTTGATGATGGCAGATGTTAAAAATTTTACTGTAAATAAACGCAACCTTTAACCGATGCAGCATGCTGTACGAAAAACAGCTTGAGGAGTACAAAGAAAGGTACACCACGTCTCAGCGTAAAAAATAAAAACGTCACTGATTTTGGCCCGGACCTCATACGTTATAAGCCAATATAGGACCCAGACCTGTCGTGCGCGGACCTTATTTGTTATTGATCCATGGCAAGTCCGCACCTCAAATGTTATAGCCTCGTGGCGGGTGCAGGTCGTACAGTGTACGTAAACACGAAAGCAAATATTTTTATAAAATGCAACCCCTTTTGAATTAAAAAGCAAATAAAGTTTAAAATAATTACCCCGTGGATTAGAGAAATTTATTTTAAATATAGAATTTTCTAGAATTTTAAAAATATGAAAAGATAAGCCATCGGTACTTAGAACTACGTAAATATCTAATTAATAAATAAAACATTTTATTGCAAGAAGCGGCCCAATCAACGAGAAACCCACAAAATCCAAAAAATATCCGATAAAATTGATTACTCTTTGCATTAGTATGCGACGCCATAATAATCGCATATGTGTTAAACAAGAAGAGGCAGCGTGCGTCGCGAATATCTGAAACCAGATAACAAGGTATATATATAGTTATATATATATATAGTTATTTGAATAGGTATTAATTTCAGCTATCAGACCCTTCAGTTTGGACCATTACTTTTGAAACACCCTGTATGTATATATATATATATATATATATATATATATATATATATATATAGAGTAGAGGGTTTTTGGGGGTCCTGAAACCTCATTTCCTCCAGAATCTTTCATTTTCTCACACATTCTGGACCAAATAGTTTTCTTCGATTAACCATTTCATCTTTTGCGATAAAGCTATCTTGTTTGGTATCAATCTAGATTTTTGTCAGCTACCTAAATTTCTAGGAATTTTTAGATAGCATCATCCCCCAAGAAACTACCCTAATTTTAAGATTTTTTACCCGCAGCGATTTCTGACCGTCCTTATAAATTTTTTTAGCCATGCGACACATCAAATTAGTCTGAAATTCTACGCAGAATCTGAATCTGTAAACAGATTTAAACCGTTTTACACACATATCCTCTGCGAGATAAATCTTTCTTCACATTTCCACCCACGAGATAAATATATCTTGTTTGGTGTCAGTTAATATTAGATTTTTCTCAGCTACCTGAATTTCTAGGAATTATTTAGTTAGCATCATCCACCAGGGAATTACCCCATTTTAAGATTTTTTACCCGCAGCGATTTCTGACCGTCCTTATTAAATTTTTTAGCCATGTGACACATCAAATTAGTCTAAAATTTTACACAGAATCTGAATCTGTAAACAGATTTAAGATAGAACCACCCCTTACCGTTTACACACATACCCTCTAGCGAACATATAAAAGATTATTTTTTGCTTATTTTAAGATAAATATATCTTGTTTTATATAAACTAATATTAGATTTTTCTCAGCTAGCTGAATTTCTAGGAATTTTTTAGATAGCATCACTCCCTAAGGTGTTACCCCAACTTTAAGATTATTTTTACCAGCAGTGATTTCTAATCACCTCCCTTTTATACAGTGGCGTAACTACGATTTTTGGGCCCCCCCGCAAAAATTTTAAAGTGGGCTCTCTTTAAAATGTATTACTTTTACTGGCTTATATTTAGCCATATTTTTAAATTATAGTACATGTAGAGAAGGAAGCAGTATAGAATTAAATACATATACTATATTAATCAAGTGCTTTATTAATTATAAAACCAAATTACATAAATTCAAACTTATAAGTTAATTAATATTAAATCTACATATTTATACGCCGCACAAAATTATTTACACCTAAAAATTTGATACAGTAAAAAAACCTATGAGCTAGCAGACATTCCAAATCAAATTCAAAATTTTGTTTTTCTTGCATGTTTTGCTGCAAACGCGTTTATTGTATCCTCTATATTCATATTTTTGGCAGTGTCATGTTCTACTGCTAAGAGGATAAATCGTCTAATCTATCTTGTGAAGTGCGGTTCCTAAGATAATTTTTAATAATTTTAATTTTGAGAAAGATCTCTCCGCACTTGCAACGCTAACGGGTAAAGTTAGGTATAACATTAAGGCTGTTATGGTGTTTGGAAAACTGCTAGAACCTGTAGATTTGGAAAGTACTAGATATTCTAAAATTGTAAGATACCGTTAACATTTTTAATTCATCACAAATAAGTCTATTATTTTTGAGTGTAGTAAGTTCTATACCTATAGCATCATTTAAATCTTTGTAGTAAAATTTTTGCAATTGTTTTGCTTTAGATAAAATATCGTCTGCAGTTAAATTCAAAAATACATTAGGTTCTAAGAAATTAAACTTTTCGTTTACATGAAAAAGCGATTTAAAACGATTCGACAGCTGTGAAATTATAATATCCATTACGCGATAAAATACATTTATTTTAAATTTAAATTCTTTATCATTAAATCGATAATCATTGGATAATTCATCGTAATGCTTTTTTTTTTGGTTGCCTTTTTTATAAATTCCGGTTTAATATTCCATTGCCCTGCAACTTTCGCTGCTTCCTCCTTGATGTTGGAATAGTTATTTCTTGTTTCCTTGAAAAATTTTAAAGTTTTTGAAATAAGAGAGTTATCTGATTAATATTCGCCTTTTCACTCTGAGCAGTTTGTGAGAGCTTGTTAAGCTCTTCTAGAATTTGACTTAAAAACACTTAAAAAATAAAATTAAAATTATCCATGCTAGTTAATATTTGCTTTGCGTCATTTCGTTCATCTGTTTTTTGATATCATAATAATTTTATTAAGAGACATTACTATATCTTTATACCGAATTCTTATGGCAGCTAAAGATTTTACTCGATCCGCCCAACGTGTCGGATTTAAGCGTTTCAATTGTGTGAAATTTTCTTTAAAACAGAAAGCCAATTCCATCTTACTATACTATTAGCAAAAATGTATATATGTTTTCTAAAAGTAGAAAAACGATTCTATTTCTTTTATACCTTTAACGGCATCATTTATGACTAGATTTAAGTTATGGGCACTACAGTGCATATATAAGGCTGCAGGCTCTATGTTTAAAATTCTCTTTGCACGCCAGAATACGTACCGCTCATAACGTTAGCTCCATCGTAGCCCTGCCCTCTACATTTATTTATATCTAATTGCATGTTGGTTAAATTGCTTAATATAGTATTACATAGTCCTTCAGCAGATTGGGACTCTACTTTTGTAAAACCCACAAAAGTTTCACAAATATCTATTTTGGTTACCTCTCCCAAGCTGTCTTTTTTAAAATCAATATATCTTACAATTTTACTTAATTGATCAATCTTAGTTATATCCTGTGTAGTGTCTATTATGATTGAGAAAAAGGAGCGGATCTAATTTTATTTAATAAAATATTTTTAAGTGTGCGCTTAAAGTATTAATAATATCGTTTTGAATTTTTGGGGAAAGATATTTAATTGAACCTTTGGGTCGTTCAAGCACTTTTTGTAATATAGGATCATAGTTACTAATTAAATGAACTAAACTTAAGAAATTACCGTTGTAACTGTCTTTTGAATCAGAAAAACTTTCTCTATGTCCTCGAAATGACAGCATGCGCTGGGATAGTGTTAAAGTAACATTGAAAAGTCTGTGTAAAACATTTTCCAAAATTCAGTTTCTTGTTTTAATAGTAGAGTATCTTTCTTATCTATGGTATAATTTTTTCCACATATCGTAAATAAAACAACAAGTTAAATGAGATTGAGCAAGCAAATGCTCTTTAATTTTTTGATAAACCCTGCCAATCATTAATTCCGGTCGTCCAACTTGACCTTACTGAAGCAAACAGCCAACATGGTTGACAATAAACACAATTTTTAATTTAGAATAACACAACCACCCATTTGAATTGTGTGGTAAGTTTAACGTATTGCTTTTATTTTCGCTTGCAGTTATTAAGTAATAATAGTGAACTGAAAAACTTCTATTTTTATTATCTTTAGGAAACGCACCATCTGGTCTACACAATCCGTAATTAATTATTTCTTTTCTTAAATTGTCATGTTGTAAAACATTGATTTTTAAAAATGTGCAAAATCGGTTGGATATTCTTTCGTCAGATCCATAGATAGTTCATTAAGTGAAAAGTACTACTCACATTTACCTCTGTAATTGTAGTGGTATCTAGTTCCAAATTTCTATCGCGGCCGTCATTATGTGATGTACTTGCGCCCTGGGTGAGAGTTTTAAAATTGTTGACGACTGCTGTTCGTCTGTAGCGGAACTAGTAGATGCTACTGTCGAAAGCCCAATTTCTTTCATAGATTGTTCTTGTTTTCGGACTCTTTAGAAGTAAAAAGGAACTTATTTTGGAATCTTGCTCTTTGATTCTTCCAATAGTTTCCTTTTCGTTTTTGCAGCGCCGCTTGTAGTGCTCATTGTATATTATTTCCTGCAATTTTGAATGAAATTAATTATAATGTAATTAGATAAGTAATAATTATTTAAAAGCCTTTTGAAATTACAAATAACACATACATACTTTGCTTTAAATGCTTTAATTAACAAAATATAAATGATTTTTATTGAATGCTTAAAGATTTATTTATATGTATTTCTCAGCGCGACTTCAACTATGATCAAATCAATAGTAGTTTAATAAAAATAGATATAAATACTTACGTTTAAATATGAAAGACCTCCTGTAATACGAACACAACACTATTGAGTAAAACGTACTGGAATGCTTTTTACTTCCTTTCCGTTATATATAATGCAGCTAATGCAAATACGTTGCAACCAGCTGACTAGAAACCACAAAATGAATTTCTTTCTAGTATTATATTTCTAGAAAGCGAAGGTTACTAAGCTACCTGCCATCCTGTGAATCTGTACTGTACAGACAATAGCCCTTTTATTCCTATTTAAAATCCCACAAACCAAACTAACCCTACTATACGTCGTTTAATAATGCTTTACCACTTTATACAACTTATCACTTAAGAATAATATAGACATCTTTGTTATTAAAGTTTACAGTCTCTTTCATCTGTTTATTAACCCTTACAAAATAGGACAGAACGGATAGAAAGAAGAAAGGATGCAGGCTGCAGGTGGTGTTCAGTATTTATCTTAATTATTATTTCTTGTATTTCAGCAGTTCCTAGTAGTAACATCAAGAAAACGTTCGTTAACCTGCGGTTTCTGAATTATCTGCAATATTTTCTTGACCGTTTCTTACCTGCCAAATACGTTGAAGATGAATAAGTTGAGTTTATTATCGTTTGGGCCTTCTTGCACTTGGGGCCCCCCCGCATAGCGGGGGCTGGCAGGGGTGTAGTTACGCCACTGCTTTTATAACATCTAGAATCCCTTAACCAAACACTTATAGGTATTAACACAAAGAAATTAAGCACACAAACGTTTAATAATTTATTTTATCCGATTTACAATTTAATAAACTAATAGAACAAAATTTTTACATTGCAAAGTATAACATTATTTTATTTCCTGTGTGTAGCCAAATCCAAGCAGTTGAAAGTAACCTGTTACAAAAAAGAGATTAAGGTGTTGTTTAAAAAGACCTGTAACAAAAAAAAGATTAATGTGTTGTTTAAAAAAGGAGGAAACGTGTTTTCGGTTAATAAAACATATTGTCGTTAATTTAACAATATGTTTTACCGTCCAGTGACACCGCGTGGAAGTAAACACATGTCACCGGGGGCGAGGGGATTATTAAGAATGGGGATGGTGGGTATGTCTTATAACTAACTTACATGCTATTATATACATACACAATAAAATATATACATATATAAGTAACTATCCTATATCTTTATGCCTCCATGCGTAGGTTGATATGCCTCCGGGGATGACGTAACGCTTGTCATCTTCGCCCGAAAGACTAATTATATTAATCAACTGTGTATAAAGCTGGTGTGCAATAATTACAACTGGTACGCGTTGTTAGTTAACCAACATTTTGCAGATTACAAAGACAACAAAATATTGGTTGCCCAGCGAACACCACATGGAAGTAACACGTACACTCTATCCACCAGGATAGAAACAGGAAGGATTTGGAAGAAGGGAAGGTGGGAGAAGAACTTAAAAATTATAGAATCTTAAAACTAATATATACAATAGATTTACAAAATCTATACAAATATAAACAACTATCTTAGACCTATATCTTTATGCCTCCATGCATAGGTTATTACACATCCAGGGATCACGTAACGCTTGTCATCTTTGCTCGATAAACTAATTTTATTAATAAGCTGCGTGTACAATTCGTGTTTTTTACTCCGGATACATACGACGACAAATACTTGATACCACCCAAATAAAGAATCAGACGTTTGGTGACTGTTAAATTCCGCTTCCCTCGTGTACTCACGGGCACACACCTGCCCATGGGCACCCCTGCCCATGCGCACTCTTCTCTGTGTGACTGCTATTTCGTGGTGATGTCATAGCCTTTTATAAATAAAAAGCAATGTAATACTATTCTAAAATTTTTATTCTGACATTATACATAACAAAATTTAAAAATATTTAATACCAAACATGGAGCAATTTAAACTTAATTTTAATACAAAGTTACACAGAAGACAGTACTTTCTTTATGTTTGTTTGGAGGGGTTTTAGTTTTATCTAATTTTATTCGCAGACCGTCTAGGTTTTCGAATTGTAAAATGTACCAAAGTTTGCCTCTATATATAAAATTTTTGATTCCACCGACAACCAGATCCATTCCTTAGTGTAATTCTTGCAGCTTGCGATAATCATTTAATCACGGTTCTTCTACTATATCCTGCATACGTATCTTGTTAACTTGATCGACTTCTTCTTGTCGGTATTGGAGGGAATCCTTATTCTCCTACTCACTGTTGCGTAGTTGCATGTCCACCACTTTTGGGAATATATGCTCGTTATAGGTTGTAAGATCTTCGGTTTTAAATGATCCGAAAGGTTCTTTACTAGACAAATATACAATGTTTAGCGAAACCCCTTTGCGTGTGGTATACACCAAGATTACGAAACCCGTATCTTTTAGTTCGTCTATGTTATCTGCCATTTTGACAAATACGTTTTCAGAATAACCTTTAAAATGTATGCGGATTTAGTACCATCCTTTCCGCAAAAGCGCCTACATAACTAAAAGAGTATTTCTCAATAACCACAAATGCATACAGCTTCTAGAACCCAGATGTATCTAAGTCAGACCAACGGCACATAAAATAATCTTCTAATTTCTTCCTCATTTTCTCTAATAAGATGTTCTTTGTCTAACACATCTTTGTATTGCTCGCGTATTGTCGCAGTATGTTCCACATAGTCCAACTTTCGCCTTTTTGCATCAATTTCCTCTAATTCCAGCTGTTTTTCTCTTCCACTTGTGGCGTGCATAATGGAACAATTTCCTTTAGCGCAAACGAATAGAGTTTACTGCCAATATTTGCGCGTTGTCGTACAACCTCTGGGCGAATGTAAGGCGTATCTATCAACCCCAATTCCGAAATAACTATTTCTTTTGGAATTGTAGAATATGATGTTGCAGATTGTGTAAGATATATACTACCTGCTTTAATGTAGCACTTTTGTAAGATTTTTATTTTATCTTGGCTGTCATCCTCCTCTACTATCTCCAATAATTTATAGGCAAATAGTTAAAAGTAAAAGCTGAAAGCACATACTTTATCAATTTATCCCTTTCCTCTGGTTTTTCGGACAGCTTAATTTGCAAACCACTCAATTTCTTTGTATTGCTACTCCCTCAACACACGTACTGTAATAGGTTATTATTTACTAAACAGTAGCTATTTTGCAGCTTGTCTGATAGCTAACTCCACATTTTGGCAAGTGGCACCGAGTACGTTGGCGCCTCTAGAAAGTATAACTTACTATCTTCCAATAAGGTTAAACAGTCTTTTAAGAGATTATACACCCGTTGCGCACTGACATGGTTTCCAATCGCGTAATACCATGTTCTTTGGTCAAAGTAGACGCAAATGTTTCCCTTAAACGTGCATCTGGACAACGTAAAATATCTAGTATATGATTTCCAAGTTGTTTATTAACATCAGGACTTGTTATCTGACACACAAATTTGTTGTATCCCTTAATTCTTGCATTGGTTGTTAGCCATGTTAAACAATCGATTCTCACAGTTTTATCGTTGTCAACTATAGTATTGCAGTTTTCTTCGTATTCGCCCTTGTAGCAAAAGTTATGATATGTAGTTAAATAATTACACATCTCCATCTTGCTAAATATGCCAGCAAAATTTTGAGTTACATCCATGTCAAAAAGATAGTACTAATTTTTTTTGAGTCCGTCTAATATATCTGGTAGTTCTTCCAATAAAATTTCCAACTTAACATCTGTTAATGCCACTTTGTACGGAACACATATAGGATTTTGGATTTTTTTATTAATGCTTTCGAGATCTTCTTTTCCGATGATTTCTTTTACTCCCTGGCCCATCCTGTTAGTGCTTTCCAGGAAAACGGAAGCTTAGCTTTAACACCATGCCTAACGGAAACAAATCAGTCGAACTTTCGTCGTAGATAGCTGTCAAATGAACCACAAATTTCCTTTTAGGATTAAACATCCTTTTCCGTCATATCGCTTACATTCTCTTGTTTAGGAACAGTTTTGTTATCCGTCCTAGGTCGGATTTAATCCGACCTGGGCAGGGGTGCGCATCATCAACATATATCCGGATATATGTCGGATATATGTAGGATGTTAGGTTAGAGTGAAATTGCCTCATAGGGAGAAATTACCTCATAGGGTGAAATAGTCTCATAGGGTAAAATTGCCTCATAGGGTGAAATTGCCCCCGACCTAGGTCGGATTTATTCCGAATATTGGACATATGTCAGACATATGGCGGACATGGCCGGCATATGTTGGATACATGTTAGACATATGTTGAACATAAGTTGGATATATGTTGGATATATATGTAGTATGTATACTGGACATATGTCAATTTTTCCTTCTATCTATCCTAAGTCCACACAAGTCCAACTAACCTAACCTAACTCCAGACAACTCTAGCTAACCTATCTGATGATAAGTCCAACTAACCTAACCTAACCAGGCAACATCGACTAACCTAACTTCAAACAACGTAAACTAACATAAGCCCTCTCTTATACTCTACTTTGTCCTTCTCTCTCCTCTCGCATCCGTATGACATACATCCGACATACATCCAAACTATATCCGACATACATCCGACATATGTCCAGTATATACATCTTACATATATCCGACATATGTTCAACATATGTCGAATATGTATCCAACATATGTCAGTCATGTTCGCCATTTGTCTGACATATGTCCAACATTCAGAATAAATCCGACCTAGGTCGGGGGCAATTTCACTCTATGAGGCAATTTCACCGTATGAAGCAATTTCACCCTATGAGACAACATCACCCTATAAGGCAATTTCACCCTATGAGGCAATTTCACCCTATAAGGCAATTTCACTCTAACCTAACATTCTAAATATATCCGACATATATCCGGATATATGTCGATGCGCACCCCAGCCCAGTCCGACCTAGGTCGGATTAAATCCGACCTAGGACGGATAACAAAACTGTTCCTAAACAAGATAATGTAAGCGATATGACGGAGAAGAATGTTTATCCTAAAAAGGAATTCGTGGTGCTATTTACGAAGAAAGTTTGACCGATTTGTTTCCGCTAGGCATGGTGTTAAAGCTAAGCTTCCGTTTTCTCTGGAAAGCACTAACAAGATGGGCCAGGGAGTAAAAGAAATTATCGTAAAAGAAGATCTCGAAAGCATTAATAAAAAATTCCAACATCCTATATGTGTTCCGTACAAAGTGGCACTAGCAGATGCTAAGTTGGAAATTTTATTGGAAGAACTACCAGATATATTAGACGGACTCTAAGAAGATTATTACTATCTTTTTGACATGGATGTAACCCAAGATTCTGCTGGCATATTTAGCAAGATGGAGATGTGTAATTATTTAACTACATATCATAACTTTTGCTACAAGGGCGAATACGAAGAAAACTGCAATACTATAGTTGACAACGATAAAACTGTGGGAATCGATTGTTTAACATGGCTAACAACCAATGCAAGAATTAAGAGATACAACAAATTTGTGTATCAGATAACAAGTCCTGGTGTTAATAAACAACTTGGAAATCATATACTAGATATTTTACGTTGTCCAGATGCACGTTTAAGGGAAACATTTGCGTCTACTTTGACCATGGTATTACGCGATTGGAAGCGACAATGTACAGCTATAGGATTGGAAACCATGTCAGTGCTGAACAGGTGTATAATCTCTTAATAGACTGTTTAACATTATTGGAAGATAGTAAGTTATACTTTCTAAAAGCGCCAATGTACTCGCTGCCACTTGCCAAAATGTGGAGTAAGCTATCGTACAAGCTGCAAAATAGTTACTGTTTAGTGTATAATAACCTACTACAGTACGTGTGTTGAAGGAATAGCAATACAAAGAAATTGACTGGCTTGCAAATTAATTTGTTCGAAAAACCAGAGGAAAGGGATAAATTGATAAAGTATGTGTTTTCGGTTTTAAGTTTTAACTATTTACCTATAAATTATTGGAGATAGTAGAGGGGGAAGACAGCCAAGATAAAATAAAAATCTTACACAAGTGCTACATTAAAGCAGGTAGTACATATTTTACACAATCTGCAACACCATATTCTACAATTCCAAAAGAAATAATCATTTTGAAAATGGGGTTGATAAATACGCATAACATTCGCCCAGAGGTTGTACGACAATGCGTAAATATTGGCAGTAAACTCTATCCGTTTACGCTAAAGGTAATTGCCCCATTTTGCATGCCATAAGCTGTAAGTGGAAGAAAAAGACAGCTGGAATTAAAGAAAATTGATGCAAAAAGGCGAAAGTTGGACTACACGGAAAACACTGCGACGATACGCGAACAATACAAAGATGTGTTAGACAAAGAACATCCTATTAGAGAAAATGAGGAAGAAATTAAAAGATTATTTTATGTGCCGGTGGACTGACTTAGATACTTTTGGGTTCTAGAAGCTGTATGCATTTGTGGTTAGTAAGAAAGACTCTTAGTTACGTAGGCATCTTTGCGGAAAGGATGGTACTAAATCCGTATACTTTTTAAAAGTTATTCTAAAAACGTTTTTATCAAAATAGTAGATAACATTGGCGAACTAATGAATGCGGGTTTCGTAACCTTGACGTATACCACACGCAAAGGGGTTTCGCTAAGCATTGTATATTTGTCTAGTAAAGAACCTTTTGGATCATTTAAAACCGAGGATCCTACAACCTATAACAAGCATATATTCCCAAAAGTGGTGGACATGCAACTACGCAACAGTGAGTGGGAGAATAAGAATTCCCTCCAATACCGACAAGAAGGAGTCGATCAAGCTAACAAGATACGTATGCAGGATATAGTAGGAGAGCCGTGATTAAAAGATTTTCGCAAGCTGTAAGAATTACACGAAGGAATGGATGTGGTTGTCGGTGGAATCAAAGATTTTAATTATAGAGGCAAACTTCGGTACATTTTACAATTCGAAAACCTAGACGGTCTCTATATATCAAACTATTGATTAGAGGAGATAGAGGACTTGGGTGTCGATTTAAATTTTAAGCTGGGAATAAAATTAGATAAAATTAAAACCACTCCAAACAAACATAAAGAAAGTACTGTTTTCTGTGTATAACTTTGTATTAAAATTAAGTTTAAATAGCTTCATGCTTGATATTAAATATTTTTAAATTATGATATATATAATGTCAGAATACAAATTTTAGGATAGTATTACATTGCTCTTTATTTACAAAAGGCTATGACGTCACCACGAAATAGTAGTCACACAGATAGGAGTGCGCATGGGCAGGGGTGCCCATGGGCAGGGGTGTGCCTGGGAGTACACGAGGGAAGCGGAATTTAACAGTCACCAAGCGTCTGATTCTTTATTTGGGCGGTATCGAGTATTTGTCGTCGTATGTATCCGGAGTAAAAAACACGATTTGTACTAGCAGCTTATTAATAAAATTAGTTTATTCAGCGAAGATGACAAGCGTTACGTGATTCCTGGATGTGTATTAACCTATGCATGGAGGCATAAAGATATAGGTCTAAGATAGTTGTTTATATTTGTATGATTTAGTAAATCTATTGTATATATTAGTTTTAAGATTCTATACTTTTTAAGTTCTCTTCCCACCTTCCCTTTTTTCAAATCCTTTTTGCTTTTATCCTGGTAGATAGAGTGTACGTGTTACCTCCACGTGGTGTTCGCTGGGCAACCAATAACTTGTTGTCTTTGTAATCTGCAAAATATTGGTTGACTAACAACGGAGTTATGTATCACCCAATTATCTATATGTATTGAATATATTGAATCTAATAGGAATTATTAGAAGTTGTTAAATAAAGTATAAGTTCATTGTAACAATGTAATACAAGGATAACCCAGAGAGGTTATCGACAGTTCATGATAACGGACATGCAACTTTGCATTCGAGAGGGCAGTGGTACTACAGGTGGCAGGTCACAGGCGGTTAACATACCGCAATTACCTAGAAATAAGATTGTTACAATGTAATAAGGTGTACCATTAAAAGAAAAGCAGACATGAGATCTGCAAGTTTCCATAGCCCTGTGAGAGGCAGGTTATTATAAAAAGCCCGGGAGCTCAAGGCCCGGCAGTCAGTCTTCGAACTCCATACTTCGTTGTTCAAGCTACTCACCTTATTACAATTAATTAAATGTTTTTGAATTAAAGTTATTTTACAAGTTATTTATTCAAAATTCCAATGTAATTTCTGTTTTAAGTTAAAATAAAAATTGTTAAGAGTTTGGAATTGTTTTTAAAAACACCGCTCCAAAGGGCCGAACCTTAACTGGCGCAGTCGTAACGGATGTCAAAAGGGCACTGAAAATCCAAAAATCGGAAGCTTGGTGACCAAGATTTTCAATTCGAAATTTTGACAGAACCAAACCAGGTTGGAGTAAGTACAAAAATCGACCGAATCCAACAACAAACCTACGTAGACAAGATACAGCATCGATCGAGCCCACAAAAGAAACAGATGAAGAAATTAATGTAAGTTCATTCCACTTAAAACCACTTGATCTCACAAACTATAATTGATATATGCTAGTTTTATTATTTTATTATTTAATTACCATTTATTATTATTTCATGAATTTTATTTTATGCCAATATTTTTTTGAAAATAGTTACAAAGAGAAATTATTTTCAAAACGAGACTGTATATTGAGAAAATTTTATGACACTTAAAGAGATTTTCTTTTAAAAGCAAAAGGGACTTGATGTGTAAGAGATTCTTATTACAATTATTAGAACAAAACCAAAAATAAATCAAAAATAACGGACGCACATCCATTAATACCAAAATACGAAAAATTAACTAGCGCGTTACAAAACGCACGGTTAATCCGGTAAACAAAAAAAAAACAGAACGCAAATTAACTCCAACACCAAAGCTAAACGTGATCTTTTAAACAAGCAATTACGGAAAGATTATCTAAAACATTGACCTTTATAAATTACAGCAAAGTACTCTGCAAACATATCAGTAACTTAAACCACTGTAATTTAAAACCAGCGTGCAATCCGCACCTAAACAAAGTTCGCGAAGGAAGCATCATTTATTACAAACTTGAAAACCTCAGAGCAACTGCTATTTCAAACAATTAACTTTCAGAACTAAAGCAACACATTTTTGCATTAAGATCTACAACTAATTAAATCCTGCACGAAGTATAAAATTACACCCAGCATTTAATGAAAACTATTCACCACAGCAATCTATAAATAAATTGCATTACGAAAAGGTAATTATTCCAGTATAAACACTGAATAACGCTAAACGTTTATCATACAAAGCTATAATTAAAACGCTAATCATAGAAACTTAAAACCTACATTACGGAAAGATTCAATTACAAGATGCAACATTATGCAAAGCAATTAACGAGTAATGAAGCGAATTATTTAATTCCCATAAACTGAAAACTAACACCGGTGAGTAAGTATTAATTACTTAACAGGTATAATCGCATGTTATACGGCACGTACGCGATTAAATAACCAAGACTACATCTTCAAGAGACATAACTTAGTGATTAAAATTACCAAGATAAACTGTAACAAGTAAATAACCTGCAAGTTAAATTTAGAATACAAGGAGACAAGACAGACGAACTATACGTTTATGCACCTTAATTAAAACCCACGGAAAAGGATATAATTACAAATTAACAGAACTGAACTAACACAAAGCGAAGTAAATACCGCGAAAACAAATCTATCCACTACAGGTTCTTCAGAAAGCAGAAAATACAACAAATTAAAGCCGCGAGATAGAAACAGGCAAATTCAAGGCTACAGTAATTAAATCAACATTATCGAGTATAAATCTCACAGATTCATTACCGCACCGTGTAACTAAGTACAAATAACAGCAACTACGATTCTAAAAATAACCCGACGCAGTCTAAACTGAAAATTAACAAATCCAAACCTAAAATAACGATACGAATAGCTAAATTATCCTCAATTTTTACAAAATTTAAAATTATCCAATCTAAGCTAAAAATTAATAAACCCAAAGCAAAATTAACAATACAAATAGCAAAATCAACCCCAATTTTTACAAAATTTAAAATTACACTACCTAAACGGAAAATTAATAAACCCAAAGCAAAATTAACGCTATAAATAGCAAAATCAACATCAATTTTTACAAAATTCGAAATTACCCAACCTAAACGGAAAATTAATAAATCCGAAGCAAAAATAACGATATACATAGCGAAATAAACCTTAATTCAAAAAAAAAATTTTGAAATTACCCAAAAGCGAAAGCAACCCTTAACCAACATGAGTAGCGCTGACATGAGGCTTTATTTAGACACAATCTAAATCTTTCACGGTACCCAAAACATCTTGCAAATTTTATTGGAGCAGCCGAAATGTTCCTGAAAACCTTCTACAAACCCGGAGATAACGAAAGGAATTCATTGCTTATACGCTTGTAATAAGTAAACTAACCGGAAGGGCACTAACTTTAATTGCCAGTAGGGACAATTTACAGAAATAGCAAGAATTTAAACAGATACTAATCGCATATTTTAGAGACCAACGTAACATAAAATGCCTGGTACGAGACCTAATAAACCTTAGAATGGAACACAACCAATCCCCTTATCAATTCGGAATGAAATGCCAAGACGTGACAAGTTTAATCCTAACAAAATTAAAAATCGAAGAACCCGATTAAAACGTTTGACATTTAAAAACAAAAATGTATGACGAAATGGCACTGGACACATATAAACGCTTTACCAGAACGATTATCGAATAAGATCAGATTCCAACGTCCCCAAAATCTAGAAGAAGCCACGAACCTAGTAATAGAAGAAGAAAATGTAATGTATTACCGCAACAGACTATACAACCCCAACGCGAATAAAAGTTATTCACCAATAAAAACTATACAAACCACACGACAAACAATCTCTCAACTAAAATTCACACCCTTCAACGCACAAACAAATCAACCGCGAATTAATAACCCAAGTTTCAACAATACGAATTTTAATAATCAATATAAACATTTTCCAAAACCAACGTTTAATCCAAATTTTACGAAACCCGCATTCCAACCAAGACTTAATCAAAACCTAAACCAACAAAGACCAGTATTCAACGCAAACCTCAATAGAAATACACCAATGAATAGTAATCATAACAACCCTAATAATTATTATAAACCAACACCAATGGATACCTCATCTGGTAACACCAGACAAAATACCAAGATAACACACATCCGACCAAACTTTCATCAGAAATGTAATTTTACATCGGGAGAACTATTTCACCAAGAAGTAGAAAAATTTGACACTGACCAGAATAATTACATTTAGACAAGTACAAACGATGAATCAAACCATGCAGAAACTTATGAACGCGACGAACAATACGAAACTTACGAGGAGTACGACGAAGGAAACTTGAACTCAAATTTTCAAATGGACCAATTCATAACCGACCAAACTTAATAAACCTAAATAACATAAATCACTTAGTATTACCATACCTAGAAATACCCCACGCCGAATTTAAACTATTAATCGATACCGGATCCTCGAAAACATTAATTAGCCCCAGAACCGTGAAAAAACATTATTTAGATTACGTAGAAAGAGAACCATTTAAAATAAAAACAGCCCATCAAACAACACTACACCAATTCGTAGCTAATATACTCTTACCGAGAACATTTAATGTTAAAATAAAACATAAATTTTGCATTTTCGAATTTAACGACAAATATGACGGCTTAATCGGAATGGACCTTCTAAGAAAATTAGGAGCCAACATTGACATTAAAAACCGTTTATTAAGGACGAAATACGGAAAAATCCCCATCAAATTTCAAAACACACAAATCGAACAAAAATACACAATAGAACCCCGAACGGAAAGAAAATTAAAAATCCCAGTAAATTCTAACAAAAAAGTAAGAATAATAAATCATATGACATTCCAACAAGGAGTAGAAACCCCAACTGCTTTAGTACAAATAAAAGATAATTATGCAACTACAACGATATTAAATTCAAACGACTATCCCGTAGAATTATCATTGACAGACCCAATTAACGTAGAAGAATTAAATTTTAACGAAATGGAAATAGACGAAAATTTAGAAAACGATTACAACCCAATAGAGCATGACAAAATGTTAAGAGAAAATTTAACTAAAATCCGCTTTAATACTGACATCAATCAAGAAGAGCAAAGAGCAATTGAAAACTTATGTTTTGAATACCGCGACATATTCCACTGCGAAGGAATACCACTAACATTCACCAACACAGTAAAACATAATATCGAGCTAACAGACAACAAGACAATCTTTACAAAAGCATATAGACTACCTCATGCAAGCCAAGAAGAAGCTGACAGACAAGTAGCAGACTTATTAGAACAAGACATAATCCAGCACTCCAACTCACCATGGTGCAGCCCCGTGTTAATAGTACCTAAGAAATTAGACGCAACCGGAAAGAGAAAGTACAGAATGGTAATAGACTATAGAAAGTTAAATGAAAAAACGGTAGATGGCAAATATCCACTACCAAATATAACCGAAATTTTGGACAAATTAGGCAAATGCTAATATTTTTCAGCATTAGACCTAGCATCAGGATACCATCAGGTAGAAATAGAAGAAAAAGATATATCAAAAACAGCCTTCAGCACACCTAGCGGACATTACAAGTACAAACGAATGCCATTTGGATTAAATAACGCACCCGCTACTTTCCAGAGAGTCATGGACAATATACTACGAGGAATACACAATGAAAAATGCCTTGTGTACCTAGATGACATCATAGTTTATTCCACATCATTGGTAGAACACATAGAAAGATTGAAAGAAGTATTTGAAAGACTAAGACAAGCACAGTTCAAAGTATAATTGGACAAAAGTGAATTTTTACAAAAGGAAGCATCATTTTTAGGACATATAATAACACCCCAAGGAGTAATGACAAATCCCGACAAAGCAAATGCAGTTCTAAATTATCCATTACCAAAGACAACCAAAGAAATTAAAGAATTTCTAGGACTTAGTGGTTACTACCGCAAATTCATTAAAGGTTACGCTCAGATAACCAAACCCCTGACAAATTGTTTAAAAAAGGGAAACAAAATTGAACACACCTCGGAATTTATTAAAGCCGTAGACAAAATTAAAAACATATTAACGAATCACCCTGTATTAGAATACCCAGACTTTTCAAACCCATTTATACTGACGACAAACGCATCGAATGTAGCATTAGGCGCAGTATTGAGCCAAGGAAAAGTAGGTAGCGATAAACCCATCAGCTACGCATCCAGAACCCTAAACGAAACCGAACAGAAATATAGCACCATAGAAAAAGAATTATTAGCCATAATTTGGGCAACAAAATATTTTAGACCTTACCTATACGGAAGAAAATTTTACATATACACAGATCATAGACCATTAGTATGGCTATGCAAACTTAAAGAACCGAATTCAAAATTACAACGATGGCGAATCAGACTCGAAGGATACGATTACGAAATTATATATAAAAAGGGAATTTATAACAACAACGTAGACGCTTTAAGTAGAATACAAATTAATGCATTAGAAACGGAATCCATTATAGAAAACGTAGACGAATCAGAAATAAGGGAAGATTTAGACGAGATCGACACGATACATTCGACACAAAACGAAGAACCTAAAAACGCGATTAAAATTTTAAACGAAGCAATCGATATGAAACCCAACCAATTTATAGTTACCGAAGTTTTAAATAACCCCAATCCCGTAAAATATACAAAAGTAGATAACAAAAAGATATACCAAATTCAAATAACTAAAGATGACAATGAGGAACAAATAATTAAAATTTTAAAAGAATACACCCCCGAGAAAAAACGATTTTACTTCTATTTCAACACCGAACATTTATATCAAAGATTTTCAGAATTATACGTTAAATTATTCAATAACTCTGGCCCTGAATTTATCAGATGTACGAGAAAATTAATAACATTAGACGACCCTGACGAAATAAACGATGTAATTAGGAATCAACACGAAGGAAAAACCAACCATCGTGGAATTAACGAAACAATAAAGCAACTTGTAAGACGTTATTATTTTAAAGACATAAAGGAATTGACCACAGATTTCATTAACCAATGTGAACTATGTGACAAAGCGAAATACGATAGGAAACCCCCAAGGATACCCTTAATGTTAACCAAAACACCCGACAAACCATTTCAAAAACTACATGCCGAAACACTAGTAGTAGAAGCGCAAAACTATCTAACAATTGTAGACGCATTTACAAAAATAGGCCAAGCAATACCAATCACATCCAAAAATAGCATCGACGCGACCCAAGGATTTTTACAGTATTTCACATTTTATGGAACACCCGAATCAATAACTCTAGACAATGGTAGCGAATTTAAAAATGAAACAATACAAAACACTTTAGAACTTCACAAAATAAAAATTCATTTCATAACGGAAAATCACCCTGAATCAAACGGACTACTTGAACGACTACATTTAACCCTGTTAGAACAAATTCGATTATTAAGAATAAATTATAAAAAGGAACATATAACCAATTTAATGTCATACGCACTAATCGCCTATAATAATACAATTCACTCATCCACAAATTTTACACCCTTAGAATTAACCTTAGGACATTCAGATTCACGAAATCCCTATGACATACACTACAACAAGGTAGTATATTAACAATATGCGAAAGACCACAAAGAAAAACTAAAAATAACTTACGACAAGGTAAAAGATAAATTAGAGAACGATAAGGAACGTATCACCACAACCCGAAATAAAAATACCGACGCAAATAAATTTTCAATAGGACAAACCGTGTATGAGAAAAACTTTCAAAACAAGCGATATAAAACAACACCCAGAAATTTAGGACCATTTAAAATTAAGAAAATATCAGATAAAAATATAGCAGTAGTAGACAATGGCAAAATAACAAAGTACATTCATTTGAAAAACCTAAGACACCCTGTAATTTCAGATGGACAATCATCACCCTTACCGTCAACCTCCGCCCAGGTAGAATAGACAACCCAATAATAACAAAAGGTATAAAAAAATAACCCCGGTATACTACCATTTAAATTAGGCAGTATGCAAAATACAATATTTACTCAAATAATATCCACCCTTACTTTAATGCAACAAATGTTAGCAACGTTAGAAAACGTAGTAACATTTGCAAAATTAAATACCCTACACTCTAGTATTATTGATCCAACCGATTTATTAAAAGAATTAATAAGAATTAGGCATCACTTATAATTAACAGTAAATTACCTTTTGATGTAACAGAATCAAACATTCTAATATTTGAAAAGATAGCTATAGTAAAAGGCTACATTAAGAATAACGAAATAATATTTTAATAGAAATCCCGATAGTAGAAAGTAACAATTATAATTATTATCATTTATTTGCTTTTCTAACGAAAGTTACTAGCACATACCAAGTTATCATACCCAAAACCAAATTCCTATCCCTAAATGAACTGAGATATGGTTATACAAACGAAAAATGTACTGAAGTAACACCAAACCAATACTTATGCCAATCAATGACGACAACAACCATTCAAGAAGACAGCCCTTGTGAAGTACAACTATTAAAATTCTTAAATCATTACGAAAACTGTGAAGCCAAACAAGTGCAAATAAACAACATGAAAATTCAAAAGGTTACAGAAAACAAATGGATAGCCATTTTTCCAACAGTAGTAGTAGCAACCATCCACTGCAATCAAGATGAAAATAACCAAGCATTAATCGGAAGCAAACTAATTACTCTCAAAGAAGACTGTTATGTGAAATTGAAAGACGAAGTAATCAGAGTTTATCAAGATCCCACAGCAACAAAGAAACTTGCAAACCTACCGGAACTACAGTTCAAGATAGAACAACAAGAAGACGAAGGAATAGTAAAGAAACCCATGAAGCTAGAGCATCTAGACTTAGACGACCTCAACCACGCCATAAAATTAGTGGAAAGTTACAAAGAACATTTAAGTGGACTCAAAACGCCAAAGTTACATTATGATAATATAAGCGTTTGGACAATTGTGTTAATCATTTTAATAATTTTTGTAATTATATATGTATTTTACAAAATATACCTTAGATATAAGAATGTAGGAAACAGTTCTAGATTTAAGGAAACAAAGAGAAATAAAGAAACGACAAGTATACCCTTAGAAACAATGAATTTTAAATGAAATTGAATAATGAATTTTATGTATTTAAAAATTAAGTAAAACCTTAATTTTTCATTTACGGTGGGAGGAGTTATGTATCCCCCAATTATCTATATGTATTGAATATATTGAATCTAATTGGAGTTATTAGAAATTGTTAAATAAAGTATAAGTTCATTGCAACAATGTAATACAAGAATAACCCAGAAAGGTTATCGACAGTTCATGAGAACGGACATGCAACTATGCATTCGAGAGGGCAGTGGTACTGCAGGTGGCAGGTCACAGGCGGTTAACATACCGCAATTACTTAGAAATAAAATTGTTACAATGTAAGTGTACAATTAAGAGAAGAGCAGACATGAGATCTGCAAGTTCCCATAGCCGTGTAAGGGGCACGTTATTATAAAAATCCCGAGAGCTCAAAGCCTGGCAGTCAGTCTTCGAACTCCATACTTCGTTGTTCAAGCTACTCACCTTATTACAATTAATTAAATGTTTTTGAATTAAAGTTTTTTTACAAGTTATTCAAAATTCTAATGTAATTTCTGTTTTAAGTTAAAATAAAAATTGTTAAGAGTTTGGAATTGTTTTTAAAAACACCGCTCCAAAGGCCCGAACCTTAACTCGCGTACCAGTTGTAATTATTACACACCAACTTTATACACAAGTTGATTAATAAAATTAGTCTTTCGGGCAAAGATGACAAGCATTACGTTATTCCCAGAGGCATATCAACCTACGCATGGGGGCATAAAGATATATGATAGTTACTTATATATGTATTTATTTTATTGTGTATTTATATAATAGCATGTAAGTTAGTTATAAGGCATAACCACCATCCCCATCCTTAATAATCCCCTCGCCCCTGGCGACATGTGTTTACCTCCACGCGGTGTCGCTGGACGGTAAAACATATCGTTAGATTAACGATAATATATCTTATTGACCGAAAACACGTTTCCTCTTTTTTTAAACAACACATTAATTTCTTTTTTGTTACAGGTCTTTTTAAACAACACATTAATCTCTTTTTTGTAACAGGTTACATTCATCTTTTTGGATTCGGCTACACAAAGAAAATAAAATAATGTTATACGTTGCAATGTAAAAATTTGGTTCTATTAGTTTATTAAATTGTAAATCGGATAAAATAAATTATTAAACTTTTGTGTGCTTAATTTCTTTGCGTTAATACCTCTAAGTGTTTGGTTAAAGGATTCTAGATGTTATAAAGGAGAGGTGATTAGAAATCACTGCTGGTAAAGAAAATCCTAAAATTGGGGTAACACCTTAGAGAGTGATGCTATCTAAAAAATTCCTAGAAATTCAGCTAATATTAGCTGATATTAAACAAGATATATTTATCTTAAAAGAAACAAAAATAATCTTTTATATGTTCGCTAGAGAGTATATGTGTAAACGGTAAGGGGTGGTTCTATCTTAAATCTGTTTACAGTTTCGGATTCTGCGTAAAATTTTAGACTAATTTGTTGTATCGCATGGCTAAAAAATTGTATAAGGACGGTCAGAAATCGCTGCGGGTAAAAAATCTTAAAATTAGGGTAGCTGCTTGGGGGATGATGCTATCTAAAAAATTCCTAGAAATTTAGGTAGCTGAAAAAATCTAATATTAATTGATACCAAATAAGATAGCTTTATCGCGAAAGATGAAATGGCTAATCGAAGAAAACTATTTGGTCCAGAATGTGTGAGAAAATGAAAGATTCTGGTGGAAATGAGGTTCCAGGACCCTCATAAACCCTCTACTATATATATATATATATATATACATATATATATAAGGTGTTTCATGTTTTAAGGGTAACTGTTTTTATTCTGTTGATGGTTTTTCGAATTACTTAAAGCTCACATAGATTGTAAGTAACATCTATTTTGTGTTTTTCTATTACAGCCTATCACTTATAGGTCATGACTAAGGTAGTAAATTACTCGAAACGTCGACAAATTTATAAATGAGCGTTTTATTAGTGAGTGGACGAACATATTCCCAAAGAAGATTCTAACACCTTAAAAATTTTATATTATTATTATTATTATTATTATATATATATATATATATATATATATATATATATATATATATACTCATATTTAGACCAGGGTAGAAAATTAAATAATCACATCAAATAATTTTAATCACCGTGTAGAAGCTTTGGGAAAAGGTACGCGCTATTAAAAAACCGTGAAGCATAAAAATTCATTCGTTTCATTAAAAATAAGGGAGCTTGCTATAAAAAAAAAAGGAAGCAGTATTAAAAAGCTCTGCGTGTAATTTAATTATTCCTAGTAAAGAAACAAATAGAAAATTACGTGCAAAATTTATATTAATTAACTCAATTTTAAGTAACCGGTATTAAACAAAATGTACAGATAATAATTAATATTTGATTAGGAGTCACTAAAAATTAAAGGGTATTATTTTAATTGGAGTTAATTGAACCATTAGTAACATATAATATCTATAAAACTTGTAAAACCCAATAAAATGCAAATCGTAGAAGTGTTATTTAGAAGTATTATGTTTGAACACCTGCGTATTTTTAAAAGGCTCATTCTGCGTAAATTTGGCAGATAACAAATGGCTACAGAGAATCTTGGAGAAACCGTAGCTTAATAGTTACGAGAAATGCTAAAGGTGGGGTATTTCACAGTCCACATGGACTGAAATAATCGATAATAAAGAATATCAATTTGCACCAATAAGAACAGGGTAGATAGAGACATAATATGCGCAAGACCGAGACACATATAGTAAAAGGCGTGAGTGGAGCAACGTCACTGGGTTGCGATTGGTTGAAAATAAGAGGCAAACTTGAGAGGTAGAAATAACATTTCTGTATAAAAATTAATTAGTTATTTCCAGACGTTGCGAGCCGTGTCGAAATTTCTGAGATTTAACTGGTGCTAGTGCAAATTTCGTAAAAATCGCATGCCGGGCTGCGGAATGGGAACCTAGCATGCGAAATTCTGAAGAATTGTCCGTTTTGGGGACAAGACCGACAGACGGGCTAACCGCTATATATACCCAGGTTAATATGAACAAGCTCTCTTAGATTTTTAACTTGATTCAATGCGTTAAACAGTGCTTTTTAGTTTTCCGAGTTTGATAGAATAATTTAAACAGTTTGCTCGTATATTTTGGTGATTTAAAACAGTTTGTTCTTTACGTGTTACAATGAATGTAATTTAGTGCACTTAGAAAAGAAGATACAAGGTAATAAAGTTTAGTATCACGGTACCAATTAGTCAAATCTGCAACGACAAATGAATACACAAAAGTAGGCAGTTTTGGCGTATATTTGTGAAAGAAGTATAAATTTCTTTGCTATTTTTCGGGGGTGTTAATAATTAAATGGTTCATAAACGTGTCTGGATCCACAAAACAAGGTTCAGATATACACAGATGAGTTCCGGAAAAGCCCTGAAACAACTTTAGATGAATGGTGGTGGAGAAAATTTTAAAAGCGTTGAGAATCAGAAGCCGTAAATATAACCCAGTTGGAATGGTGTGATTAACAAAAGGGACGATGTACATTGAAGCTACGAGTGCAGTAACCTTCAGGTAAATTATACTATTTTGTTTGAACTTTGATGTTTTCGTGTGTGTTGAATAACTTTATAATTTATTTACTTAAAATGGACAGTAATGAAGTTGTACTAACAACAAATTTTTAATTTTAAGGTGAAATTTTCTTGTTTAAGTCGAAAGGAGTATTTAGTATTTATGTTCTTGATGAAAATTTGGGTATGTCTTTGAGCTCAATTAGACGAACCTGGTTAATTAACGTAAAGGGTGGTAGATGCTCCTTTGTACTCAGACTCAGGTCTGCATATATTGTTACATTAATTAGTAGGCATCCTACAAGGACTTTAATTTTGGATGCACATTAAAATGATAACAAATTTAAATCTTGAAATTTTCTGATACTGAAATTAATGCTGAATTTTTAATTTTGAAATTTTAATGTATTGTGAATATTGATGTAAATAGAGTTAACGTTGATGTTTGT
This sequence comes from Platerodrilus igneus, assembly GCA_036346225.1. NCBI lineage: Eukaryota > Metazoa > Arthropoda > Insecta > Coleoptera > Lycidae > Platerodrilus > Platerodrilus igneus. The sequence continues at coordinate 164,273 of JARFIW010001165.1, forward strand.
GGTAGGAATGTGTTTGTTTTTTTTATGAATGAGGATGAGGGTTTATCTAGGGGAGCAGCCGAGGCGATGAACAGAAGAAAGTCGACGGACCAGTTAATTTAGGAGGTTTCACAGCATTCTTGACGCACAATCTGTGGGGCTCGATTCCAAAACCGGAGTTCCCGGATTTTGGAGGTATCACAGCATTCTTTGGCGACCCAAAAGTGAGGCTCGAGTTCCAAATAAAATTTTTGTGATTTTATTCCAGGAAACTGGCGATTTGAGAGAGAGAGTTTCTGTTTGTGTATAAATTTAAGAGTATTTTAGAGTGTGTGTGAGTGATTTGAACGTATGCAGAGAAAGGAGTGGTTAAGGAGTCAAGGAGTGGAAATTGGAAGTGACGATAGTGCATTGTGTGGGAAAAATTCGAAAATGGAAGAAGCTGGAGGCAGTAGAGATCAGTCGAGGACGGAATCAGGGGATCAAGGAAACGAGATGATAATGAGAATGCTAGAGAGGATGAACGAAGAAGCCAATAGAGCTAGGGATGAATCGAATAGAGCGAGAGAGGACTCAAATCGAAAATTTGAACAAATGAGTGAAGAATCGAACAGGAAGTTAGAGGAGATTAGTCAGAAAATAGATAAGACGAATCAAGAAGTTTTAGAATTTAAAATAGCCTTACCGTGAAAATGGGGGAAGTAGAAAGTAGGGTTGATATAAATGAGAAAAACATTACAGGTCTTCGACAGGAAATGGGACATTTAAGGTCCGAAGTACGCATTTTTTGTGAAGAAGAGATTAATATAAAATGACTGAAGTGACGGACTCATGTAGGGATCAGTTAGGCAGGGTAGAACGAGAAGTTAGTAGTATCAAATACAACATGTCAAATTTAACGGGGGATGGTCCCAGATTTTATACAGGTGGAGTATCATTGGACCGACACATGAAGTTTTATGGCGATAACAGGGTAAATCCACAAATTTTTATTAATAGTGTAAGAAATCTAGTGGGAAATTTATTTGACGAACAGACTAAACTGAATACGATAAAGGCTTTATTGAAAGACAATGCGGAAGCATGGTACAATTTAGTAGGACAGGACATAGACACCTACACGGACTTTGAAGACAGATTTTTAAAGCACTACTGGAGTGACCACAGACAAGACCAGGTACGAGACGACTTAATCACAGGGAAATTTAAGGAGAATTTTCAGGAAGTAGGAGCAATATGCTATACGCAAGTATAGCATAGCAAAGCAACTGAACCCACCACTGACGGACCGACAAATTATCAAGTATTTATCACGACACTTCGAGGTAGAAGTAAGACAACACGTAGCACTACAGAACATAGTGGACAGAGAAATGTTTTTATAATACCTGCAGAGGTACGACGACATAAGTAGTGGACGACCTCGGGATAATAGGGAAAGACAGATCAACACAGTTAGGTTTGACAATAGACGGGACAACTATGCTAGAAGGAGGAATAGTTACGGATACCAACGACAGAATTGGGAACAGAGACGACCATACGTTAGAAGTAATAGTTTAGGAAGGGGACCTGCACCGAGACCGGAACCTACCAGAAGGAATAGTTCACCGGACATGAGGGGGACTGCTAATACAGACACGGAACGAGTGGAAACGCCTAGGACATACGCTGAGGTGACGGCTAGACCAGGACCAAGTAGGGAAAACAGACCTGGACAGGATTTTTAGAACGCGACAGACCACTAGATTTCAGTGTAAATGTATATGAACATCCACGTGAATTTTTCAAAATTGAGGAGGAAGTAGAGCCAGAAACTGAGGAAAAATTATGTTTGCAAATTATTAATATAGAAATTTTTGAGAATAATGTAGAAGTATTACTTGATACAGGGGCAGAGGCGAGTTTAATATCGGAGGAATTCGTCAGCAAAATTAGGGATAAGGTTTGTGATAGAATTATGCCTATAAAGCGTAGCCATTTAGTAGCTCCAAATAAAAAAAAGTTTGCTGTAGTAAATAGTGTTGTGGTGCTTAGGATAGATATAGAAGGTTTAAGCTGTGAACAGGAGTTTGTAATTGTACCTGGACTGAAGTTTCAGAGCATTTTAGGTGTTGACTGTATGATGAAGTTAGGGGTTTTGATAGATATGGAACGGAAGGTAATAAGGATTAAGGATAGGGTAGTGCCATGGAAGGGCAGTTATGAAGTCACAGAGGATGACACAGGGTTGAGTATTAATGTAGTAGAGGTAGAGGATGATGGAGTAAAACAGATCAACACAATAAGATGTCCAGAGGATAGGAGAGTAGAGGTTCAAGCTTTAGTACAAAAACATGCAGAATTAGTGGGGGTAGAAGCAACAGCAGCATATCGGGAGCAGGTGAAGGCAGAATTAAATAAAGATGCACGAAAAATTAGTCAAGGGACCAAACCGCAATTCCATTGTCCACCATCCACGGACACACTTTTGACGAGATTAAGTGGCAAGTTTATTTTTAATAAAGTAGATTTAAGGAATTCATTCTGGCGGATTCCATTACATAAGAATTCTAGAAGGTACATAGGATTTTCCATAGAAGGAAAAATCGATAATTTTAAAGTAGTATCGTTTGGTTTGTCGGCAGAAAAGGAAATGATAATGAATAAGAAACAGACAAGTGTAGGGACTGAAGAAGAAGCAATATTTAAGAGTAAGGATAATAGGGATGATAAGTGTATTGTATGTGAGATAATAGGGATGATAAGTATAGATATAAAAGGGGGAGAAATAGGGATGAAGAGTATTAGGTTGGTGAGAAGAAAGACTTGGAGGGTCAAGAAGAGAGTTAGATTTAAATAACTTGATGAACAATGGATAGAGATAGGTGAATTTTAGTATAGATATAGAAAATAAAGCTAAGTATAGGATAAATATGGGAGATAATTAGAAATAGGTTTAGGATGAGAATAAAGAGTAAATGTAGGAAGAAAATAAGATAGATTAAGTGTAGATATTTCTTATAAGATTAGTGGGGAGTTAGGAATAGAATAAGAATAGGATAGGTATATAGGATTAGGTAGGGGGAAGTGAAGTATAGGGAAGATTAGTTAAAAGTTAGGAATAGGATAGGTATATAGGATGTATATAGGATTAGATGGATAAGTAGGATGAAGTTAGGGATAATTTCAGTTTATAAAATTAGGTGAGAGTTAGGAATAGGATAGGGATATAGGATAGGTGTAAATATTTTTCTTTGGATTGGATATAAGTTAGGTAAGATAGATAGATAAGGGTAGAGAGAGATAGGCAATTTTTTTTGTAAATTTTTTTTTGGCAGTCTAAATGCTTTATATTTGCATTCAAATAAGTGGGATTATTTGTATTCAAATAGGGGGAAAATACTCATATTTAGACCAGGGTAGAAAATTAAATAATCACATCAAATAATTTTAATCACCGTGTAGAAGCTTTGGGAAAAGGTACGCGCTATTAAAAAAAACCGCGGAGAATAAAAATTTCATTCGTGTTATTAAAAATAAGGGAGTTAAATTATGTACAAGACGCTTGCTATAAAAAAAAGGAAGCAGTATTAAAAAGCTCTGCGTGTAATTTAATTATTCCTAGTAAAGAAACAAATAGAAAATTACGTGCAAAATTTATATTAATTTACTCAATTTTAAGTAACCGGTATTAAACAAAATGTACAGATAATAATTAATATTTGATTAGAAGTCACTAAAAATTAAAGGGTATTATTTTAATTGGAGTTAATTGAACCATTAGTAACATATAATATCTATAAAAACTTGTAAAAACCCAATAAAATGCAAATCGTAGAAGTGTTATTTAGAAGTATTATGTTTGAACACCTGCGTATTTTTAAAAGGCTCATTCTGCGTAAATTTGGCAGATAACAAATGGCTACAGAGAATCTTGGAGAAACCGTAGCTTAATAGTTACGAGAAATGCTAAAGGTGGGGTATTTCACAGTCCACATGGACTGAAATAATCGATAATAAAGAATATCAATTTGCACCAATAAGAACAGGGTAGATAGAGACAGATAATATGCGCAAGACAGAGACACATATAGTAAAAGGCGTGAGTGGAGCAACGTCACTGGGTTGCGATTGGTTGAAAATAAGAGGCAAACTTGAGAGGTAGAAATAACATTTCTGTATAAAAATTAATTAGTTATTTCCAGACGTTGCGAGCCGTGTCGAAATTTCTGAGATTTAACTGGTGCTAGTGCAAATTTCGTAAAAATCGCATGCCGGGCTGCGGAATGGGAACCTAGCATGCGAAATTCTAAAGAATTGTCCGTTTTGGGGACAAGACCGACAGACGGGCTAACCGCTATATATACCCAGGTTAATATGAACAAGCTCTCTTAGATTTTTAACTTGATTCAATGCGTTAAACAGTGCTTTTTAGTTTTCCGAGTTTGATAGAATAATTTAAACAGTTTGCTCGTATATTTTGGTGATTTAAAACAGTTTGTTCTTTACGTGTTACAATGAATGTAATATAGTGCACTTAGAAAAGAAGATACAAGGTAATAAAGTTTAGTATCACGGTACCAATTAGTCAAATCTGCAACGACAAATGAATACACAAAAGTAGGCAGTTTAGGCGTATATTTGTGAAAGAAGTATGAATTTCTTTGCTATTTTTCGGGGGTGTTAATAATTAAATGGTTCATAAACGTGTCTGGATCCACAAAACAAGGTTCAGATATACACAGATGAGTTCCGGAAAAGCCCTGAAACAACTTTAGATGAATGGTGGTGGAGAAAATTTTAAAAGCGTTGAGAATCAGAAGCCGTAAATATAACCCAGTTGGAATGGTGTGATTAACAAAAGGGACGATGTACATTGAAGCTACGAGTGCAGTAACCTTCAGGTAAATTATACTATTTTGTTTGAACTTTGGTGTTTTCGTGTGTGTTGAATAACTTTATAATTTATTTACTTAAAATGGACAGTAATGAAGTTGTACTAACAACAAATTTTTAATTATAAGGTGAAATTTTCTTGTTTAAGTCGAAAGGAGTATTTAGTATTTATGTTCTTGATGAAAATTTGGGTATGTCTTTGAGCTCAATTAGACGAACCTGGTTAATTAACGTAAAGGGGTGGTAGATGCTCCCTTTGTACTCAGACTCAGGTCTGCATATATTGTTACATTAATTAGTAGGCATCCTACAAGGACTTTAATTTTGGATGCACATAAAAATGATAACAAATTTAAATCTTGAAATTTTATGATACTGATATTTATGCTGAAATTTAATTTTGAAATTTTAATGTATTATGAATATTGATGTAAATAGAGTTAACGTTGATGTTTGTGGTAGGAATGTGTTTTTTTTTTTTTTATGAATGAGGATGAAGGTTTATCTAGGGGAGCAGCCGAGGCGATGAACAGAAGAAAGTCGACGGACCAGTTAATTTAGGAGGTTTCACAGCAATATATATATATATATATATATATATATATATAATTACTTGAAATTGTGTTTCTTGGGAAAAAGGTCTAAATAAATAAAAAAATATTTTTTTCACATTATATGCGTGTTAAACAGACGTTTCGACCGTCGCAAGGTGGTCTTTATCAATGATGTTTTTTTATCTATAATACGATACATGTACATTATCTCTTATAAATACGTAAAATATGCTTACCCATAAACGGAGGTTTTTATATTATAACGTAGTATAAATTGAGTCATTCATTGAATGGTATGGTACGGTTTCTACACTTTAATTTATTTAATATACAATTGTACTAAAACATTTACGTCACAAATTAAAATATTGTTGATATATATAAATTATGTACAACCTTGATGCGAGTTGCTAAACTCTTAGTCAAAATTTAAAATTCTAATTTCTTAGTAAACATGTATTTTAAAATGTTTAGTACAGAGTTTGATTGGAGACTAATGCTTGATTTATTGGAGTTTCTATTTCTTGGCACTGGATAAAGACACGTTTTTAAAACAGGTTAAAATCCTAATACTATTTACAATTATGTATATGTGTGTTATTGGATAAAATTAACTTTATGGTTATATATATATATATATATATATATATATATATATATCAATGTGTTCATATATTTAATAATATCTATTAATGTATCTACCTGTACATACCTCTACGCATACACATACGTTTTTTCACTCTATTTTGCCACCATATATGCAAGACAAACACCTATTCCTGATTAATTTTATGCATTTTTATTTTAATAGATTATAATGTATTTTACTTAATTTGCTAATATCTATTTTATCATTTACTGATGTTGGATGTTTAATAATATACACCATCTCTAGGAATTCTCGAATTAGTAAACATCCAACATCAGTAAATGATAAAATAGATATTAGCAAATTAAGTAAAATATATTATAATAATTATCATAATTGTAAATAGTATTATGATTTTAACCTGTTTTAAAAACGTGTGTTTATCCAGTGCCAAGAAATAGAAACTCCAATAAATCAAGCATTAGTCTCCAATCAAACTCTGTACTAAACATTTTAAAATACATGTTTACTAAGAAATTAGAATTTTAAATTTTGCCTAAGAGTTTAGCAACTCGCATCAAGGTTGTACATAATTTATATATATCAACAATATTTTAATTTGTGACGTAAATGTTTTAGTACAATTGTATATTAAATAAATTAAAGTGTAGAAACCGTACCATACCATTCAATGAATGACTCAATTTATACTACGTTATAATATATAAACCTCCGTTTATGGGTAAGCATATTTTAGGTATTTATAAGAGATAATGTACATGTATCGTATTATAGATAAAAAAACATCATTGATAAAGACCACCTTGCGACGGTCGAAACGTCTGTTTAACACGCATATAATGTGAAAAAAATATTTTTTTATTTATTTAGACCTTTTTCCCAAGAAACACAATTTGAAGTAATATTATATAAAAGAAGGTCAAGAAATACCAATCGAATATTATATATATATATATATATATATATATATATATATTATGATATTATGTGATATATATGAGATTGAACCTTGACGCACTGAAGTACCACTCAGATATAGACTTCTAGGTCGTAAAATGATTGATGAAGGAGATGGGGAGGGCAGTTGCTTGTTAAAGATATTTAAAATAATAATTTAAGAGAAAAGGAAGTTTTAAGATTTCAACTTGGGTAATGGTGATTTCATAAAGTAATTTTGAAAACTATGTGCCAATGAAGTAAACTGCTGTTGCTTGTATATCATAAAATTGTGTTAAAATATTTAAAAGGAAACTTCACTGCCATGTGAATATGTAGGTATAGCTAAGATTTGAAGTCACTTAGTACGTTTTCATTTGATTTGAGTTAGGTATAAGATGTTAAACTTTCACTTTCATTTGAATATGTACGTAAAGCATAAAAAAAAGTCAATTAGTATGTTTTTATTAGATCTAAGTTAGTTATAAGATGTAGAAATTTTATTTACTCTTCAGTATATAGTTGTAAGTATATTATATCATTTGAATTTCACTTTTGTAACGTTGTAGACATCCAACTCATCTAAAAAGAAATTATTTAACATTTGTTGTTAGGATTAAAATATCGACCAAAATTTATAAATTTTCGGCCAATGACATTTGCGTATTAGTTTACTCCAAATTAGAATTTGACAAGAGCAATAAGATCTATTAATAAAATTTTGGATCATAGAATGTCAGTTGGAAAAGAATTGTAAAAGAGTAGGCTGGTTTAATGTTTTAGGGGGCATCTCCATAGAGATAAGTGACAGTTGTTAAAAAAATTAAAAAGAGAGTGGTGGAATTAAAAAATTAAGAAAAAGACTGATTTGAAAAGGGCTGAAAAAAAGAATTTTACAAACTATAGAACAAAAAATATAATCTTTTTTGTAACAGTTTACGAATTGTATACCTTTTATTATTGTAATCTCCAACATAAAATTCAACGTATGTAAAATGTATCTGTGATGTTCAAAGTATAAAAGAACCGTTGGTATTAAAAAGTGATAAATGCAAGAGTCCTTGTCATTGTCTTATTATTGACCATTGGATTTCTAGGAGTGTTTTTGTGTAGACAGAGGAGTTTCGAAGTGGTGCTATTAGAACGCTGAGATTGCTGAACCTTTGGTGTCGAGCACGGTGTTGATTTCACAGAGCTAAGTTTCCTGATAAGACCAACGACGATAAGTATAAGTGTCTCTAAAGATTATTTGGCGTACCTTAAACCCTACAATAAAAGGCGTAAATTCAGTATTACAAAATTTTAAAACGTACTTATCCACAGGTATTAAGAACCCACATCTGGTTCGAATCGTCGCTGTAGGCAGTGGAGCTTCATTGTTTAGCAGCAAGACGTTTCATTGGAAGTTCAGGTAGTATTATTATTATCTGTGTCATATTTTAAACACTTAATCCATTATACTCGATTATAATTATGAATTATTAACTAATATAAACTGTTTACTGTGCGTATTTTTCAAGTAATTGTTCACACTGTAACATTTAGAAATTGCTTTAGTAGAATTAACTAGAGGTCATTTGACTGGCCGTGTCACATACATCTGTATATGGTTCAGAACTCACGCTGTATGCAGATATAGATTATTCACAAAATTAACCTGAGATAAGAGTTTCATTGGTCGAGGCGCAGATTTAAAGACCCAATAGAGAAGTTAATAAATCAATTAAAGAAAGGAAATTATAGGGCAATTTGGTGCATTGCTAATTTGCTCATATATTATAATTGTCAAACTGAAAAGGGGGGGTTATATATTATAATATATATATATATATATATATATATATGTATAAATATATTTATATATTTATATAATTATTTTGAGTAGTTTAAAAAAACGGAAACTAAATAAAGTGAAGTTGTACGTCCGTTGTATCTAGCAAAGGTACAGAGACCCTATCGAGAGGATCATTTGTAATTTTTAATTTACTTTCTTTAGAAAAAGGAACGTTTTAAAAATCAGAAAGTATTTATTACATAACAAATAACTTTTATTCAACAACAAAAAAATTAAATAAGTTCACGTGTTAGTGTTATCAAAAAATAATTCTTAGCTAAACAACCTTTTCGCTCTCACCATCAGATCTGATAATTATGTACAAACTTAAGCAAATCTGTAATTAAAATTATTTTACAATGGATACTATTGAAAATTCTAAATATAGAGATTTGTAACAATTATTACCTTCAAGAACAAGTATACTTTAAATAAAAAATTTAAATAGTCGATATAAGATTATTATTTGTGAGAGTGGGGTGCCGAGTCTTACAGACTGGAACGATTAAAATTTTTCTTGATGGCTCGAGACATAACCGTTTGTGGAAAAGGGGTTGCAAAAATAATTAACAGATCCTTTAGGGATCCAGCAAAAATCACTCACCCTTAACCACTGGCTGCTAGCGGCTACCTTCAAGCTGCTTAGGCACAGGTTCCAGCTGGGTAACAATATGTAATAGCCCAAGACTAATGTAGCACGTGATGGATACACCCTAGGATGTCAAAGGTGTTTTCGGCTAGAGGGTACATGAAAACTAGCAAGTGGCTACCGCTTCTACGGCCTATTGTCTGGCTGTTTCATAATCATGGTTAGCACTAGAGGGTTTTTGTGGTTGTTAACCCTACTGGGAGTTTGCGCATCAACGACTTTCCAACCTGCTTGTCTTGAAGATGAAGTGAATTGAACGGATCTAGAAAATTACTCGCAAGGAGAGTTTAAGCGGGGTAAGTCTTATCAGAACAAAGGTTTAATGCCCATGCGCCGTGTATATGAAACAAGTTGGTAACCATGAGATATTTCTTAAACAATAACGTGTTTACACGTATTTTTGAAGGATTAAATTGCTATATATGACTTTACAAACCAAGATTCATAACAAGTGAATTGCTTTTTACAAGATTGTGGGTACAAACTGTTGAACTTGGACTTATAATTGAACCAAATTAGAAAATAACAACTCGCATGTTGTATTCTATAAGGGACAAATGGCTTATTAAAAATTGAGGATCTACCTAATTTTGCAAACAAATATTCTTGGCGAATATTTTCAATTTTATTTCCTTCTCTCTTGCCTTTATACTTCTAATTTGTTTCAACTAGCAATTTTTTTCTTTATAAATAAAAAAACTGCGACGAGTGGTTGTAGAACTTGAGAACCCTGTTCGTTTGCAGATTGACTTTTGTGGCGATGTTATCTTAATCCTGTAGTAGCTTTTTGGTATTATTTTCATAGCATTCGTAACGTCCTTCCAACCCTATTTTTTAGTGGTTCATTTTGTAAAACGGTCTTCTACAATTAAAATACATCTGTATTCATTGTTCATGCGACGGTAAGTTAGCATTTCGCAAAGATCAGCCTGGATAAGGTCGCGTTTTATTAGTTTTAAAGTAGTATGTCGGCGCACAAATTTTTTGCGTGTGGGTTTAAATAATTCGCTTACAGCAGCTTTTTTAGTCATATCTTCGTAATGTTAAACTGATTGAAGTATGGTTATCTAGTTGCACTCTTGGTGTAACCTCGAGTTTTGACTTGTAGTACTTGTTTGTATAAGTTTCAGGTGCTGCGTCGTAAATCGATATCAGTGCAAGACAGCTCTTCCACGTTCGTATCAGAGATGAATGCCAAATTTATAAAAATTATATAAACGTTTTCAAATCGGATACAAGTTCGTTAATTTTTTCATCGACATATTGTTTACTTGCAGCATCTGTATTTTTAATTGGACGATTAATTTTGGCGATACGTTAATTTCTTGCATCATAAATTATAGTTTCATGTAAAACATATTCAGAACTGCTTAAACAGTGAGAAAGAAATACTGCAAACTTTTTGTTAACCCAATCGTTTTCTTCTTTGGGGTTCTTTACATATACTAGTCTCTTTTAACTGAAACTGATTATTCCTTTTCCATGTTCAAAAACAAATATACTTCCCTGAGTAACCAGGTCATGATCGGACTTAAGTTCAGTTGCATTCATAACTCTTTTCTATCGCGTGTTAGCAAAAATTCGAGATCTGAAAAACTCCGTCGCAAAGCATCTTCCTAGAGCTCAGGACGACCGAACAAGTCAAGCAGCATATTAAAACTAAACAGTTTTTATATAGTTTACTGCATTATATCCTCTTCTCTTTTAATTCTTCTATTATAGACGTCATCTCATTAAGGTTTTCTTCGCTCGTGTTTCCAGCTTGGTTGGAAGCAACTAATAGTTTCAGTTAGTTGATTAATGCATACACATAGTTCCAATAAACATACTGCACGCTATTCAGGTTTAGTCTTTTATAAAACTGCTTAGAAACACCCGTGCCTTTCTTTCTTGACAATACCCGTTTTGAGTTCTTCCGAAGTTTGGATAGCACATAGTTTTCAAACCTCTTGTTGTTTGTTGAATACTCATTTAAATCCTGCAGTGCGTATGAACTGAACGTCCTTCTGAAATTCGATGTACAAGTAAGTAATTTGGTATATTCTCAACGAAGTTGAAGTAACCATCTCCAAAAGTGAGATATTCAAAAACTAGCAGATTATATAGACCTTTCGTGCCAGGATAAATCATATTATTTAAAAGGCTATATTGTTAGTTTCCGGATTAATTACTGGGGTGCTCTTCCCTATATGCCATTCGTCCTTTCAACGTCATACTTTGCACAATAATTCGATTTGTCTATATATTCATCTTCATTTCTAACCAGCAAGTCCGCATAATTAAGATGTAGAGGCTCCTTCAGAAATGATTGCTGAATTTTCTTTAAATTCTTATACTTGATTTCGATTTTAACCTGTTTAATAGGTTTCGATTTTTCTGCGATTCCTTGAATTCTTGTTGCGAAATAGTATATCCCTTTTTATGCTCCACAAACTTTTTCCTGCAAATGCGGAGCTTGTATCTATTTGCGATAAATCCTTTAGCATCCTTCATTATCAAACTCTGGATCACAACTGACTCTTTACGTCTCCTCCAATATTTATATATTCGTCGAAATTCTTCCTATATCGCCTATTAGCAATATCGAAATCTTCCACAATGGTTATAAAATTGGTGGCTCTATTAAGTCGGGCGGCTCTGTGGTGTAGTTGTTATGCATGTGACTACTAAGCACAAGGTCCCGGGTTCAAATTGCGACACGGCCCGCGTGAAAAATGTTAGGCGAGCCTTTTTCACAAAAATGCGTCCTCGTTCGGATGAGAGGTAAAATGAAGATCCCGTGTGTGAGTGTTGTCACGCACGTTAAAGATCCCTACATTGCTTGCAGGGCTCGGCAAAATTCAAAATTCTCAGGTAAAAAACTCGCTTCCTGGCCAATGTAATACTTTCGGGTAGAGCATTGGAAAATCAAATGTAGGGCTCTATTGAGTCGTCTAAAAGTTAGAGTGTCTTGTTTGTAGGATTTTGTGGAAATTCTTTGTGAGTAATATATCTGATTGGTTTCCAGTATGACTGATAGAATGAAAGAAATTCGTGATGGTTTGAGAGCTGCAAGGGTAGAAATAGTTTCTCAAGAAAGCGTTTATTTGGATGAACCGAAAAGGGAGAATCCACAGATCAAGGAGAAACAGAGTGTTGGAAAAACTCCTGAATAAAAAATGATGATTGTTTTATTAAGTCTAAATTAAAGTATGCAAGAACAGAAAGAGATGAGTGAAAGGAATGAAAGAAGTATGAAAGAAATAAGTGAAAAGAATAAAAAAAGAATTCAAAGAAATGAGCGAAAAACATGAAAGGAATGAAAGGAGTATAGAGAAAATGAGTGACAAATTTGATAAAAATACTCGGAAGTTACGAATGGAATTTGGAAATAATCTTGTAAAATTGGGGGAAAGTTTAATTGGAAAGTGACAAGAATGAAAGGAAATTTAAAGAGATGAGTGAAAAACTAACTTTAGGTTCAACAGAAACTAATAAAACCATAGAAGAAATGAAATTTGAAATTAGAAGAAAGGTGGTTTAAATTGTAAAACATATAGAATTACGTGAAAGGGGAAATTGTTCAAATAAAAGCTATGAGCACATACGTGAGAAAGAAACTAATGGATCAAAAAGTAACGAAATCGGGTCTACAACGTTCAGAAAGACTTAGGAAGTTTTGAAAATAAGTTTGAAGATTTAGAAGATAGGGTTAAAGATATTTATGTTGGGGAACCTAAGTGATGGAATCCAACTAATGTTCCGTTAGAACAACATTTGAAATTTTATGGGGATAATAAACTTAACCACAAGATATTTTTAAACAGCAGTTGGGATGAACAAACTAAGTTAAATATCGCGAGAACCATGTTAAAAGGTAGTGCAGAAATTTGGTTTGGACTGACCGAGAGTGAGCTAAACTCCTTTAAAGGTTTTGAAATTAAGTTTTTAAAACATTTTTGGGGAAAAACCAATAATTTAAGGTTACAGACAATTTACTTATGGTCAAGTATAGCAGTGTTTCTGGCATGAGAATGGAGTTGTATGCCATAAAGAAATTTAGTGTTGCCAAATAACTTGATCCTCCTATAGAGGACAAGCAGATTATCAAATATTTAGCGGTACACTTAGAAACAAAGATAAGACAATATATTGTCTTACAAAATATTGTAGAAAAGGATGTGTTTTTGGAGTATCTTCAACGGTATGATGAGATGGGCCAACCACAGAGGGTGGAGACCAGACCAATGAGTCAGCCCGAAAATGCATTTATCAGTTCAAACCTGTCACATTTGGTTTGTCTAGGAGTACCGCGGTCCTAATTAAGGCTTATGCAGTGTATTTTTGGACCATACGAAGAATTCTGTATCCAGCACGTGGATGATATCCTAATATCTAGTGAAGATATACCACAGCACTTTGTACATTAAAAAGAATTTTACTAGAACGGAACATAGCTGGGTTAAAATTAAATTTAGAAAAATGCAAGTTCTTCCAGTACAAAGTAAGATTTTTAGGATATCAAATTAGTGAAACAGGCACGTTTATCAACAAAGATCGTTCGTCTGAAATTCTGGAATATCTAAGACCAATAAATATTAGGGCATTAAGAGCTTGTTTGTGAGTAATGAATTTTTACAGAAAGTTGGTTCCTTCATTTTCTCAAAAAGCAGTTTTATTATTTGGGTTATTAAAGGAAGGAGATGGTCGTGGGACGAGATCCATGAGGAGGCGTACTTGAGTTTGATTGAGCAATTTCATGATTAAGTTATATTGAGACACCCGGACTTTTCCAAGAAATTTATTCCACGTACTGAAGTTTCCGATAGTGCCTTGGCAGCAGAATTATACCAAGTTCAGGAGGGGATAGTGGTGCCCATTTGTTTATATCGAGGACGCCAAAGACACATGAATTAAACTACACCACTAGTGAGGAGGAGATGGCTGCGGTGGTATATGCTGTGACTATTACCTGATAGGCAGGCACTTCATTATAGAGGCAGATCATTCGGCATTGTGTTCATTACTTAATACAAGATTCATAAACAACAAAGTATATAGATGAGATCTTTTATTATAAGATTATAATTTGGAGAACCGATATGTAAAAGGAAGAAATAATGTAGTTATTGACGCCCTTAGTCGTAACGAGGTAAATGAGAATCTTAAACCAAAAGACATTTTCATTGCAATGCACAATCTAATGCTTGATGGTATGGGTTATCCATATGAGAGAATCTTAGCGATGCAAGAGAATAGTGAGGGTATTCTTACACTAAAAAAAATTGAGGAAGGGTCCAAATTATAAGGGTTTGGAGATGATTGAGGGTTTTGTCACAAAACATCTAAATAATAGAGATTTATTTGTGTTTGATAAGGCACATACCTATTTAATTGTTTCAGATTTGCATGTTAAGTATGGACACATTGGAGTTAAAAAATAATGCTGTTTTTCCAAAAAATTTTTATGCGATCGAGATTTGAGGGTCGTCAAGGATGTGGCCTTTGTATGTATACTAAAGAAAATATAAAAAAAAACATTAGTGAGAATATAATAAAAAGTATACAGATTGATCATCCTTTAGACTCGATAGTTATAGACTATCTGAGTAATTTGGTAACTAGTCGAAAACGAAACAAGCATATTCTAGTCATAGTTGACATCTTTTCAAAATATATAAGGTTGTTTTCTACAAAAGATTGGAAACTGTAGGGACCAATGAACAAATAGAGCAATTTATCCAGGAAGTGAGAAAATTGTAGAAGATTTTGGCCGACAATGCCACATACTTCAACAATGCAAGATTTATCTCTCACTGGGGAGATCAAAAGGTAGGAGTCGTTTTCTGCAGCATCCGGCATCCGCAAAGCAATCCAGCGGAGAGGTTCACACAAAAATGACGTCATTTGAATAACAGAAAAGTTGAGAAAGTAATGTATGGTTAAGGTGAAGAAATATATCATTCATACACCTCATAAGGTTACTTAGAAATCGCCCATTGCATTAATTAAGAATGTTCATCCGGATAGACCAAGGGCTGTTCTGCTTCAGGATGATGAGTTTGAAGTCAAGTTAAATAAGGCCCGAAAGAGGTTGCAAGAAAGGGCGCAGAGGTATGTGCGAAAAATGAATAAAAGGGTGAAGAAGGAAGAATGCACAAAATTGGAGACAACGTTGTCATTAAAAACCTAAAAGTTGGAAAAGACATCTGTACACATGTGCAAAGTTACAGTTGTCATATGTGGGTCCTTAAGTGATTGAGAGGGTGATAGAGGATACTACCTATGTTCTGAGAGAGGTGGATTCCTAACAGATAAGGGGAATATTCCACATAAATATAATCTATCCATACAATGAGAATTAATTGAAGTAAGTATCTTTCTATTGATGATGACGCTAGTAGTATAGATAATGAGGTTCTAGGGCAACTAAAGTAAATTTGATGCTACGGCTTTTATAAGATAGTGATATTCTATAGCAGAGTGTTTCATAGTATTCTATGTATTTCATGTATGAGGGAGGAATATATATTTTTTTAACTTGATGAGACTTTGCGTAAATAGAAGTGAATATGAAGTAAAGGATGACAAGAAAATAAATCAGGTGATAAAAGGATAGACTTGAAAGATGTTAAGTTAAAGTTGAGATATTGTGAAAGAAACATGTGATTGAAGAGAAAGGCCACTGTAAGAAAATGTTTATGTGGGTGTATTATAAGTCTAATAGAAATAATTGTATATAGTACGTAGTTAAAAAAAATTTAAAAATTACTCATTAGTGCATAAATATGGCGTTCAACGTAAACTCAGGGGGATTAATTTCAAACTTAATATTTTATTTTTAGGAATAATGATGTGATATCATACTCAATGACCTATTGTGACCTCATGGTCACAATAGGTTATTGAGCACCACATACTTTGAGAAAAAACTAACCCAAAGCTAAAAAATTACATTTCCAATATATAATTTTTACCCTGCATAATATTCTTAAGCAAGATAAGTATATTTCTATGTAAAATAAAACGTTTTAAGTACATATAGCGTTGACACATACCATTTAAGAACGAGGCCCAACTTTAAAATCTGTGAAAATAATTATTCTCTTGCACAATATGTTTAAAACAAGCTCTATTGCCTTTATAAATACCGTATAATGATTCTAAGGTTCTATTTACTTTGAGAACTCTAAATAACTTAATACCAGGCTAGCTTCTTTAAGATATACCGTTTAAAACAATTTCTAGACGTTGGAAATATAAAAATCGGTACTTTCTAACATGAAAGTTCCATAATGCATTCATCCTTCTTTAAAATATCATTTAATAAACGTAATACACTGTTTGAAAAAACAAATAGTCCCAGAGTTTTCGAGAATCTATTAAATTTAAGTTGGCAGCTAATTATTATTTGTCAATGAATACACATCGATTTGCGGAAAGCAATAGTACCGATAAACTATAAAACGAGATACGATGACGGGTTTTAATAGTTATACAGAAGCTCATAGGACAGAGATAATAGCCATTGGTTTTATTCATTAATAAACTATGGGAAATTTTTAAGATCGTAATAACTTTAAATTGACAGCTTGTTAGAGATAATAACGTGAATTTGTGGGTAATTGTTGCATCATAGAGATGACTTATCTTCGAGAATATAATCGTAATTCGAAGAAAAATGGCGTACTAAAATTGTTTTATTATATAGAGACGGGAGTAATGCGAGCGGATTGATTCACTCTTCCGGAATTCAATTTGGCATTTAAGTTTTGAACATTCGATAGCTACTAGATGAAATGCAAAGAAAAATAGTTTATTGCCCTAATGTAAATTATCTTGGTGCAAGGCCAACCTATAATTTTAATCTATTAAAAATAAATGTACTTTTGTAAACTGATACTTCTACGTATAAAGATTGATTAGACAACGGAAATCTAAAAATCTACTACCAGAAGAGTTTTGATGCAGTTAATTTCAATGGAAACGATTTGTTAAATAGCTAAAGACAGGTGATCATAAAGATAAGAATATCAGCAAAAATTTAACGACCAAGAGCGCAAATATAACTTGCTTCAAAACTTAAACAAACATTTGTGTATTATTAGGTAGATTAGGCTAAGATAGGTTTTTATTTTTTGTATAAAAATTACTTGTAAATGAATAGCTTTATTTTAGCAATTTTGAGGTCAGAGTTCGAAGCATTTTAACCCTTACAAAAATTTTGGCATTTTGGGTCGGCGTAGTTAATCAACTACATTACAACGGGGTAATACAGGAATATTAAAATTATCCATGCAAATTTTTAAAAAAATTTTGTGACTTACATATAAAATATTTTGGGGTTCTCTAATAATTAATAAGGATTAGATGTAAATTGTATTAATGCGTAAGTAGTGATAGAATACTGTTTCCTTTTAAACTTAAGCTGTAAATTGCATTTATACGCGCTATTTACATCTGCGTGTAAAGTAGAATACTTAGGTAATGTGTGTAAAAAAAATATGTTTTTGAATATATAGAAGATTGTTCATAAAATTTCGTAAGATTTCTTTGTTTCATTTCATTTTCGTAAAATCTACAGCGTATTTGTCGCTGAGCTAGCAGAAGAAAACGGCCCCAGTAAGGTAAGAGTATACATTTTTTATTCAGCAAACATCCATTGCATCCTTATATTGGTCAGGACAGCAGTACCCGAATATTCACAGCAAACTTAACCTATTGAAATGTGTAACGGGATTAATAAATAGTTATTGATTCCAGCAAAAATTAAATATAAACATTTAGGAAGTAGCTGGCGGTGTTGGTGGTGGAGCTAGCGCATCCCACAACTCATTGAATTCATTGTGGTACGCATTCTACACTGATGACAGACGTGCATTTGCTGAAACGTGTTGCATCATCCAACTACCATAAAGAGCGGTGGAAACAGAGACAACAGCCGGTAGAACGACTGTTCGCTTGAGGAAGAAATAAAATATATTTCGTTCTTTTTTACGTTGAAGTGCCATGGACGTAAGGCCCATGAAGTAGAGATGCCAGTAGGAGTAATGTGAGTGACTTTTGTTAGTCAGGATAACAATCACAGACTGAGTAATGTGTGGTTTAAGTTAGGGTAGCTTGTACAGAACGGAAGACTAGACGGCTTTTGGATAACGATCCACACGAGCGTTGGTAGCTACTGTATACTTGAATCGACAAAAAGTGAATTAGTTACTGCTTCTTGGGTAATAATTAACAAAGATCGATTTTCTGTTTGATTAGGGGTTGTTTATATACGTTATACCCTTTAGATTGTAGCCGGGGTACTCGTAAAAGAGGCGGTTTGTGAACAAACGAAAGTAAACCTTTGAAGATTGTTATCTGGTAACAAGATTTATTGAACTGATCAGAAAGGCAGAAGAGAATCTATTGACAATACAAACATACCTATCACCTTAGTCAATTTCATTGGAGAAGTACAATGGCCGGCAATGGGTGTGAAATGGGTATTCATTATCATTAGATCTTCAGTCTTGGAAGTGGTTAGACGCGTTCCTCCATAGTTTACTATTCTGTGCTAACCTACACATTTCCCTGAAATGCTCACAGCCTACATCTTTCAATATCTGTTTTCAATAGTCTAATCTAGGTTTACCTCTACGTGACCTATCATCTTATTTTTCCTATTTTTTACTGTTTTACACAGATATTTTTCGTCACTGTTTCTAGAACCTCTTTGTTCTTAATTTTGTTTTCCCTTAATATGTTTATCATACATCTGTAGCAGCACATTTCAGAAGTTTCTATCCTTTTCCTGCCTGCTTCTACTACTGTTCAGGTTCCACAGGTATACAGTGCTGTGTACAACACTTATGCTTTCAACAACTTTTTCTTAGTTTCTATTGTAGTTGTCTTCAAAGATAGCATCTGCTTTTCTCGTTAAATACAGCACGGCCTTGTGCTAATCTTTTTTTAATATCCTTTGCACCTTTCCCATTTTATTGTTTTCTAAAAATATACTCTATTTCATCTATATTTAGTGATACGTGAATGGGTTAAGCAACCGTACGGCAATCAAGATGCCCCACAACTTAGACATTTGCCCATTCACTAATTTTCCAAATACTTCTTTCGCACAATTTGTTAATAATATTGCAAAACGAACACTTTCAGTTGGTTACAATAATCATCCCAATTACTTTTTTCATCATCAAATTTTCTATTGTGGAACTGGTTAGAGACGCACATCCATTGTTTTCTGTTCCGAACTAACCTACACATATTACTGAAATCCCCACAGCCTACATCTTTAACTCTCTGTATGCAATAGTCTAGTTTAGGTCTACCTCTGCCTTACTTTTCTCCTTTCTCTGGTTCTAATATATTCTTCACTATTCTCTCATGCCTTAGCATGTGTCATATCATACCGTCTTCTTTTTTTATGGTTTTCCACAAATTTCCTTCTTCCTCCATCATTTCTAGAACCTGTCCATAACATCTTCATCATGCGTGAGAAGCACCACATTTCAAAGGCTTCTTTTTTTAGTCCGTTTCTCCTACTGTCCAGGTTTCACAACCGTACAGTGGTATGCACAATATACAGGGAGAGTCTCTGTTGACGCGACGGTCCATTATGAATAAACGGTAAAAAATTTAAAGTTTTTGCCTGTGCAACGATATGTGCCTTACTAATGGCTACATTTTAAAATTATTTTGAAATATGCAGGGTGTCCCAAAAAAGTGTGGCGTATCAAAGTTATGTTTTTCTTCTGAAACACTCTGTATTTTATTGCATTTTTGAATTGTACGTAAAAAATGAAATACACTCTCTTAAACAAGTCCTATACCTAAACATTGTAGTTACCGAGATATTTTGAGTTTTCGTAAATTTGAAGGTCTAAAAGAATAGTGAGTAGCTTCCAAACAAATAAATTTATCCAAATCCAATTTTAACTATAAATATTAAACCAATAATAAAAATTATCGATGTACTTAAAGTTATCGAAAATTCTACTGGGTATCCAAAATGGGACACTTTGGTAATGACATTTTCAAACGTCAATATCGTACTCATGTTAAATAAAACACCCTGTATTTTATAATACAATCATGTAGTAAATTTAATGACCTTTCAAAAATTATAGAGGTGTACCATACCTAAATTGTTTAGTTTTGAAGTTATTTTTATTTTGTATTACTTTCTCACTATCGTTCAAACTATTAGGATTTCTACGTGCGTGTTTAAGTTTCAACCTTATTAACAAGTGTTGTTTCCTTTTCAAGTTTTGATATTCTCGCGAATATTTAAGTAGGCTGCTGTCAGTTAAAGTTGAAACATTTCTTTAATTATTGTGCAATTTTATCATTGTAAACGAAGAAAATGAAGTATTCACAGCATGAAAAAATAGATATGTTTTCATAATTGGAGAATGTCTTGAAAATTATTTAATGACAGAAAGAATGTACAAAGCGAAGTACCCCCAACGCCGACATTCTGATAGTAGAAACCTTGCAAAACTGCATGGAAGTTTTAGAGTTACGGGTAGTGTTAAATATCCGAAACATGTAACTGTAAAAGCGGTTATTGATGATGAAAACGTCCAATTTATGGTAGTGGGATCTGTTGTTGAAAATCCGAACACGAGTAGTCGAGTCGTAGCCAGGGAAAATGATTTAAGTCAGTCTAGTGTATCCAGAATTTAAAAAAAACTACCACTCTTTCCATTTACAGATCTGTATGGAACTCAAAGGCGGTTAGATTTTTGCTTGTTGGCAATGAAAAAGATAAGTGGGGAAAATGATTTTTTTTATCATGTGCTGTTTACGGACGAATCCACTTTCCATAATAATGGATTAGTGAACCGTCATAATTATCACTATCATGATACAGAAAACCGCCACGTGTTCCACACAATAGATCGTCAAAATCGGTGGAGTATTAATGTTTACGGAGGAATTATGGGCAATACAGTTATTGGTCCGTATTTTTTGATGGTCGTTTAAATGGTCATACATTTTTGCGAATTTTTAAGACGAGATTTCTGGGAACTGTTGGAAGATGTTCTATTAAATAGTAGACAAATGATGTGGATTCAGTTGGATGGTAATCCTGCACATTTTGCACTTGATGTAAGAAATTATTTAAATAAAAAATTTCCCAACAAATGGATAGGAAGAGGAGAACCAGTTAATTGGCCACCTCGATCTCCTGAGGTGATTCCTATGGATTTTTTTTATGGGGGTATGTGAAAAACATTGTTTAAAATACTTCTCCTACAACAGCAGAGAACATGAAAGAAAGAATTAGAGAGGTATTTCAGGCAATATCTCCAAATATGTTTTGCAATGTGAGGAAGTCTTTTGAAGAAAGGGTCAGACTTTGCATTTAATAAGATGGTCATCATTTTGGACAGTTGTTGTAATTTTAATTTTAACGTTGTTCCATTATTTTGCAATTAAATCTGCATTGTTAATTTTGAATACGTTGTTTTAATTTCCTAACAAATTTTACACAACAGAGGAAAATAATACAAAGTTTCAACAAAAATAAAAATAACTTCAAAACTAAACAATTTAGGTATGGTACACCTTAATAATTTTTGAAAGCTAATTAAATTTCCTACATGACTGTATTATAAAATACAGGGTATTCCATTTAAGATGAGCACGATATTAACGTTTGAAGATGTCATTAGCAAAGTGTCTCATTTTGGATACCCAGTAGAATTTTCGATAACTTTAAATACATCGATAATTATTATTATTGGTCTAATATTTATAGTTAAAATTGTATTTGGATAAATTTATTTGTTTGGGAGTTATTCACTTTTCTTTTAAATCTTCAAATTTACGAAAAATCAAAATATTTTGGGAACTACAATGTTTAAGTATAGGACTTGTTTAAGAGAGTTTATCTCATTTTTAGGTACAATCCAATAAAGCAATAAAATACAGTGTTCCATAAGAAAAAACATAACTTTGATACGCCACACTTTTTAGGACACCCTGTATATTTCAAAATAGTTTTAAAATGTAGTCATTAACAACGTACATATCGTTGCACAGGTAAATATTTTAAATTTTTTACCGTTTATCCATAATGGACCGTCACGTCAACGGAGACTCACCTGTATACGTCTTTAACAATTTTTCCTTTGTTTCTATGTTTGCTGTCTTCAAACCTAGCAACTACTTTTTCATGTTTGTCGAATTATTAGTTTTCCAAATACTCTTTTCGCACAATCAACATTTGTTGAGATTATTGCAACACCTGTTCTTCGTTACAATAATCATAAGGTTAAATGCAATTACTTTTTCATCATTAGGTTTTCCGTCCTAGAACTGGTTAGACGCGTACCTCCATTGTTTCCTATTCTAAGCTAACTTACACATTCCCTAAAATCCCGAGAACTTACATCTTTAACTATCTGTGTGCAATAGTCTAATTTAGGTGTATCTCTACCTCCCTTTTTCCTTTCTCTGCTCCCAATATAGTTCGCACTAATTTCCTCAAGCCTTAGTTTGTCCTATCATTCTATCTCTTCCATTTTTACTGTTCTCCGCATATTTCTTTCTTCCCCCTACCATTTCTAGAACCTCTTTGTTCTTAACTTTGTCTGTCCATGAAATCTTTATCATACCTCTGTAGTACTACATTTCCTGTCCGCTTCTACTGTCCACGTTTCACAGCCGTACAGTCCCTTGCTTCACACATATACTTTCAGTAATCTTTTGCTTGTTTCTATGTTTGTTGCCTTTGAAGATAGTAGTTGCCTTTCCTTGTTTAAAGCAGCACGACCTTGTGCTAATCTTTGTTTTATATTATTTGCGCTTTTCCCATCTTGCGCTATTTGACTTTCTAGGTAGCAGAAATCCTTAACCGCTTGTAACTTTTAGTTTCCTATTTGTATTCTGGTTTTTGACTTATTTACCTCTCCTTTACATACTAGTACTTAAGTTTTATTTTTGTTAATTTTCTTACCGCATCTGTCTGTTAGTATTGTTTCCATTTCATTAAGAGCTTCTTCTAACTCTTCCTTGTTAGATGCTAATATCGCTGTCATATGAAAATCAAAGCACATCATCGTTTGTCCCTGCATAATTTCCAATTTTTTTTTCTGCATTTGACAATATCCATTGCCTCTTCAATACACAAGGGGATAAAGTACATTTCTGGCTCACCCTTTCATTAATGGGCTTTATTCGCCCTCAATATCACAGCTTCTATCATTCGCTTAAAGCAGGCGTTGTGCCCACTCTAATATTCAGACTAGTACTCTATAATTAATAGCAGTTTTCTAAATAGGATAGTTGTTAAACTAAAGTTGGTTTATAAAATTTAGTTTTTAAGTTAAGGAAACTCATAATTTTTGTTTTATTTATATATAACAAAGTTTGAACAAAATGTATCACTACACATTGTAACAATTTTAATTTCGATAATAAATCCCTCCATATAATTGTAAGCATAATATAACAAATTTTATTAACAACAATAATATTTTACATTTAACTTCAAAAGTAGTGCGTTGAGCCCGCATCGTCCTTTAATAATCTACTTATGGTTAAATATCTGTGTCGTATACAGCTGTTTGCAGGCACATCTCTGTTTGATTGCTCCCCTCCGGACGGCTCGGCCGCCCAAGCTGGTTTGTAGATAGTAGGCCATACGTAGTAGAAGCATCAACATGTACCCTAGATTGCAGGCCGGCAATTTGCGAATCCACTTCAATGAGTGAACACATCTTCGAATAACGGTCGGTAACGTATATATTTTGCTAACTTGTATAATTTGAGATAATTTATTTAGCGCGACTCTTAGAACACGAAATTTAGAATACGAAATCGTAGAAGACGACACATAGTATGCAAACTTTTAAGACACACAAGGACAAGTAGGATGCAACTTTTAAGATACACAAGGACACAGTAAAGATGCTACCTGGGGAAGGCGGTGTAATTCAACTTCGTGATTACAACTGCTGCAGAATGTATTGCAACAGGATTTGATTCGACACGTGGGACGAAGTCATTGTAGAAGTTGTTTTGGATGAATTTGTTTCAAACTACAAACGCTGTTATCGTTGCTTGAAATAAACGAGGATCCCGTCTTTCCTTGCTACAATGCGACAAATGCAGTTTTGGTTCGTAGATAGCTATAAGTTCTTTTTATGTGTTTCAAAACCAGGAACACGTTAACTTGCTTTGATGCGTAATACAAGTACGTAATAAAAGTTTTAACTAATTGCTAAGCTGGATTTACCAGTAGTAAACTTAAAGTTCACTGATTTGATGTTTTAAAAAAAACAACACGCGTGGCTCTATATGAATCGTCGGTAACGTCAACAGGTGTTACTGACGTCATGTATTTTCCTGCTTTGTACTGCTGACAGATGTTATTTTTGAAAGCAAATGCTTCAAACAGCTTGAGTATAAGATATGTAAACATGTCTATTTTTGTGATCAGCTTTATATAAATTAAAACTTGCATATGTTATTTAGAAAATTCAAATGCTAACATTTTTAGAACTTATTAATTTGTCATCCGCCTGAACAGATCTGCACAGGTCGGAACCCTATTTGTACAACAAGTTCATGTCATACTGTAGAGTATTTGATTAAAAATAATTAAGACGAACATGAAGTTGAAACTTATAGATTGTTACAGTTAATGATTAAATTTTTGTTACAAGTCACATTATTTTAAAAGAGATTTTTCTTAGTAAACAATTGGTTCCAGATTAAGGTTTTTTAATTTGATCAAGTATGATCAAATCTAATAACATAAAGCTAACATCCTTATGAGTAGGAATTTGATGCCAATTTTATATTGGAAATACCTTTTTAACTACTTCTTTATGTATTTTTGCTGGACACAAATAGTGTTCCACTTTTTTATGTATTTAACTATTACAATTTCTTACAGGAGCTGCGTCTTATTTTATTAAGACAGGTTTTTGTCAGCGAAGGCGATCTTTTTTTCTTTGGGTCTCCACGTCCGCCCTTAGAAATATGCCATGCAATTATCATAATTAAGTCAGGACTTGGTGGCGCCTATTTGGTTTAGATTAAGTTTGATCTACAAACAGATTTCGACTTACCCTCCCATTTCTCATAGCTCTGCCCAAGGAATAGACTCCTAGCTGTGTCGGAAGACTTTGTTCTCTGGCGCCCATTTAGAAAATTTGTAACACTCGCACCGGCAACGGTTAGGGCCCAGTTAAATTCGTTTTACTGCCACCCAACGTGGGGCGTGCAGTAGTTAAAAATAAAGAACGTTGCAACATTACAACAAGCATATTATTTCACACATATAACAAGTTTTTATTCGAATACATTATAATGTTTTCTACCTTGTAAATATACTATAAGTACCAGAAGGACGTATCACTAACCTTTTTCAAAAACAAAATATATTTTGCAAACCTTAAAACTTGCAATCTTTGGAAAAATTATTGTCAAAAATAAAATAATAGTCGAACATATAACATGTTTTGAATAAATATACAAGCTAACACAATACGGCACAGTAAGTCATAATCATGCAAATTTTCAGCATATTTTTGGCTTTCTTGAAATTTTAGTTAATTTCTGTTAGGTTAGTGTTGTTCTTAATCCTCATATATAGCGCATGTTTATATTAATTTAAAGTACAAATTAAAACAAATTGTACACTAAATAAGCTTTTAACAAAAATTTACCGGAGGAAATTGCAAATTCAATCATCATGAAAACTGAAATTCTTTCTAAACTGGAATATTTCAATCTTGAAAGTTTTTCGACAAATAAGAACAAACGCTTAAATATCTCGCATAATTTCACTTAAAGTTTCTAATGCAAGTTTTACTTATGTCTCCCACATAGATATTTAATGACTTCAAGCTTCACTTTTTAAATAATTAGACTAACTTGAAGCTTGTCAGTATTTGTTCAGTTCGCATGGTGGCTTTAGAACTACAAAACGTTTAAAACATAAACATATGTAATTCAGATCCATTACATTTATGTCAAGTCCAAGATGGTTGGGTTATAACAAAGGTGCATAAATCCAACACTTTAGTCTTTTGAGGACGTTTTATGTGATGTTTTTGTGTAAGCGGAAACAAACTTCATTTCGAGTCAATTAAGCTTATCTGTGATCTGGAAGATATTTTTGTCTACACTTTTGACTGCAACTCGAATTATTAAAACGCATACCGTGTATCCTACTAACATACAGTAGTGCATTAAATACTGATGCTGTTTTCAGGCTATTTATTCAGTGCGGTGTAGAGCATTCAGAGCTGTCGGTTGTTAGAACGACGCTCAGTTGTCGATCATTCCTGACGCGTTCAACTGTGTCCGTGCTCCTTTCAATAAATCAACAGTTGTTTTCATAGCGCGATGTATACAAATGAAACTGAATACGGCATAAAATATCCGAGGGAACTTACGATTATTGCATCCGTTTGTGCAATTTTATTTTGTGTAATTGGCGTTCTTGGTAAGTTTGAAAATTTTTTTTTATTTCTTGAATGCAATAAAAGTAATGTTAAAACTTTTCGTACCACATAGTGAATTTTGGTGACTTCAATAATGTTTTCATACAAAACTTACATATTTAAATATTTTTTGTATTAATTGAAATTGTTTCCAATTTATTATAAAATCCTAAGAACCAAAGACTCCGATTTGCAGTTATAAGTTTGCGAATGCCAGTTAAAGTAGACTTTCTGTTTGCTTAATACTTAAATTTTTCCAATATTACATATTTTAACTAACTGAAATTAGTACTTCAGCGGCGTTTTTTCTTGAAAATCTAAAATATTAGCTGCATTCAAAAAGGAAGCAATTGGGTAGTTCTTACTCCAGCAAAAAAATGTCTGCTGGTGGAGAAATACGACATTTCCTATAAAAGAATATTGTCGAAATTTATAAATTAAACCAAAAATTTTATGGGAACCTGTTGAACGCTTTTATTCCCTATAGTGACATTCGTTGGCTTTGTGGGGCATTTACAAAATACGCAGACGAACTATACAAGAATTTCATGTATTCAAAGAATGCTGTTAAAAAATAAAACTAAAACAATTTCACATGTAAAAATGTCAGCAAATTTATGAACCTTAAATTTTTCGTAAGACCACTGAATTATCCAAAAATGTTTTTTAATGTTCAACAACTTTAAAATTCAATATTACTCTAAAATAATACTTAAAACGGCACTTATCTCAAGCAATGGCGTTTTTATTTCTATTAACGAGAAGTCTCAAACAAGAAGTTATATATTCGGTGACTTAAAATTTCAAAAATGTTATAAACTTTTCCTTGAGATTTTGAATACGTACTGACTTGTTTGGCTTGTAAAAGAAACATTGATACATCACAAATTTAAATTTTCAAAGACCGTCGAAAAGCACATTCTAGAAACTGAACCGACCTAATAGAAAAGAAGTCCCTCTCATATTTAAACTTAGAAATGGCATTTTTAAATTTAATACTCGGTGGAGTTCAAATTGTGATAAACTATGACCTGATTCAACTTTTGAAAGTCAAACATATGATTGATGGTCTATCAAAAATAAAGCTTTTAATAATTGTACTGATCAAAAACATCTGTGCGCGAACAACAATGTTGGAAAGAAAATACTTTTTAAAAATACAAAAACCTTTATGACAGGATAGATTAAAAATTTTCTTTATATTCATCTAGATTTACTAAAACTTTCCTAGAAGAATAAATTTTATTTTCAAACTTTGTAAATAAATATATAAGAATAATTCCTGAAAGATAAAGTATTCAATAAATCGTCAGAGGTTTTTACGGCCAGCGTCATTATAAACACTATGTTCACAAAAGCAGAACCGTAATGTTTACTGATCCGGTACACACTCCTCTCTATGCATGATCATTCAAGCATCAAGTTTTTGCCCTATATAAACTACCACTTTCGCTACTTTCACCAGTTACTTTGCCACAAGACACTTTTGGCTTAAATGTGCTGCTGAGTCTGCTAGTTCAGAAGTAACTTTTCATACTTTTTACACTTGTCTACTTAATATTTTAGCATTTTTATCTTTATTATTATTATTTTTATATTTATATTTCATTTTTTTTCTTGTTCTGATGAAACCCCTTACAAAAGTGGGCGAAAAGTCGACATTAGTTTATAAAATGACACTGTATCAACCCGGAACCGTAAATATTTATTCTCAATAAATCATATACTTATGTTTAAGATGAGAAAGCGAAACGTTTCCATTTTATACTGTTTTAAAGTCTGAAGAATTCTGATAAAGTTTGTATAACCGTAAAGAGTCCATAAACATATTCAATCATAGTTTACGTGGTGCTATATTTATTATTGACAATTTTTCGTTAAACTTAATCTGTAAACAAGAAATGCCTTCTTTTGAAGGATCTAATTCTAAGAAAAACGAACAAAGAATGTATATAGCTAGCACACGCAATGTAACCTTAGAAGAAGTTACACCACGCGAATCTCACCTGTAAACGAAGGGATGCATTGTATACTCAAAGACAAAAGTATCTTCTTAGTGGTCGTTCTTACGTAGTAAAATTCTCCAGCTTTAATTATAGCATAATTATTATTTGTGTTTCTGTAGGCCAAACTTTTAATAGCTTTTCAGTTCAATTATTGTATTAATGATAAAATAGATATACTACATAATCATAATAAAAAGCCGAATTTTATTTTAATGAACAAAGGTCATTGTTTATTAGGTATGTAAACAAAAGTTTCAAAACTTATTTTCTTGAACGTTTCAGATTGCATAAATATTAATTGGTATGAGCGATCACGTGAACAACCATTACTATTAAATATAACAGGTACGTCGAAAACTTACTCCGAAGGTGATCTGCAGAATAATGCAAAGATGTGTTCAATTGGTTAACTTGAGTGCAAGGCCGCCCACAGAATAATTTGTAGAGGGGGTCAAGACTACTTTCAAAAATATTAGTTATGTTACACAAAGGATGAACACTGTTAATGCAACCCCGTTACCGGACGTATTGGAAAGTAATGTAAGGCATAAAATCTTATTTCCTTAGAGTAGCTCAAAAGCAGTTAGGACCATCGATAATGCAGCGTTTTTTAATATTATAGTTGAAATCACGAAAGAATGCATTCACGCCATAGGTTACTGAATTTAAAAGCGATATACATTAAAAGTATGTCGGTGTTTAATTCAGAAACCTATGACGCGAATGCATTCTTTCGAGATTTCGGCTATAGTATTTGAAATTGAAAGAAAAACGTAGGATTGATAGTTTCTTAATAAATGTAGCATTATGTAATTAATCGAATTTTCATAAAATGTAAAGTTACTTACCAATCTGGTAAATTGCTGGTGCAGCAGGCTATCAATTCTTTTGGCTTGTTGATGCACAGGGTAGGGTAGCAAATGGAAAAGATTGGATTTTACATTAACACACACTAATTTAAAATTGAATGGACTTATTCCAATACACGTAATAAGCCGCCCGTAAGAAAATGTAAAAATACAGACACGACACAGCCATATTTAGCGGAAACAGAAAAGCCACAATGTCAATCAAATGGCCACAAACCACAGATATTAATTAATAGTAAATAAATATCCGACCGGCACTTTAAATAGTGTCTTTAATATTTGTTGCACAAACAAACATGACTAAGAACTAAGACGGGTACAACAAACTATTATAACTGGCACTGCTGAATAGGACTGTTGTCGCGTTTTATTAATCATCATCATTTTTGAATAAAAATATCAATCTTCTTCGGTCTTGACCAAATCTATTTAGGACTTCATTTATAAATGCTTGTTTCTCCCTACCTACCATGTCCTTATGTACACTAAGCATGCATAAACCTGATAATCTATCCCCTGACATGCTTGATCTAAGCCACGATTTTACCCGCTTTAGCGTACTAAATGACCTTTCTATTGTTGCAGTAGTTGGAGGTAATGCCAAAAAAATATTCAGCGCAGTTTTGATGGCCGGAAAAAAAGAAACTTCATTATCAAGCAAATGTACAAAGTCTGTATCTTGTTGAATCTCTCTATTTTGCCAAAGTTCAACCCACGTATGCAACTGTTCTGAAAAGTTATCAATGTTGTAACTTCTGGCTATTTCTTTTTTTAATTTAACAATGCTCTTTTTATATTGTTGTCTTTTAAGTTATTTGGATGTAATCCAGAGAGTAAAAAAGAAGTCGTAGCATCTTCAGAAAACCTTGTGGAAATAGACTGTATAACAGAATCCAAATAAGAAATAAAAAGGCTTACTCGAAAGTAATCTTCAACACTACTCATATGATAATTAGACCTATGAGTTTGTCTTGGTGCAATACGTGGTAATGTAATTTCGAATCCAAAACCATGGGCATGTTCAACACTTTTTTTATAAACCTCTTTAAAATATTATTCAGGATCACTACGGTGTGTCTTAAAAAGTTTGAGTAGTTCATCTATGTGCTGTTTAACGGAAAATAAGTTTATACTTTTAGACTGCAGTGCATTACAAACAGGTTCAAATTTGCTAGAATATTTGGCCAAAATATGCAGACAAAGAATAAATTTCGACGAAGAAACGCAATTTAAAAGTTGACTGGCCCTATTTCTTGTCTGAGCATTTATTTCACGGTTATGAGCTAAATTTTCCAGAGCGTTCATAGTATCTGCAAAATGTTCCGCAAACAACCTCATTGATTTATATTTGGCGGACCAGCGTGTTTCACATAATAGTGGAATATTAGAAACATATCTACGTCTTAATGGACTATCTCGAAAGAAAGTAATTTCTTCTTTAATGGTACCTACTGAATTTTGAATATCCGGAATCTTGTTCAAATCATTTATCACTAAATTTAATCTATGGGACGCGCAGTGAAAATATATCGCTTTTGGATATTTATTTTAATAAGTTTTGGACTCCCTGCTCATGACCTGCCATCGTCGAGCAACCATCAAACCCTAATCCAACTAATTTATCCATACAAAGACCATATTCATTACAAGCGTTTAAAATTGCAGCAGTTATACCTTCTGCGTTCATCGATGTAAGGACTACAAAGCCTAAAATTCTTCTCTGACCGAATTGTCATTACTAACAAATCTTACTCCAAGTGATAACTGTTCTACCCCAGCAATATCTGCACTTTCGTCAGTCAGAATTGAAAATGCTTCACTCAAATTCACATCTTTCACAATTTTTTCCCTAATTAATGTTCCACAAATTGAAATTATTTGATTTTGAGTTCTGTGAGAGGTGTATTTTGAGTTCTTCTTGCAAAACTTTAAGTGCTCGTTTAGAATGTGATCCCCACTTTCTATTCTGAATTGTAAAAGATCCTCAAAATTACCTTTTTTATCACCTCGTAATGGCAAATCATGCATACCACAAAAAGTGACGGTGGATATTATTGGTATAATTTTTTTGCGATTCGATTCAATCAAATCCCGTCCAGCTTCATTTATTTGAGAGGTAATTGATAGACGTTTTCCTTCAATAATTTTTGTAAAACTAGAAGCTTTTATAGTTGAATCACGATGCCATTCGGTTGTAGCATGTGCTTTTGCAGAAGCGACAAAGTCATGATATTTTGTGAAGGGCTTCACAGTGAAAGAACCAAGAACCCCTCTTTTAACAGTTGGCCGAAAAACTACGCAATATTTGCAAAGTGCGCCTTTGAGTTTTGGAGAATACGCAAGCCAATCGTATTGTTGAAACCAGTCATATCTAAAAGCACGTCTTCTTTCTTCGGAATCGTTCATGAAATTATATTTAGGATCTGGTTTGTAAGGATTTGTTAATAATGAAAAGCGAACATCGTCGGAAAGTGTTTCATTCGAGTTAACAAAATTGCCCAAATCGAGCATGTACTCATTCTTATCAGTTGAAAGATTGGTGTCATATTCACATGTGAGAGATTTTAAAGTATTAGGTGACGAACTACCAGCTATATTTAGATCACTGACACTATTATGTACTATACTATTACACTCAAAAATAGCATTAGCACCAGCACCGCTACTACTACAACCTATGCTAGATGATTTTTTTAGTTCATTTCGTTTGAAAAATTTTCTAATATCCATTGTTAGTATTGTTACTGATCTTAGATCTGAATTTCTGAAAAAAAATAACACGCTTTACTTTTCTGATACTTCAAAAAAAGAGATTTGTTAATCAAATAGACTTTAAAGAAAAAAAAATAAGAATCTCCCAATTGCAAATAAATATTATTTTTAAATATGTATTCTCACGCATTAGGTACATTAGTACCTACTGCTATCCTATCCGTAACTAAACTGTAACTGCAATCTTTGGCCTTCTTTAAAAACAGAAATCAGTAACTACACTACTTATCAACACTGATAACAATAACTACAAGGAAAATGACCAATCAATATCTATCAACATACACGTCTTCTACTAATTCAACAGTCAGATAAAGTTTCCTAAGTCACAAATTAAAAGTACACCGCATTCGAAAAACACTGAATACAAACTGAAGTCACTGAAGATATTAGACGTACTTTACTGTTATAGATAAAGAATATATTTTTTCTCAGAATTGAACACAATGAGACATTTGTAGAACATTCCAAAGTTTTAGTTGTAGAGTACCTGAACCTGTACAATAAGAAAGAAACCATTATGAAAGCCTTTATTTATATTTCGTTTGAATAGAAACTTTCAGGGTAAAGATATTTAGATATTAAAGAATGAAAATAACAGTTTTGTTATAGGCGGTTAGGGTTACTATTGTAAGGTAATCGCATTAATTCGCATTTCCTGCTTAAAATGACATACAAAGTCGGTCTATTTATAGTTAGACAATAGGCATACCTGTAGTGTAATCTCAACATTTAGGTTTACTTTATTTTTAAACAATAGTATAACCGATAGTGAAATCGTAATCTTCTTCAATCTCTAGTGAAGGTGCACTTCGTGTTGCGATTTCTAACGAAAAAAAACCGAAAGGAACATATTCGGGGGTCAGGCGACACCCATTGACCCCCTTTGTGGGCGGCCTTGCTTGAGTGTATCCAATTACCGAAGGCCATTGACGGTGCTTTAATGTGCGGTTAAGTCCGTAAATAATTGAACAGATCCACTCGTTTTTCTAAGAAATTGTACTATACCCTTGTGTTCGCGCCATTTCGCTCTCCCAACGTGGTATTCTTTATCAAGCCAGGCGAGATAAGGAATACCATAATTTAAAAGAGTCGATTAGCAACCATCCGCGAACGCGAACGTGTTCCTTCAATTCTAAATATTACTCTCTAATCTCTTTCCTAAAATAACCATTTCCTGACTCCGTTCCTATTTACCTCTGGCCAGAAACAGTACTGAAAGGTGCCGCGTTAGTGCTCCAGATGTCTGTGCTTCGGTAAGTGCTTTAAGTATTTATGTGACTTGTATTCAATTCTATGTTTATTTCCTTCTACTCTATACAGTCCACGCTTTACCTTACACACCCTGGTTTACTGCCTACTGCACTCCAGGCAATTTCTATTTGCGCCCCTTGTCGTTCCAAGCGGCGTGTACATAGTTTTTTTGGTCCTTCAAGCCGGATTAAAAACTACGTTATATCTCGTTCTTCGTCTCACATCCTCAATTCAAGCACATAAATACGTATGTCCAACATTAATTGTAATTTCGAATAATCATAACACTTTAATTCTAAAGATAATTAAATTGCTATAAAAGTTTCCAGTTTGAATTGCACGTGTGTACTTTTAAAAATACTGCATTTATACTTTAGTCAGATAACTTCGTTATCGCGTTGCCATTCAACACGTTTAAAACAATGACATTTGTATTTGTATACAAACAATAAACTCTGCTTCGGAAGTACTCTTAATCTAAGATTCGTGCGTTTAATCATGACTACCAGAAACATTCTACAAAAGAAATTAGAGGATTATTTTTCTCGTTTAACGGAAATCCAAGACTATATCAAAACGGCTACTCGCTTTTCAGCAGTCGAAGCGAGATATGTTCAAATGCAAAGTATTGAGCAACAACTCGATACTCTATACGATAAAATTTTAAGTTATAATTCCACTGTAGAAGAAAAGGAAGAGATAAATTCTCAAAGATCTTCCTTCGACAATTTAATAGATGTTATTCGTTCTCGGTTTTTCGATATGAAGCAAAAGGCTTCTACTTCTGCCGGCGATACAGCAGTTATCGCAAGTGCATCTCAACCTGTTATCAGTTACTTAAAACCTCTTAGTATAAATCCGTTTGATGGTTGTTTAGACAATTGGCAAAATTTCTTTACGTTATACAAAAGTTTAGTCCATGAAAACGATCACATTCCCGTAATCCAGAAGTATCATTACATGCGCATGCTTCTTAGGGGGGAAGCATTGGCTTTAATTTCGGATTTAGCTCTAGATGCCAATTTATATGAACAAGCGTTTACGAAACTTCAGGATCGCTACAATTCACCTCGTAGAATTACGAGCTACTACTTAAATAAAATACTTCAATTTAAAAACTCTGGATCGCTCTCAAACTTTATTAATATTCATGTTAATGCTGTTAACACGTTAAAGGTAGCGAATAAAGTTGAAGATTTGGCTGATTTTTTATTGTTTTCTTTATGCTATCGCAACCTTGAATTCAAAACTCAAAACGCATTTGATTCAAACATAGGTTCGGCAGTTCCTACTTGTACTCAACTGTTCGATTTCTTAACGTTGCAAAGCAAAACATCAGAGCTTTATGAAGATATTAAAAAGGAAAGAGCGCCAAGACCAGGTGCACCCCTTCGCTTTAAATCTAGTTTAAACCAATCCTTCTTGGTTAAAAACTCGCAGACTTCAGTGGCGACTAAAACCGCTAGTATAATTTATCCCTATTGTGGGGAAGTCCATAAAATCTATGGATGTTTGGCATTTAGAAAGCTTAGCGTTGACGATCGTCAAGTTGCTATTAAATCTTTAAATCGATGTTTTAAATGCCTCGGCAGTCATACTCCTCGTGATTGTAATTCTGATGGTAAATGTAAGTTGTGCCATTCCTCTTTTCATCATACTCTGTTGCATAAACCACTTGCTAGGGAACACATTAATGAATCTAACGATTCGAAAGCCGCACTCACAACTGAAGTTGTTTCGACATGCAACGTCACAAATTCACTAGAAAATTACACTGTTTTATTAGGTACGGTAGAAGCTCGTGTTTTAGATATAAACAATAAATTACAATCTGTGAGATGCATTTTAGATTCCGGATCTCAAATCAACGCAATTTCAAGTTCTTGTGTCCAACGCTTAGGTTTGGAGCGTCAACATGATTTTCGCCAAGTTGGTGGCATTTCAGGTTCTGCAATTAAATCCAAAGGAGCTGTAATATGCACTTTGTTTTCTA
This sequence comes from Platerodrilus igneus, assembly GCA_036346225.1. Lineage (NCBI taxonomy): Eukaryota > Metazoa > Arthropoda > Insecta > Coleoptera > Lycidae > Platerodrilus > Platerodrilus igneus. Next base: position 200,048 of record JARFIW010001165.1, read on the forward strand.
ATCACTCGAAGCATCAATTTCAATTTTGTGCTTCAATCTTTCCTAAAATAACGGGAAACGTTCCCGGTTGCTCACTGCCTTTTCGTATTTACCATAAATTTAAATGTTTGCAGCTTGCTGATGAAAATTTTTATAAATCATTGCCCGTAGATATACTACTGGGTGCTGAAATATGTTCCGAAGTGCTATTTTCTGATCGCACTAGAATCATTCCTGGCCAACCAGTAGCTATTGAAACAATATTCGGTTACGTGCTATTGGGACAGGTTCCTAATGTTAACAGCGCAGTTAATGCAACTTCTCTTTTTATTTCTGATTCAGTAGATAATGATATAAGGAATTTTTGGGAATTAGAAGAAGTCAAAATGCCCAAAGTTCCCTCTCAAGAAGATGTTATTTGTGAATCTCATTTTCTAGAAAATTATTCTCGAAACGCCTCTGGTCGTTTTACTGTCGCTCTCCTTTCAATAACAATATTAAACCTCTCGGTAGCAATCGACATATTGCTTATAAATGTTATCTAAATTTAGAAAACGTCTTTCATGTTCTCTGGAAAACAAAATTCTTATAATATGTTTTTACAAGAATATTTTGATCTTGGTCATATGATTTTAGCCGAAAATCCATCCGATTATATTTTACCACATCATGCCATCTCGAAACTAACAAGTAGTACTACCAAACTACGCGTTGTTTTTAATGGATCTGCCGTGGATTCAGTAGGTCTTTCTCTCAACAATAGATTATATGCTGGTCCCAAATTACAGTGCAATTTACCAGATATAATAAATACATTTAGATCGCATAAAATTGCTGTTTGTGCGGACATTCGCATGATGTACCGGCAGATCTTACTTCGTAAGCAAGATTGTCAATTTCAGCATATATTTTGGAGACCAACTCCACAAGACAACATTTCTGAGTACGAGCTTAGAACTCTTATATATGGTTTAGCTCCTTCCACTTTCTTAGCTCAAAGAGTTCTTCGGCAATTAGTTATAGACGAAGGGAACTCTTACCCCCTGGCTTCTGAAGCTATTATGTATCATACCTATATGGATGACGTAATTAGCGGTGCTGAAAGAAATTGCTGAAGCGAAGCAACTACGGCACGAGCTAGTAAAACTTCTTTCTCTAGGCCAGTTTGATTTGCGCAAATGGTCTAGTAACTCGGAGGAATTGTTACAGGATTTCGAACAAACTGAATTAGAAACTCTAATTCCTTTCTCTGATGACGTTAGTGGTATAAAGATACTAGGTTTAGTCTGGAACCCTGGAATAGACGTGTTCACTTATAACGTGATACCCTTTAAAGGTGAATTTACAAAACGCTCTGTACTTTCTTATATGGCCCGCATATTTGACCCTTTAGGGTGGTTAACTCCAGTAATATTTGTAGTAAAGCATATGTTACAACGACTGTGGGTTCAACAAATTGATTGGGATGATACCCCTGATCATAAGTGGTGTCAGGAATAGCAAGGCTTTTGTAACCAAATTACTATGTTATCCCAGCTAAAAATTCCTCGTATTTTGTCTCATTTTCACGGCACTTATCGATTGCTAGGATTTTGCGATGCAAGCGAAAGGGGATACGGCGCTTGTGTCTACTTGTATGTTGTTAATGATAAATCGGTAGATTGTAATCTTTTACAAGCCAAAAGCAAGGTTGCTCCTCTAAAGCATCTTACTATCCCACGCTTAGAACTTTCTGGAGCTCTTTTATTAGCCAAATTAATTCATTCTATGCGTTCAAATAAATTTCCATACCCTATTTTGGAAACTAAACTTTATTCAGACTCTCAAGTCGTACTTACATGGTTGCGTACTCCTACATATTTGTTAAAACCTTTTGTGGGAAATCGAGTAAGCCAAATTCTAGAATATACCTCCATTGATCAATGGAGCCATGTTTCCGGAGAACTTAACCCCGCTGACGTCGCTTCTCGTGGACTCACCCCTTTTCAATTATTACGCCACAATTTGTGGTGGAAAGGTGCATCTAATTTAAAGGATGTTTGTTTTAACCTCAACTATTCTTTTGTTCCTTTGAGTGAAGTACCTGAATTAAAATCAATTACTACACTACTGGTTGCATTAGAACAGTGCGATTTTGCTGAATTCATGGGAAATTTTTCTTCTTTAAGTCGCTTGCAATATGCAACGGCATATATTATTCGTTTTATTTATAATTGCCGTCACCCCATGGGAAAAATTCTAGGTCCTATTTCACGTGATGAATTACATAATGCATCACAAATATGCGTGAAACTTGTTCAACAACAGTTTTTTGCAGTAGAATTGTTGCAAATAAAAAATAAAAAAACCCTCTCTCCGCCTCTTTTAGAAAATTATCGCCGTTTATCGATACTCTAGGTTTGCTTAGGGTGGGCGGTCGCTTACAGCATTCACAATTGAACTATGATAGCAAACATCCTCTGTTATTGCCTAAAAGGGCAGCTTTATCTAAACTTATTTGCGATCACTATCATGCGTTATCTTTGCATTCCGGACCTCTTACCACACAAGCTCTTATTCTAAGAAAATACTGGATTTTAGGATCACGATCGTTAATACGACAACGAATACATCAATGCATACCATGTTTCCGATTTAATTCCAAGCCTTCTCAACCCATTATGTCTAATTTGCCTCCGTCCCGTGTACAATTAACTCGTGCCTTTACTCATGTTGGAGTTGATTTTGCAGGACCGTTGCTTGTTAAGTCTTCCATTCGGCGTAATGCTTCTTCTTTAAAATCATATCTTTGTGTTTTCGTGTGCATGTGCACGAGAGCAGTTCACTTGGAATTAGTTTCCGAACTTACTACTAATGCTTTTATGGCGTGTTTTGATCGATTTGATTCTCGGAGAGGTGCTCCTGACACTATCTATTCAGATTGTCGAAACAATTTTATTGGTGCAGCCCGTATGTTAAAAGAAGCTAGTGCGTTTCTTCATCAAAACCAAGATGAAATATTTTCCGCATTGGTTTCCCGCCAAGTTAAATGGCAGTTTAATCCGCCATATGCTCCTAATTTTGGGGGTATGTGGGAAGCATCGGTAAAATCTGCAAAAACCCTATTGCTACGCACTCTTGGCAAACAACCTCTTACTTTTGAAGAGTTGTCTACTGTTTTCACTCGCATAGAGGCCGTATTGAAAAGCCGACCTTTGTGTTTCTTTTCCTTGGACACTAAAGACAACCCCGATTATTTGACTCCCGGTCATTTCCTTATTGGAGGCCCTATATTAAGTATGCCAGAGATAACTCTGCCAGAAAATATAAACTTGCATTCGCGCTGGCTACGACTGCGCCAAATTACCCAGTCGTTCTGGCGGCGATGGTCCAATGAATATTTGCTCACTTTGTCTCAACGACCCAAATGGAATCGTTCCTCCGATGTACCCACAGTGGGTCAAGTTGTTTTTCTTCCCGGGATTAAAACTTCTCCTCTATCGTGGCCGTTAGGACGAGTCGAGCAATTATTTCCCGGTAGCGATGGTGTTGTTCGCGTGGTGTCGGTAAAAACCATCCACGGTTCCCTCACTCGACCGGTAAATAAAATAATACCCATTCCTTTAGAAAACCAATTTTTTTTCTTGTTTCTTTCTCAAACTTAGATTTAGTTTTTTTTTTTAAAAAATCGCGTTTTATTTTGCTTTTTTTCTATCCCGAGCATCGGCGGGTAAACCGTAGCCCACTACTGGGAGGAAATGCCCAGTTCTAATACAATTTTCTTTTCAAGTTTCGAATATATCTCTTTTAAAAAAATGTTCATTTTTGGTGGGCGGTTATGTTCGCGCCATTTCGCTCTTCCAACGTGGTATTCTTTATCAAGCCAGGCGAGATAAGGAATACCATAATTTAAAAGAGTCGATTAGCAACCATCCGCGAACGCAAACGTGTTCCTTCAATTCTAAATATTACTCTCTAATCTCTTTCCTAAAATAACCATTTCCCGACTCCGTTCCTATTTACCTCTGGCCAGAAACAGTACTGAAAGGTGCCGCGTTAGTGCTCCAGATGTCTGTGCTTCGGTAAGTGCTTTAAGTATTTATGTGACTTGTATTCAATTCCATGTTTATTTCCTTCTACTCTATACAGTCCACGCTCTACCTTACACACCCTGGTTTACTGCCTACTGCACTCCAGGCAATTTCTATTTGCGCCCCTTGTCGTTCCAAGCGGCGTGTACACCTTGTATTTCTTTTGAAATAATTAAAGACACATTTTCAGATTGTTTGGAGGCTTTAGGGCTTAATAATCCGTATTTGCGTTATACGATGTAGTAGAAAGAGATAACGTGTCCATGGTGAATGATTGCTTTAAAGTATTATCTTGTAATGCTGTGGAGTGTGTTTGTTTCGCAAGAAGCTTAAATGAAAGACTGAAAAGATCGGTTACTGGACAATAAATTGTTTTGTAAAATCCAAACAAGGTTTCAAGAAAGTGTTTACTTTAAGATTTGGTTTGCTTTATTTCCTTCTAAGAAGTTCAATAAATGGTTATGATATTTCTTATATTTGTTGTGTGACCCTATTCCAGTGTTGTACATTATATGCTATCATAACCAAATCCAGAGTAGAACAGTGAACAGTGCATTTGTAGTTTCTGTTTTGTGCGTTTGTAAAGAATACCTTTCTACTGTTGAATTACATAACTGGATCAAGTTATCGTGATTTTAGTTTGTTTAAACATATCGATTTTTGTTGTCCTTTATTTCAGCAGTTTCGATCGGACAGCTATTAGGAAATTACTGAAATCAGTTTAAACAAACCAATATTTAAGTGCTGCTCAAAACGTAAAATGGAACGTGGAAAAGAACAATCTGTTAGAAAATTACCGAACATTGATGTTTTCTTTAAAAAGGCAGATGCAGATTTGGTATCGAGTTGTAGTGGTATAAGCAGTAGTCGATATGCAGAGTGATAATAGTGATATTATAAATTACGATTTGACCCAAAACATTAAAGATGTCTCGGCTTCCAGAACTGACGATAGCTTAGAATTACAAGAGGATGCTTTTGAGGCTGGTCTTGAGAGTACTGCAATATTAATTGACAGTGACCGGGGACGGTTCGCTCAAGATTTAGATGACGAGATGAAGGTAAAAATTATCAGTTTAGGACCTTATTAGCCAAACGGCCCTTTTCCTAAAGATCCCGTATCAAAGAGAAGTTTTAGTCAGGAGTATTATCAAACTAAAGCTAAAACTTTTCAAGCTATCCATAGATTTTGGCTTTCTTATTCAACAATATTAAAAGCAAATTTATAATCATGCCAAAAACAGTGTAGTGGAAAGCGTAGTTCATGAGTTGTTATCAACAAAGAAACGTCGTTTTAGAAAGTTACTGTAAATAACTCTGCATAACTGAAATTTTTGTTCAGTTATATGTTCACTATGTCTTATATTATAATTAAAACTTAAGTATTTGTTATGTATAAAACTCTATAGTATTTCAAGTATTGCATAAGTGTTCTCTAAAATTTTCCAAGTTACCCAGAGGGGGCCTATTTAATATTTCTTGCAGGGAGGGAGCATCAATTCTTAGTTACGCCACTGGTTCCTATGAAAGAAATTATAAAAATAATAAAAAATGACAAAAATATTAAAAAAAAGTAAAAACATTTGAAATGGCTGAAATGAAGAAAAAGCTACTTTGCTTACCTTGAAAGGCTTTTCTCTTGTTATAATTAATGCGCTAAACCATCTTGTATTAGCAATCCCTTCGATATTATCCCACACAGAAGACGACTATTCCGAATAGGTCTCCTTTGCTTCTGGTTTCTTAAATTGATCATATTAAACCTAACCTTGCTATAAAGTATCTTAAAGCACTTACTAAGTTTTGTCATAATTAAAGAAATTCTCGAAATTCAGGACGCTCCCAAATACGATTTAGTTACTGAGTTGCCTGGATATTCCTTCACAAATTTGCCTACCTTGACCTATAAGTAACTTGAAATAAAATTCCACCTAAACTTAAACTTTATTAACAGAAGCCTCTGAAATATAAATACGCATACGTAAACCTTAAAGAAAAACAAACGTAATGTAACATTCAACTGGTTAGGTATTATTAACAGAAATCCTAAAAAAAAACGTTAATCTATAACTACTAGTGTCATATCATTGTTCTAATTTGCAAGACTGATCTATACGACATTTGAAATCCCATTTCTGAAAACGCTCATTTTAACGATACATCGAAAACATACCACAATACAATCTTCCATTAGCCGTTCCAATGTCCATTAAAAATACTAAATATTCACTCTTGTATCAACAATAATTTCACTAATACAGTTTGCGCTTAAAATCACGATACATTTATCTCGTCGCTAAATTAGTCTAACAAAATAATTACTTTCACTTTGATTAATTTTCTATTACATAATTACGAACTTTTATACTTTTAGTAATACGAATATTATTATGAAATCTAAACATAAAAGTTCATTCTACTCAATATTTAAGTTCAGGATATCCTACAACGCAATTTTTCTTTCATCAATTACTCTGGTTTTCCAACAAGCAACAACTCCTTTAACCCAAATATAACATTAAATCTTTGTAGGGTAAACTCACAGGTTTCTTACCCTGTTTACCTAGGTCATTACGACATTAAATCCAGGTACTCTCGTGTGTGAACCTACCGTGCACTTAAAAGCGTAGTTCAACCATATGTCGTCACACAACGCGTATGTACATACTGTTGGTAATTCACAGCCACTGTTGGAACCCTGCTACTTTCAACTTAACTTCCTTCTACAGATTTATTTGTTATATATCATTTCTCTCTTCTTGTTTGTATGCTAATTGCGCTTAAAATTCTATTCATGCAATGTAACAGTTTATTTATACTAAATACAAAGGTTATTGTCACGCAACGATTTATTACATGCGTTTACCAATTACGCCATCGAGACCGATGACGATAATTGGACAATTCACAAATCTAAATGGTGTACACAACTATACATAAACCTAACTTTCAATTACGTTTAGCATTTTTGTCAATCATATCTGACATTGTCAAGTTTTTGACTTATGCCAATTATAGAGAGGAAGCATCGCTAAAAATTGCGGCTATAGGCCAAGTATTAAATATATAAATATTTTAGGTATTTTAGGTACTATTAACTGTAATATGTTAGTATTCATCAACTTATCTTGTGTAAAAAACTACCTAAAATATTTATATATTTAATACTTGGCTTATAACCGTAATTTTTGAGTGTTGCTTTCTGTCTATAACTGACATAAATCAAAAACTTGACAATGTCAGATATGATTGACAAAAATGTTAAACGTAATTTAAAGTTAGGTTTATGTATAGTTGTGTACACGATTTAGTTCCTTGATAATAAATCCAATTTAAAAACAAGTTTTCAATGCATGTTAAGATTATCAGTTGAAACCAATTTTATTGCATTTTAATGCATGTTAAAAAGATCGTAAAACTAGTTGTATGGTATAAATTTTCATTCACTTTAAAAATACTAAACAACTTCAATGACAAGTACTCTTCTTGAAAACGTTATAACACAATTACAAGTATCTAATGCGAAGAATTTTTTTTTGAAAGAAGCTGCTTTTCTGAATCTTACGCGAATCCATTATCTTTACGCTAATGACTAGCACGTCAATTAAGTAAGTTGGTGGAATGCAATAACACCGGTAAAACTATCATTTGGATAAAATAACACGCTTTTAATGGCCACAAATTATAACAGAAGCTCATAAATTATGTAGGGAGAGATAAATATCAAGCGCTTCAATTCATTAATTAGAGATAGCAAAATTTTTATGATTGTAATAAATTTTAAACTGACAGGCAATTAATGATAAGAACACACAAAATTACAGTTAATTATTACATCATGCGATAAGTCGGACCTGCTGGAATATAATCGAAGCATTAGATAACGATGACGTATTGTGATTTTTATTATATAAAACCGGCAAAAATAATGAGAAGGAGGTTATTCGAGATAATTCATACACTAACAGTTGGTGGTGCATTACGAATTGGTTAATTATAAAAATACTTCACGTCGATACTGTAATGAAAGTTAAATTTTTGTGCATAAGCACTTCAGTCATATTTATCAAAAACAAAACGTTTTGAATTTATAAAGCAAAACCGCGACGTACAGAAATTTATTCAGAATATATGGAAACATAAAATGGAACGATGAATTTCTGACGCCTTTGTGGGTAAAACCATTATTCTAAATCCAATAATTAGAGTTGGAGCTTTGATCAACCAAGTATCAATCCTATAATTGAATAGGTCCAGAAACGCAAGTATGACATTATTTAAAACCCTTAGAGGGGCAATTTATGTTATTTTAAGTAGATTATGCTAGTATAAAATTTTTGCGTATAGAAAATTACTTGCGAGTGGATTTTTTTTTTATTTTATGGTCAAATGTTGAGGTGGTTTGACGGTTACAAAAAACTTCTTCAAGGCCACAGACGGGATACCTGGAGAGTAGTTAAATTATCTATATTTGGCTTAAAGAAAAATCTGTAACAAGGATTAGGAGAGGATAAATTTGAAAGAATGCAGTTTTGCGAGACAATGATCAATTTAATAAATTATAATAGAAACCTTTAAGTAACATCTTATTTACCAACCAGTATTTATTTACAACCCACTTAATACAAAACCGATAAGATATTGGAGTATAGAAAATTTGAACCTATCGGTAAAGACAAAATCTCAGTATAGTAAGACTGTTAACATTTGGACTGGTTTATTGGGCCGCAAAGTAATTGACTCATTTTATATTGGCGGCACACTAAATTTTACGACACACTAACTGGCGAGTACCTTCAATTACTTTACAAAGAGCTCGGATCACTTGTATCAATTTTGAATTTAGATGAAGCAATATAGTACTACGCCGATGGTTGTCCAACGCATTATGCCGTTGATGTTTTCAGAACATGGATAGGTCGCGATGGTACCGTACATAAGTCAGCTTTCTCACCAGAGTTGAATCAGTACGATATCTTTCTGTGGGATACCTTGGAAAACAAGCTGTACATCAATGAACATTTCTTTGAAACGACAGTCGACTTAAAAGCAGCAGTTATTAAGGCCTGCAAAGAAATATCCTACCATAGCAAACTTAAAACGAAGAGTTTATGATCACCTAGACTACCGCTCAGGTGCGAATGGAAAGTTATTTGAACATTTAATTAAGTGATTTTTGATTATAATTCGGTGTTTGTTGTTATTTGTTCTTTATACTGTTACCTATAGCGTTATGCCAGTCAAGGCTAACACGATAATTGTATTATTATATAAATGTTTTCTTATTTTTATTTTCTCGAAAAGAACTAAACTGTCACCCATGAGTAAATTGATACCATAACTATTAATTGAAACTATAAAAATAATATGATGTGAATTTTTACCTGTATATGCCCGCACTATCTTTCCTTCTCAGTGATAAATATGCTGTTGACTTTACAAAATTAAATAAAACAGAAATCTAAACACTACAAGCATAATTACATAACATTTTTAAGAACAACCCTTCAGATTATGTTACTGGATACAGTCAAAAACATCTTTCTTCTCCACACATTAGCTAAGAAATTTATTTACACATATAGGTATAAAGAAAGCTTATAAATGTAATTTACAACTCAAGTTTAGAAGGAAACAACATTTTATCACTACTACACATTAATACAATATTCAACGTAAAGTTCTTGCTGCCACTGTATTTAAAAGATTTAAATGGTAGAGTTTGTTTTTTAAAGTATTGCGCACAGCAGTAGGAAAAACTCGGAAACTAGAACCACCAATCTTTCGTATAATATTAATGTGCTTTTCACAACATGCAATAATATTTGGAAATCTCGTACACTTTCTCGTACAAGTTATGCAACCTGACACTTACAAGGTTTATTTACACTTCATCTAGTTGTAAAATTCTCTACAATACTTGTAATTGTTCCTAGAGATGGAATTTGACGGTATTGAAGCAAAATAAATCTCGGATAGTACTTATTAAATTTCTAGAATAGTACCATTTAGCAATTTTAGTAGTTCAAATTATAATGTTAAAGTAACTTCATGTTAAAGAAGTGTGAAAAAATTACACAAATAATGATAAACTAAAAAACTTTTCTAAATAAATTGTCACAGTAATGTCAAAATCAAGGCGAAAATGATAAATAAGGTAAATTTTGTTTTTAATTTATAGAAAAAGACTGGACCAATTTGCAACGTTTGAAAGAGGTTTTGTCTCTAAAAAATTTATATTTTGCCATTTTGCTGTATGGAGCTCAATTTTACCTTGGAATTCTTTGTGTTCAGAATACAAGTTAACACCGTGCGCGCGCGTTTATATATATATATATATATATATATATATATATATATATATAAAGACAAGTTATTTGCAGTCCGCAATCTGGAATTTGTGTACAACAAAGGTAAAATAAGATATATCTGTAAATAGATCCTTATAGAAATAATAAAAGCTTAGTTACCTATACAGATCGAGCTAATAGTTGTATAACCATTAATAAAACAATAACTTTCTTATTTCACCAGGGGAGGAAACATTCACTGACCGGTTTCAGCTTTCCTAAACCTCGTCAGAGAGAATTAGTTTCCAACAACCCTATGAAATAATCGAAGTTATTATACTGATACGTTCGAAGGGACCTTTGTACTATGGCAAAAATAAATAACATCGTCATCAGGTGGTAAAACACCAACACTACTAACCGTGGAAGTACAAAAATTGATCCGAAACTACATCATAGTTTTATAGATGGCTACACAAGTATGTTCTGTCTATGAGATATGCAGAACGTTATAGCAAAATTGATTTGCTAAAATAACAAACCTTCTCGTGTTGTCACCCATTTCTTGCCCCAATGCAATTCATAATAATAAAGAGAAAAGTTACTTGCAGTCCACAATCAGGAATTTCTGTACAACAAAAGAAAAAATAAGATGTATCTGTAAATAAACTCTTATGAAAATAAATACTCCCTGTATGTTTGTTGTGGTTCGTTTTGTATTTGCAGTCTGCAATAAGAAATTGTGCAGAACAATATATAAAATAGGAGGTATCCGTAAACAAACTTTTTTGAAAATAATAAGAGATTATTGACGTATATAAATTGGGCTGATAGTTGTATAGCCATTAACAAAATAATAGCTTTATTACTGCACAAGAGGAGTAAACATCCACTGACCTTATATAGATAAATATTCTTTGTTCTTGGGAGTAGGTCAATATAAACTAAATCAGATTAACTAAATCTGATATAGTTTATATATATATATATATATATATATATATATATATATTTATACCCCAACACTTGGTGGCGTAATTGGAAAACACACGAATCGCAAAAGCTTAAGATATAGGTTCGAATCCTGTCCGAGACCTTATATTTTCCATCTTTCAATTATTAGCTTGATTTGAAATGATCATTTGGGTTTTGCACGAAAGTCTAAATTATTATTTCGTCTTATTCACATACATGTGTATTAATCAACTTGCCTTGTGCAATAATTATCCCATACATATGCGCAAGGCAAGTTGATTAATGTCGAGGTATTAGTTAATAAGAGGCACCAAAATTTAAACTATAACTTTTATTGGAGCCATAAATACACTATTGGTGCGTGCTCTATAAACAGTAGGTCAGCGACTAAGTAAATGGAATGAAAAATGCCTCGATTTAATTGTCTTACCTCCTTTTATACAAAAAGTTTCTTGGCGTCATTTTGTTCTCAAATATTTTGCAGCTTTCTTGGGGATATGATTTAATAATTAACTGTATTTTCATTCATTGTACGAGGTTTTCTTATATTATTTAGCTGTCAGTTCAGACTTATTGCGTTTTAAAAATCTTACTATCTTTTTTTAATGCACGAAACTATGAACTCGTAATTGCTGATTATTATTGATTATAATTTGTGGCCATTATAACGACTTATCTTATCTGATTTGTAGTCTCTACCTGTCTTATCGCGTTCTACGAATTCACTAAGTAGTGTGTATTTATTGATATCGTGTAATCGTACAAAATAATTAGCTGTCATTTACTTATTTACAAACGATTTGTGTTTGGAACAATTTAAAAAAATAGATTCTTTAAATTCACGTTTCGCATTTAAAAAGAGTATTTGGTAGTTTTAAGAGGATGTATTTTATAACTTGTTTTACGGTCTCTTCAATCTACATAAAGGCATTTAAATACTTTCTTTTAAATGATACTTAATATTGGAAAGCACGGGTGTTTCAATCAAGGAATGAGTTTGTGTCTTTACTGATTGGGTAATTATTCAGAACTGGTTTTAATTAAAAACAGGTTTCACTTATGTACTAAAAAATACTATCATAATAAGCTTTACTTACTATACAGGGCATTTATTTACAGAACTTAAATGTTAGGAGTTTTAATTTTCTCGGTTTAGTGTGATTTATTTAAAAAGTATGGTACTTAATGACCTTTATGTGACTTAGCAGCCTATCACTTCCTCGCCAAATTAAAATATAAAATTTGAAATCATTCTTACTAAGTTTACGTTGAGCGCCGTGTTTTTGCATTGATCAACTTTCTACTTTTATTTCCAAACTACCTACTGTTTAAAAGTATTTACATTATAACTATAATACACACGCATAATTCTTCTTTTATAGTGTCTAACTTCTACTATGTACAGTTATTTGCAGTAGACTTATAACACACACGTGTAATTGTCTTCTTATAGTGGCCTTTTCTTCCAATAACTTTTTTATTTTCTTAACCATCAAATTAAAATTAACCTATCCCAATTCCATCCTTTCATCATCTGACTCCTCTCATTATCACCTTTTATTTCTTATTCTCTTATATTTATATACGGTCTTATTAAGTTCAGTCTAAAAAAAATTCCTTCCTAATACATAAAATGCGTAGAATATTGTAGAAAGCCCTCGCATTAAAATGTAATTATCCTAATAAAATCTCGTCAACATTTTTATGAAGTTATCCTAGAAACTCTATGTCACTACTACTACTATTATTGTGCTCATACACAAACCAAAAGAAAGGGACCTCTTTCACTCGATAAACACACCCATCTACCAAAAATTCTTTATACCTTTTCTCCAAAATGAATTATATAAAGCAATCTTCGAAAGAACTTTCTTATCACCGAATCTCGCTAAAATACTATCGACTGACATTGGACAATTAAGCTTTCTAGTATAACGTTGATTTGTACTTTTATATTTGAATTTGACTTCTCCTGAACATCGCTTCTTTTATTACAGTTACATGATTTACCAAATAAGTACTTTGATTTCTCACAGATGCTCTCATATAAATTTCACTCTTCCTCATTTAAATTTTATTTACCGATGCTCTCATTTAAATCTTTATCACCCCCATTCAAATTATCTGTAATCCCATTTTCTTTAAAATCTTCCGTCTTACTTTCGTAACTTGTAGAAATACTCAAATCTTCATTTTTCAACTCACTATCTTGAGAATATTCAATTAACGCTGACTCTACTTTATCTTGTACCTTAACTGGATCCTCAGTGCTTTTTAGCTCTACTTATTTACTTACTCCTCTACCTTCATTACATTTTCCTCTATTCTATTTATTCTTTCCTCTACTTTACCTACTTCTTCATCTACTTCTTCCACTATTTTTATAAATTCAAACTAACACAACTTTTCTCGATTTCAAAATATACCTCATCATCCATTTACTTTTTTCTTTACCACATATAATCCTCTTCTTCTTAACATCTATTAACAACTTTAATCTATTAATTACCTCTATTCCCAAAATTGTCTCCATTCCAAATCCAGGTGCAACCATAAATTCGTGTTCAAATTTTATCTTCCCTAACACACATCTTAAGATTGCCATGCTATTTATACTTGCAAACTTTTTGTTGTTCGGTGCTAGTAAGTTATGTTTCTTTATAGGTATCAACTCATTATTTAATTTTTGTACGTTGTTTTTGATAAAATGTTCTGAAATTAGCGACGTTTCAGCTCCCGTATATAAGTACCTTAATAATTTTATCTTCTACATTTATATCCAAAATAGATAATAAGTTTTTGTTTACGTTTTCCTCACTTTCCAAATACAATTTTATAAATTCTCGCTGACGTTCATACTGCTCGGTTTGCCTCTTAATAAAAATCCGGCCTCGCCGTTAAAGGCTCTGTTCTGCTCACCGCCTCAGCATATGTCCTATTAGTATTATTATTAGTGAGCTCTCTTTAATGATTTCCACGGTTCTCCCTTTCTTGGGCACGATTATACTTTCAATGGTTCGGGATCCATTCTCCCTTTCCCCATCTCTCCCAATGGCATTATTCTGGTCCCAGTTATTTTTATTGACGTTCCCCCTTTCAAACGTTCTTCTATTATAATGTTACGCTTTACTGGTCCTTTGATATCTAAAGAAATTGATGGACAGGTTCCTAGGCCAGGTCTCCATTTTCCGTGGTTGACGCATCTCATCATACAGTTGAAAGTATTTTAGAAATACTTCTATATCCCCGATGTTCTGTAAGGCCGTGCATTGCCTTATCTCTGTTTCGAAATGTCCCGCTAAATATTTGACCATTTGTTTATCTTCTAAAGGTGGAGCAACTTGTTTCGCAACACTGAAAATTTTTGATGTCATACAATTCTTTTTTTATGCCAAAATCACTGCTGTATTTTCACTTGAGTAAATTGTATTCTATTTTAAATTGTTGGTTATCACCTCCCAAAAATGTTCTAAAAATTTAATTTCAAAATCTTTAACGGAGTTTAACTCACTTTCAATAAGTCAAGTCTAAGCCAAATTTCCGCACTTGTCTTTATCGTGGATCTTACTGTGTTCAATTTAGTTTGCTCATTCCAACTGCCTTGTATTAAAGTTATAACATTGTTTAAAAATGTTTAATATTTAAAAGTTTTGAATATCGTTCCAACGGAGCACTGGTTGGAGTCCGCCATATATGTTCCTCAACAATAATATTTTTAACCCTATCTTCTAGATTTTCAACTTTATTTCCCAAGTCTGTTTTAAAATTTCCCAAATCATTTCTAAAGGTATTAAATCCAGGTTGGCAACTTTCCTCAATATCGTTTACTTTTTGATGTAAATTTTTAATTTTTCCGTTCGTTTCTTTTTCGCGTGCGTCTTGGTTTGCTTTTATTTGAAAAATTTCGTCTTTCATGTCATCTATATCCACTACAATCTGTACTACCTTTCCTTTAATTTTAAACTTGATTTCCTCTATGGTCTTGTTAGTTTCTTTTAAGTCAGAAATTTATTTTCCACTTATTTTCTTGAATTTCATTCCATTCTTGTCACTTTCTAATCTTAAACTTTCCACCAATTTTACTAGATGCTCTTCAAATTCCACTCGTAACTCCTAAGTTTTTTTATCAAATTTGTCACTCATTTCCTTCATACTTCTTTCATCCTTTTCACGTTTTTCATTCATTTCTTTGATTCATTTCTTACCCATTTCTTTCATACTTCTCTCATTTTTTTCACTCATTTCTTGTATAGTTTTATTTGAATTTAATAAAAGAGCCATCATTCCTGAATCTTTTCTGCACTCTGTTCTTTCTTGCCCTCCGGATTCTATTTTTTCGGATCTTTCCCGAGAACTAATTTCTGCTTCTCAGCTCTCAATTTCTCACGAATTTCTTTCGTTCTGTTAGTCGCACTGGAAACCAATCAGATATGTTACACAGAGAAAATTTCCATAAAAGCTTACAACACCAAAAACTTTAATTTTCAAATCGTTATTCAAGCCTTTGCATTGGGACGAAAATAAAGGTGCTACGAATGCTAGCTTAAGCTGCTCAGACGTTGAATGCCCACAAAGATGCAATGAAAATGGAATGATATGGATTTTTATCTGAGAATGTCCGTATTATCTTGCTAGCTTAGATATAATGAAACAACGAAACTCCAACACAAAATTGTAATTGCACAAAATATTTATAAACAATCTTGCATATTACAACATTTGCTACATTCGCAAAAATTTTTCTTAAACACAGATTATCTAAAAAGATTACTTACATATCGATCTTACATCCTACCAATGCAATCTTACAACTGAAAAACAATAACATTTTACAACTACTAGTGATTACTATAGAAAGAATATAATCTCTTCCAAACTTTCTTATATATGTCACTCTATGTACAGATTATTAAAATTAGTTATGTATAATCGTAAAAAAAAAGAAAAGCGTTAACTGATCAGATACTGCGTCCAACTTTATCGAAATTTGACTCAAAATAACATTACAATATCCATTTACACAAAAATATGTAACTTGACCTACTTAAACTACGTACCTTACGCAAATGTCCTTTAAAAGGTTTTAAATAAAGCCATACGTTTCCAACACCAAATTTGGCTGGTGTTCATGTCCTAGTTAAAATCAATTTTTGATTATCATCTCCATCCACAAATTAGTTCCATTTGTAAATAATTTTACCCATAACTGCATTTTTATATTTCCATTTACTTTAAATAAATCTCTATATGTCTAAGTTCACTTTATAAGTTTCAGAAAGTATTTTGTTTTCAATAGATATTAAAATATCGAGATGATCTTGCACCAAAATTTAAATTATAGCTTTTATTGGAGCCATAAATACACTATCGGTGTGTGCTCTAAAAACAGTAGCTCAGCGACTAAGTAACTGTGAACGAAAAACGCCTCGATTTAATTGTCTTACAGACTTTTATACAAAAGCATTCCTCGCGTCTCTTCGTTCTCGAAATTCTGCACTTCTTTCGGGATATGGTGTAATAATTAACTGTAGTTTCATTCATTGTACATGTTTTTTTTATCTTATTTAGCTGTCAGTTCAGATTTAGAGCGTTATAAACATTTTGTTATTTCTTATTAATGAATTGAAACTGTATTCGTAACAGCTAGCTACCGCTTTTAATTATAATTTATGGCCATTAGAATGTTTTAATCTTATTTGCTTTATAGATTTTATCTGTTTTATACGTACTAGGAATTCATTAATTGGTGTATATTCATTCATGTTGTGTTATCGTACAAAATAATTAGTTGTCATTCAGTTATTTACTAATGATTTATATTTCTCGAACAATCCAGTAGAGTCATTCATTTTGTTTTCGACCTTACTTAAGGTCGGTTTGACGCAGCTCTAACTTCTTTTCTATTCTGTGCTAATCTAAAAAGCTCTATATACCCTTCACAACCTAAATTTCTAATAATTTGACTAATATAGTTTGGTCTAGGTCTTCCTATATCTTTCTTTCTTTATCCTATCCAGCTGGCTCTACATAGATATTAGCAACCTGATGGTTGTTAAAGAACTCTAACATGTTTACATGATTACCATTTATAAGGAAATGAAATATAACCTGGTTATCCGCTCCAAAAAGGAAAAGTGTTAAATTATATGTTATGGTAAGGCTTAAGCAACGAATCGCTGCCAACATACCAGACCGCTACCTAATTGTGAGTTATGCCATGGTGACGTTTATTAAATTATATGTTATAGTAAGGCTTAAGCAACGAAACGCTACCAACATGCCAGACCGCTACCTAATTGTGAGTTATGTCATGGTGACGTTTATTAAATTATATGTTATGGTAAGGCTTAAGCAACGAAACGCTACAAACATGCTAGACCGCTACCTAATTGTGAGTTATGTCATGGTGACGCTTATTAAATTATATGTTATGGTAAGGCTTAAGCAACGAAACGCTACCAACATGCCAGACCGCTAACTAATTGTGAGTTATGCCTGGTGACATTTAGTTAATTGATTTTTATTTGTTTTTGTTTTGTTTTCGAACTTACTTAATGTCGGTTTGACGCAGCTCTAAATTCTTTTCTATTCTGAGCTAGTCTAAGAAGGTCTACGTACCCTTCAGAACCTAAATCTCTAATAATTTGACTAATATAGCTTTGTCTAGGCCTTCCTACTCTATTTTTATTTGGTAGTCTATAATCTAATACTTTACTAAATAGTCCCTCATGTTTTAACTGGTGCCCTATCATTCTATATCTCTTGACCTTCAATTGTTTCCACATACAGGGATCCTTACCTATCCTTCTATAAACCTCCTCGTTTGTTACTCTATCTGTCCAACTAATCTTTAACATTCTCCTATAACACCAAGTTTCAAAAGCTTCTATCTTTTTCTTATCTACTTCTTTAATTGTCCAAGTCTCACTACCGTATAGTAGAACGCTCCATACGTACGACTTTAAGAAACCTTTTCTATTATCTAAACTAATACTATTATCTATTAGTAAGTTTTTCTTTTTTAAAAACATTTTTCTAGCTTGAGCTATTCTAGCTACTATATCCCTTCTGCTACGTCCATCCTTTGTAATCATATTACCTAAATAGCAAAATTCATCTACCTCCTCTAACTCGGTATTACCTATTTTTAATTTTGATTTAGAACTAGGCTGTAACTCACTTGTCATTATCTTTGTCTTTACTGAGTTAATTCCCATACTATAGTTACTCCGTAGTATCTCATCTAAAATATTTAAAAACTCTCCTAACTCTTTTCTAGACTCTGCTATAATGGCTATATCATCTGCAAAACCTAACATGTCTATTTTCTGTCTCTGTACACTAATACCTATTTCTTTTCTCTCTCGAGCTAAGTTTAAAGCTTCCTCAATATAAACATTAAAAATCAAGGGAGACAGTATACAACCCTGTCTAACACCATTTCTAATCTTAGCTTCCTTTTCTATTTCATCAAATCTAATTACTACTCTTTGGTTTTTATATAGACTGTAAATAATTTTTCTATCCCTATGAGAGATTCCTATTTTTGCAAAACCCTGAACATAACAATCCAATTAACCCTATCAAATGCTTTTTCTAAATCTACAAACGGAAATGAGTTTTTTTAATTTTTTTGTAACCTTTTTTCGATAATTATCCTAATCATTAGTATAGGTTCTCTAATTCCTCTGTCTTTACGAAAACCATATTGGTCTTCGCCTAAATAATTCTCAGTCAAAGGTTCTACTCTATTTTTAATTATTATTGTTAGTATTTTGGAAGCATGAGAAGTTAAACTAGCCGTTCTAAAATTCTCACACCTATTAGCTCCTGACTTTTTTGGGATTGGGATAATAATATTTTTTTTCAAAATCTATTAAGACGTCACCTGTGCGATATATTACTTTTACTAGTTCATATAGTCTGTCTAAAGTTTTCTGACTTGCATATTTTATTAATTCTGCGGGAATATCGTCTATCCCTGGCGCTTTATTTAGTTTAAGATTCCGAACAGCTCTATCAAATTCCTCTCTTAATATTGAGAACCCTATTTCTACATCCTCTTCTTGGTCGTTCTCTAACTCATCCATATCGTCTCACTTATATAAATCTTCTAAATATCTTTTCCATCTATCTGCTACCTCAACTTTATTTATTAGAAGCTCATTATTCTCGTCTCTAATACCATTATATTATTTGCTATCTTCCCCAAAAACTTCTTAACTGCCCTGTAAGCCCTGTCTGTCTTACCTACTCTCAAATCATCTTGTATTCCCTTACAATTCTCCTCCATCCATTTATTTCTAGCTTTTCTACACTCATGTACTATCTTATTTCTAACTGTATTATATTTTTGCTTACTTTCACTATCCACTTCTCTGAAAGGTTTAAGCTTTCTTCTATTGTCTATTAAATCTAATATCTCTTTTGTTACCCACGGTTTTCTCGCTTCTATTTTTTTCTTACATATAGTCTGTGTTGCTGTATCATGTATAATCAGTTTTATTTCTTTCCATCTATTTTCTACGTTTCCTCCTACAGCTATCTCTTTGCTCTTATTATCTAATACTTGTTTATATTCCTCTTTTACCCTACTATCATTAAGCTTACCTAGATCCCATCCCTCTCTTTTAACCTTTCTCAATTTTTTAAATTTTAGTTTACACTTCATTTTAACTAAGTTATGATCGTTATCTATGTCAGCCCCTGGATAACTACGACAGTTTTTAACTTGGTTTCTAAATCTTTGTTTAACTAAAATATAATCTATTTGGTATCTAGCCCTATCACCTGGCGCTTTCCAGGTATATCTTCTCCTAACATGTTGTTCGAATAGGGTGTTTACAGTTACTAATCTATGTTCCTGGCAAAACTCAACTAATCTTTCTCCTCTATCATTTTGTCTGCCATACCCAAATTTTCCTACCATTTATCCCTCACTACCTTCTCCCACTGACGCATTAAAATTGCCCATAACTATTAAATTCTCATCTCCTTTTACTTTTCTCACTATACTATTTATATCTTCGTATACCTTTTCTACTTCCTCATCCTCGTACTGAGTTGTTGGCATGTAAACCTGTACTAAAACGGTGTCTGTGGGTTTTGTACTCAATCTAACCATAATTATTCTATCATTAAATTGTAAGTACTCTTTAACTTTATGCCCTAATCTTTTACCTAACACTATTCCTACCCCTGTCTGTCCATTAGTTGAAGAAGTTGTAATTATTCTATAATTATCTTTCCAAAAGTCATTACTATCTGGCCATCTCACCTCACTAATACCTAAAATGTCCAGTTTTTCCTTTCTCATTTCGACTAATAAATTTGTTAACTTATCTACTCTAAGTAATGACCTTACATTCCGAGTCCCTATCACTAAATCGAACTGTTGTTTTATATTCTTACGATGACGAGCCCCAAGTACCCCCTCCCGGAGATCCAGTAGAGTAGCTTCTTTAAATTCACGTTCTGCATTTAAAAAGAATATTTTAAAACTCGTTTTACGGTCTTTTCAATCTGCATAAAGGCGTTTAGAAACTTGTTTTTAAACGGTGGTATTGGAAAGCACGGGTGTTTCAATCAAGAGATGAGTTTGTATATTCGCCGATTGCGTAATTATTCTGAACTTGTTTTAATTAAAAACACGGGTTTTACTTATCTACTATAATAATTAGTTAATCTTACCATACAGGGTACTTCTTTACAGAACTAAAATATTAAAAGTTTTAATTTTTTCGGCTTTGGGGTGTTTATTTACAGAGTATGGTGCTTAATGACTTTTCATGACCTATTATCACATTAATAAATAGTATGTGTGAGGTGCATGTATTTTTGGCTTGTGTTTATACGCGCGCAGGTGAATGCGTAGGTACGTGCGTTTGTGTTAACATGCGTGCGTACTTGCAAGCATGTGCGTGTATTTGAATTTGTGTAATTTTCTAAGGTAGGATTTAATATTCAATAAATTTTTAGAAGTTACGGTCAAGAAACCGAACTTTATAAAAGTTAGCATTAAGTACATTCCTTTTGCAATAATGCAATACACTTGAGTCCCTATGGTTTGAATAAAAAAGCAAAAAATGTAAAGAACGTTTTGGTTATACTTTGGACTGAGAATTTATCTATATAGGTCAACAGAAAATGCTTTATACTAATTGCATGTTACGACAATTTTAATCGGATACATTATAACTATCAACAAATCAAAGAGTGATAATTTCCCAAACGCAAACATGCTCTATTTATTTACATTTTGGTTATATTTTATAGTTTCCTCATAATTATTGTACAGCATTGATATTTTAAAAAACATAACTTTAATTGTGGTTGTGGTAGTAGCTTGAGAACTTGCAATTTCGTTTTTATGTAACTTTTAAATCCGATTTGGTATTATTAAAAATATAATACAAACAGTGATATATTAACTTAGAAGTAATGTATTATGCTCTTATAACGATTTATTAATCACCTTACTGCCAAACATAATAAATTATAAGTCGTAACTTTTAACGACTGAATTGGTTTTGCTTTCTATACTTTTTATAATTTTTCTATATAATTCTTATCTTTATCCGTTTCGAAACTAAATAGCGTTTGTTTATTAGAAATATATTTTCTAGCCTTGTTTTATAGGTCACCCTATGGAAGTTCTAAGTCTTCAGCTACTGTGTATCTGTAGTTACTAATTGCCTCATGCAAATATAACATAAGTATTAATATTGATTTTTATTTGTACTGCCACTATACAAATATCAAGAGAAAATATTTGTTTTTTGATATGATGTTATTCAAAGTAATTGATATACAAACTAAAATTAGATTATTACACATGGTATTTATAATTTTAAAATTTTACCAATAAAATGATTAATACTATCGTATGACTTACTTGTATATGCACGCGAAATTTTTCGCTCGAACTGAATCTGACGTGTTTGTATTCTTTTCCTTTTAGCATCCATGCATTATGGATAACAATGCTTGTTCTCCATGGTAGAAATAGCTACTATCGCTTTGTGTTTCTGATGCAAATCCATTTTTTACCCTATATCTGATTTTTCAATGCTCCACCCGAAGCTACTACATTGGCAAAGAAGCGAGTTTTTTTCCACCTTGCAATTCCAAGCAAGGTAGAAGTGTTTAACATACGTGACAATACCCGCACATTAGCCTTACATTCTACCTATCATCCTAATGAGAGTGTATTTTTGTGAAAAACGCTCGCCTAATATTTTTCAAGAGGTCTATGGGGAATCAAACTCGGGATATTGGCCTTAGTAGTCACACATGAACTAACTAAACCCACGGAGCCTCCCCATTATTTAGCCGCGTTCCACCCTTGTATTTATTGTTATCTTCTATCAATTGAGGTTTTATAACAATTGATGCATTGGACATTACAGAAACATTCACATATGTGACAACCATAACCTGTAAATTACAGTTTTGTATATACTCTAAAGCCGTTAAAATATTGTTTTTGGAAAACAGTATACTTTTCTGTGGAATTCTATTCTGTCACATAGTTCCTGTAAAATAATATTCTCAATCTATAGAAATAGCAACAAATCGATGCTTGAGAATTTCCCACCTAAGTATTCTCCACGGGCCAACAATCTATAAATGTAAGTACCAAACTTGTAGCTTTTCTGAAATACTTTGCATATGATTTATTCTTTGTAAACTTTACATTGATAGATATCAAGAACTACCAGATATTCTGATGCGGTATAAATGTACGGTGGCTTATATAGAAATCTAATGACCCTTCGTCGTTTGAGTTTGTTACATCTATGCTTCTCCTATTATTTGATCATGCACTTGTGAAAGGACAAATGTGGTTGTGGTATATAGCGTATATTTCAACTTTTTAGATCTTGTTTGTTAAACGCTACAATTTCCGTATTTTATTGTTTAGGTTCGTTAAATTATTATCTGGACAAGAAACAATCGTAAAATTGGTCATATCTGTAATCTGTATGCTGTTCTCTACTATACTATTAACTATATGTATATTTGAGTCCCTATAAAATCTTCTTCTTGGTAATTCCATGTACCCATTATTAAATTATTAAATCAATATTTAAATAGAAATGTCCTAATTTCTTCAGCTAAAATAAGATGATTGGAACAATTGAGCTCATTCGTTGGACGAAACTGTTAAAAGGTGTACAATTATCATTTCCGAAAAGCAGTTCAAATAATTCGACATGTTATATTAGCAGTATTATCAGTAACAGTAGTGGTAAAATCATAAAAAATTGTCTCAAAATGACTTTTAAACTAAACGTTTTGGACGTAGTGCTCACAAATTGTGATTCTCTTTGTCGGATGTATTTGTGTAATAGCAAGCTCAATTAATTGGATTCCGACATAACTATTAACTTCAGCTACTTCATCATCGCTAAAATCTTCATCGGTATTAAGTTTTGCATCAAGTGGAGCTATAATAATTGTTGCAAGCGTATTACTGGAGTCGTTATTAGCTTCAGCGTTTTGAGATACTTTATCCAATACCGTGGATTGGGGTGACTTTGATCAGATTTGAACCTTAATTGTCGATTATAGCTAAACTTATAAGAATTAGAAATGCCTAAAATTATAGCCGAATTGCATCATTTGGACATTTCGAATTTTAGAGGACACACATTTTTTGGATTACATTTTTTAATTTACAAAAATAAATAGGGCTGATCAAAGTTAAACTTCGAGTGGGGCTACTTTGATCGTCTGTGATTTTTTGATTCAAAATAATAGTCACCCCATATAGTGTTACAATAGTCTTTAGATTATATTTTTATCTATCGCCGTTACTAAAATATTGAATTATTTAGGTATAAGGATGTGAATATAACGGCATCAATAAGTAGAAATCGTTTATTTATAAACTCCCATGCCAACTACATAATATTTTACATATTAAGCTTCCTTTATATTAATGTTATTTGTAAAAGTGTAAACAATACTGTCATTATCAGTTAGAATTGTTGGAAACGGTAAGAACTCTAAAATATCATCTCTGGTAATAGAAGAGATGTCATCTTTTACCACACTAAACTTTTTCTTAGAGTCTACAGATTTTAAACCTAAAACTATTAGTTCGTCTTCATCAACAAGATCTTGAATTAAACAAACATATCTGTAGATCTGCTTTTGACGTCTTCCAAAAGAAAACTTGGCCAGCACGAACTGACCAGTTTTCAAAGATTTATGTAAACCGGTTTCTAGTAAAGTTTTTCAGATTTTTCTGATTCGTGAGACTTATCTCAACTGGTTTCTGGTGAAGCAGGATTTTCATCATTATTTTCTGATCCACTGTCGAATAGTTCAGAGTCTGCGGATTCTTCAAGACTTTCATCACTCTTCTGTGGATGCTCCTCATCAAAGGATGCTGCTACCGTTATACTTCGTCCAGGTTCAACTTAAATTTTTGCTCGTTTTTTCGGCGAAGTAGTAGGTTGTTCAGCCCTTTGAGATTGAAGGAATTGTGTAAGAGAATCATTGACCGTTCGGTTTACATCCTTTTCGGGAGATTCTGGCAACTTGCGCAAGACTTTCTCGGGTTCTGTTGGAAATATTCCAGTAGCAACAAAACTGTTTATTAAATTTTTTAAAATTTTATTATCGGTACCATCCATATCAACTAAAGTCACTTTCACCAGCTTTGGAAAAGTTTCTTTAGGCAAAGGGCCGCTCCTTGGATGCATAAGTTTCTAATCTAAAAGCTTTTTTCGCCATGCTCCTTTTAAAAAGCGAAAGAAAGCTACGTCTAATAGCTGACAAATGTGGGTGGCATTTGGAGGCAGGCACATAAAAGATATATTATTATCATCACAAGCTGTTATGACAGACTCATTTAAATGTGATGATAAATTATCTCCTATGAGAACTTTTCTGCCAGGAAGTTTTTTCGCATGAAGTAAAAACGTGAGTGTAAACCAGTCTTCAAACGTGCTGGAGTCTATCCAACCATGTTTTGGCCTGGCAAACCGCGTTCCTTGTGAACAACAAAATTCGGTGCAACCAAGCGCTCCTCTTGGACCATTTTGACACCATGTGCTCCACATGCAGTCACTTTTATAAATAACGTAAGGGGCCAATAGCGCACCTCTTGCTGATCCGCAGATCATAATAGAGGTTGCTGATTTAGAATGATTCCCACGCGTTCCGGGTATTTTGTTCCTCTTCTAAAAATGCCTTTTGATTTTCCGGGATCGCCTGACAAATTCGATTCGTTGTAGTTGTAAATGTTTTCCGCAGGAATATCTGTAGTAAGTGTTGCTTTTAGATTTTTAAAATATTTCTCGATGGTTTCTCGGTTCAAGCACGCCCTCGTACGTTTTGTATTTGCTGCAAGTCGCTGCGTAGCAACAATCTTATTTTGCTTTAACAAAGAATAAACAAAATTCCTGCCAGGTAAATTGGCCTTGAATCTTGCTACAGTTCTACTACGTTTATCTAAATAATGTTCAATGAGCATACGAACATGAAGAACATCTAAGGGAAATCCTCAGTCGCCACATCTTACAATTGCTTGTATTAATGCATTTTCCTCAGGTTGCGAAAATACTGGTTGTCCTCCAGGTTTACGAACATGTTTACCCTTAAATCTATTATACAAAGTTTCAAAAGCGATTTTGTACTGACAAGATGTTGCCCTAATTGTTAAGTCGTTATTAGCGATTTTAGCAAGTGCTTCTTCTAACACTTCATCAGAATAGTTGTTATAAGATCTTGTTTCAAGCTTTTTTTATACACTCGAGCCATATTGGATTTAGAACAAGAAAATAAATTAAGTGAACAGTGATCACACTCGCCCCAGGGGCGCTAAACGCCAGAATAAACATGACGGCGCATATGACAAATCAACAGCCACACCCAATATTATCTGTCAGTTTTGTTTACAGATCGAGGTTTGGTTTTTATATTGGACTTTTTGTTACTAGTGGTCAGAGATCTCGTGGTTTAGGCGTTTTAATTTTAATAGTATTTTGTGAGAGTTTTTATTAAGTTTAGTATCAGTTTTACATTATTCGAACTTCTAATAAACATAAACAGTGCCTTTTAGGGTTGTTTTTGGTTAAATGAACACCGCCTGTTTCTTCTTTAAAAATTATCCTTTATTTACCTGTGTTAGTATTTATATTTTCTAATAGTTTGTACTGTAGCTAAAGCTATAATGAGATTATTACATGTATATGTGTGCTGATATGCTCATTATGCAACTGAAGCCACGATTAACTTAGGTTGTGGGTGGTATTTATTCTTAAGCTGAACCTTGTTGCAATTAGTTGTCATTGTAAACATCGTGGTTTACTGCCTAGTTTGTGGGAGTTCTTCTACTGAAGTTAAACGGATGTACAATTTTCCTAGGAATCTTGAAAAGTAAGTTGTTTTTGAATGCAAAATGAAACATTACTGATTTAATCGTAGATCACGATTGTGGCAAGAAGCAATTCGCAATAGATTTATGTTCTAATAATTTTCGTAAATTTTTTTAATTTTGTACTTTAGAATGAAATTTTAATTAAAAAAGTAAATTAACTGGTTTGTCATTTTTCCATGAATTTCTTACACCTAATATAAGGGATACTAGTAAGTATAAGGTGATTGAGAAGGTTAACATTTTAAATAGAGCTTAATATCAAATCTTTATTTTAAACCATAATTTTCACATTTAATAATTATAGTTTTACATAAAGATTTGATTTAAGTTCTATTTAAATTGCAATTGTACTACTTTCAAATTTAAAAATCCCACCTATTCAGGAAATTTGAATTTAAACATTTTCCCGCCATTCCCTCTACTTGCTGTTTGCAGCGCTACCATAGCATGCCTTACAAATTGTGCAAGAGAGATAAAACCATAGGAAATTTTATCTACCAATTGCAGTCTTCCTGGACAAAAAATTAGCACACAATTGACACTCTGAAGATACTCTGTGCTGGTTATATAAGTAGAATTGAAGGTTAGCGTAGCGAGCCCATCACAAACAATACCACTAGAGTCGTACTGCTCTCCACACAGACACGAATAAAGTAGGGATGTGCATTTGATCAAAGTCACCTCACAGTTACTAAGTCGTCCTTCTCTACGGTACTTCTTTGAGCAAGCATTAACTTCAATCCCTATGTCTAAAATTTAACAAACTAGAAAACTGAAAATAACGATATTGTCTAGTGCAACAGCTTAGTTCTTTATATTTCAATACAAATCTTTCGAAGATAATTGCTAATTAACTGATACAAAATTTAGTCATATTACGTTATTTACTTTAGTTTCAGCTATTTAGAGAATGATGCAAAAGTAACATTCCTGCAAAGTAAGAACAAAAAGTAGTCATTGTGCTTATTGTTCTTGTGTTAATAATCGCACACACAAATTTTAGTACAATGTTATTTGCATATATATTTTTCTTTGGAATAAATCTGTATTACAATTGTGTAGATAAAAGTGTGGTTAGATCAAATAGCACTATTGCCAACGTTAATTTTAATAAGCAGGCACTTTATATGATATGAAAGTGATTTCACATTGCTTTCCCATATGGCAATGCTAACTTATTTTAGTTAGGGTAGCATCAATATTTTATTTACTGCATTTTAAACACTTCATTTACTTTTATTGAAAGCTGGATAATCGTGCATCGTTGATTGAAAACCATGGCTGCTTAAAAATGAGCTTACAAGTTTGAAAATTACTACAACAGTTTGCAATAAGTAAGCACATAACTCATATAATACAATTACCAGCGGTCACATATTAGAAAAGTTTTTAAAAATGGTATAAGAATGACTTAATTTCGGTGACTGCGGTAGTAGTTGTACAAAAAAAGATAAAATTACAGCGACAAACAAGTGAGAACCTCTACATGAATATGCTTTGCTACGGTTTCTCGTCTCGTTCGTCAGGACACAAATTTACACATGTAGTATAAAATTCTAAAGTACTCAAATATTTCAAGTTTCATTGTAGGAAGACAAACATAGACATTGATTACACTAGGCGAATATCAAAGCAAATAGGAGTTTTTCAAATTGAAGATAGGCCTATGTTTTTGGTGAATATTCGTTAATTTTATTCAGAGTAGTTTCTTTAAGACACTACAGCGAACTGAAAGGTCAGGAAGCATGCCGAACAAGCGTTTTAGGTCATCTGTAGAAAGGTTCTTAAGATATCGGTGCAAGTTCTTTGGATGACCTACGCGTCGGCACAACGTTTTTCTATCATCAGCAAATGCGTATTTCCTAATAAGTGGAAATCACACGGAATTAAATCAGACCAGCACGGCGCGTGATTGATGGTTAAAATGCGATATTTGGTCAAATAATCAGTCACAGTGTCGATCGATAAGATGGCGCATTATCAAGCAACAAGTGCCAACTTCCTCTTTTACTATATTCTGGTCGAATACGACGAACATGCAACATCACACTCTTCAGTACACCAACATAAAACAGTATTAACCAGAAGACGAGGTGGAAGGAAACGTTACGACTAATTCCCTTTAAATCCTTGAAACAAACCCATATTGTTTTCAATTTTGACTTCTCCAAAAGTCATTCTTTTTGATTAGGGTCATGTAGTTGCTTCCATTATACATTTTAACGCTTTGTTTCTAATTCGTATTGACGATAACCGTTTCATCACTAGCCGCAATGTTGCACAAGATGTTTTGGTCCTTTTTCGAGTTATTGATGATGTTCTTCAAATATAGAGTTTGTTCAGTTTTGACTATCAATCAATTTGTGCCGAACAAAGCGTGAACACAATTTTTAGTGGTCTAAATATTTGGTCAAAATTCTATAAATTGATGCTTGATTTTATAAATAGCAGGGTTCATTAAGCATGACATTTTAATAAATTTTTAGTTCTATAAAAGGGAGTTCTGGTAATAGACGTAAAACCACAAAATCCTAGTTATATTTTTGTGTAATACATATTTGAACGTAACTCAGGTCCATAAAATATTTTAAAACCAAAAATAGGAAAACAAATTTTAATTTTGCGCCTTATGTAGTCGAATATAAAAATGTATGTATGAAAAATTAACCAAGTTAGTGTGTAAACGAACAACTAAAATTCTAAATGTTCATACCGTGGTTATGCCATTTTAAGAAAACTTAGGTGAATAACCATAAAGTTCTTAAAATGCCCGTTCCATACATAATTGTCCTATAAATAGAACAGCCTTTATCAAATTTTAGAAAAATTAAAAAAAATGCACGCTACATGAAAACACGTGTAGTTATAATACAACGTAACCGCCAGGCAATATAATTAGCATGTTCGTGCAATGTAGAGAGTTACTTAAAACACCTGGCGCTTATACAGTAAAACTTTCAAATATCAGATTACACATAATCTTGACAGAAACTATCTAATAAGTACATTACAAAAGTGTTTGCAACATATCTATTCAGTCTAATAAGGAAATGAGATAGCCACGGGCACGTGATCTATACATGATGAAACCATATGAACGCAGGTATTTGTTACATTATTCAATCACAAGTTCTATAGGGATATTATACAATGACATAACCCTTCCGAACATACGCTTGAAGGAGGAGAAATGGCAAACGCTACACGGTGTACGAAAATAATTAATTAATTATTCGCGGGAAGATAATTAGAATGGTTGATATGTAAGAAACGAGTATGTAATAAAGCGGGAGGACCCCGTTTTTGAAATTTGTGTGTGGATCAGTTAAATGTTAGTGGATAAAACACAACTTTACGATAAGAATACAGATTCCGGCAGAGAAAATACGCGGCGCGTGACATAAAGCTAAATTACATTTGCAATAACAGGGTAGATTTCACGCACGTGACCGTGGATTTAATGGCGTAACGACCGAAGTATACAGGTTAAGAAACTTGCGAGTTTACCCTACAACCGGTTTGAAACTTCTTCTGTGTTAACGGAGCTGCTATTTGTTGGATAATCCAAGTAGTTGATTACAGAAAGATTGATGTTGCTGAGCATCATTGAATTAACTGTAAACCGTAAGTAGAATGAGCTTTTATGTTGATCATTTAGAACAAGGATCTTCAAACTTTCTAACCTTGGACCCATACTGATTACTCCAGTAAGTTCTAGGTCCACAACCGTTTCAATTTTTCTACCATTATCTATAATTTCTAGACTAGTCGTCGAAAACTCCCTCTGGGCGAGCATGCGTTTGCTAAATTTGCTCAATTACTATTGTGTACTAACTGTACTTTATAGTTACGACCACGACACTTGATAACACCTGGTCGTCACAGGCAGAAATAGGTAGTGGTAGTATCCTCTATCGCTAAAGGATAGCGCTAGCGGTACTTTCGAATAATCTCGTTGTTTAGAGAAAGTTATGGTGTATTTCACTCATTTCTAGATGGCAGTAATTGGAGTATAAAAAAAGCTAGCGGTGCGACCGCGACTTAGTCCGCTTAGGGAAGGCAAAGAAAACGAAGTTGTCTGTTATGAAATAAAGTAATGCGTAACTCCTTAAAACGTGTTTGTGCGTATTTAATAGACATCTTTGTAACAAGACAATTATTTTCATTTGACTTGTTTTTGTGTGTGATGTACTAGTAAAGAAAAAAAGGTGAAAAATATACAGTGAATGCAAAACATTCGAAGATCAATGAAACTTTAAATATTTTGTAATTGAGTCCAGTAAGCAGGCACTATATTTGATTTGCAATGAAACCATAGCGGTTCTCAAAGAATATAACATTAAACGTCATTATGAAACGAAACATATTCAAAATTACTTGAAATATGTATGAAGTTTGCGAACAAAAAGGTTTAAAACTTTGAAGCGCGGATCGAAATCGCAGCGTTCTTTGTTTATGAAACTCAATACTGAGTGAGAGCCTGCAACTCGTGCCAGCTTTCGTGTGGCTCCTGATATCGCAAAACGTGGAAAACAATTCACCAATAAGAAACGATCAAAGAATGCGTAATTGCATTAGCCGAAGAAATGTGACACGAAAAGGCAAATTTATTTAAAACTGTCAGTTTGTCAGCAAACACCGTAACTTGGAAGGTAAAAGACGTCGCAGAAAAAACATCTCTCAACTGTTTGAGAAAAATGAACACCTTGAGTGGTTTACTCTGGCCTTGGATGAGTCAACCGATGCATCAGATACCTCTCAGGGGTTGATTTTTATTCGAGGAGTAGATAAAACGTATGAAGTATAAAGTGTATGAAGAACTTGTTTATATTGATAGTGATCAGTGCACGACTACCGGGGAAGATATTTCTAAGGCAGTTGAAAATGTCATTAATAAAAAGAGTCTTCTATGGAAAAACTTGAAATCTATTACTATTGGTGGAGGCAAAAGCATGTGCGGTAAAAATAGAGGAGTGATTGCTCTTGTTTCCCACTGTAGAAAACGATGGTGGTTCAAAACCATCAGTCTTACATTTTATCATACATCAACCGTCCTTGTGCGGGAAATGTTTGGATGTCTATGAAGTTCTAACACCAGTTATATCAGTTGTTAATTTCATCAGATCCAGTGGGCTGAATCACCGACAATTCTGCGAGTTAATTAAAGATATTGGAGAAAATGAGTTACCATATCATATTGCCGTACGCTGATTTAGTTGTGGGAAAGTCCTTTGGTTGAAATTAAGATTTTTCAAAATTCTTTTGATACTGACATTGAAACCTTAGCTCTGGAATTTCAAATGGAAATTATTGATTTACAAAGCAGTGATACAACTAAAAACAAATATCAAAACTCATCTTTGTTGGAATTTTATAATTGAGGACCTTGCAGCAAAATGGAGGCAAGTCCAAATTTTAAGTTTGTCGGGAATTTAAAAAAAAACCTTTTTGAAAAATATTTATTATTTGAATGTTTAATCATTCAATTGTATTATAAAATTCACATATTCACACACATTTTTATGTAGTTTCAAATCAAGTAAAATAATTTATAGAAATACTGTGATTTTTTAAATTTAGGATCTGTCTCTCTTTTGCACCAAAATCTAATAAGTTTGTCACTTCTTTTTTAAATTTCAATAATAAAACACATTAATTTGAATAAATGTTGATTATAGAAAACAGAAATCAGTACGAATAAACATGAAAGACAAATAGAAGCAAAAAAATAATCACTTCTAAAAAAAATGTAAATTTAAAGGTTTACTTGAGCCTGGTCATCATCATCTTCACTGCAAATGTCATTACCCGGTCCGATAGTTTCACTTTTGAGAGCCCTGTAGAAGTACAGTTTATTAGGTGGAACATAGTTCTTTACCAGTTGCATAGTATCTTTGTATTTAGCTGTTTTCAGCGGCAAACTATTATCATACATCGGTTCCTGACGAAGAACAGATAAATTCTTGAAGATTCCTTGCGATGATAAAATAGTCAAAACAGACATTCCAGTTGAAACACTGACTGCAACGGTTTCAATGTGATTTTTGCTATATTCAAAAATGCGATATTTTGATATCTTTAATTTTCTCTGCATTTCTGATGACTTTTTTAAAATGACCTTCAAAATGTTGAGTAAAGTTAAGGATCATATTTTGTTGGACGTTAATAACTTTAAAATTTTTAGAAGCACGCTGAATACATTCAGCATATTCACTAGTGGTGAAAATATAGTCTTTTTTCTATTGTACTTCTCTATAGCACCAAAACACCTATCACAAGGCAAGAAACTGTGCCTTGGTTCAGGAAAGCGATGTACGATTTTCTCAAAAAACGAACTCTTCAATAAAGTATACAAATATTGGACTAGTGTTGAGTTCTTGTTTTGCGCTGCTGCATTGTCTGAAAATAGGTATAGCTGTTTTACTGTGCTTGGTAAAATATTACTTAAGTAGTGATTTAAGAAAGTTATAACCACGTTTGGCGATTTACGTGCTGTGGTTTCGTCGTATAAATAAAAGTGAGCCATGCCTGTTTTCGCTGAGAGGATACAAAAGTATATACCCATAGTTGGCGTTTATAGAACGCTTCACCCACTGGAATTTTAGGTAATGGAAGGTTCTGGTGATAATCAAAAGTTAATACCTCACACTCGTCATTTGTTGAAGCAAGTTTACCTTTTTTTTTAAATCAACAAAAAAAGTATCAGCTTTGGATTGGTGAATCTTTTTTTCTGTCTCTATTTGAAGGGTTTCTTCGCTGTCTAATATCTTATCTTTCAATTTAATATCTAGCATGTCACACTTTTTACACGTGTCTGAACGTGGAGAACCAAAGCTATATTTAAAATTTTCTTTGAAGTATCTGTAGTAAAAATCATATGTAACAATAGGTTTAGCAGATTATAAGAGATCTGGTTCATATTGCTTTAAATACAGATCGTACATGGTTTTGGTGTTCAACTCAGGAGACAGATAGCAACGAGAGCTTTTATTTCTACCATAATGCGATTCACGTCGTGAAAAACTTCTTATATGAGAATCGACTTTCGAGACCCATTCATTTGTAATACGATTTGGTCTATTGTGGTGTTTCCCACGTTGGGACATAGCAGGTGTGGTAACGTCGTGGTCACGATATTGCATAGAAATATTATCCACGCGTTTTTTTGAGATGCCGTGAAGAGACGCAAACCCATTTCTACAGACTTGGACTTGTTTAGTCCCTAATTTAATAAAATACTTATGTGAACAGCTTTTTTTTTTCCTGTACCTGTTTTTGATCTTTCTCTTTCAACATTTCCAGTTTTAATCAAACCTCCCAAATATACATTTTGCACATTAGGCTCTCCCAATTTGTTAAATTTTTTCAATATTATTTCTCTCTCTTCATTATGTATTTTACTGAAACACTTATATTTTTTACAACAATCGGGACCGGTTTTTCTTCTCCCGATTTCTTGACACTTATAGTTTATACATTTCTTACCAGTAGCAATAGATTCCTTTATAGTATTTCGTTTCCATAACGACGGATTCATGGACTTCCTTTTTTTACAGGTTGTATTAGTCTCTGGTGGGCCCGTAGTGCAACTTGTTGACGGGCCTGGATTCAATGAAACTTCAGTGTCATCACTACTTGAATAATTATTTAAGTCCTGCTCAGAAGGCTGATAATTATCAGACGATCCACTACTAAATGGTTTATAATCGCTCATATTAACGGTTTATCTTAAGCAATAACAATATATTTAAACTTTTACAGAATAAAAAAATAAGAAAAACCCCTCACAGTTCGAATGCCAAGCGTGTACTGACTTGTCACGGATGATGCAATAGTTATGTTTGATGCAAAAAAGAGGCAGGTCCGGATCTGCCGCTCTTTTTCACCAAACGTAATAAGGCGGTAGATTTAAAATTCCCTATAACTTGCTTGTCTTTTATAGGACTTGCTTCTTTTATGTACCAAACGATTTGTTATTTTTTTTGTAAATTTGTAGAAAAATAAAAGTAAAACCGGAAAAAAATGGACTTGCCCCCCTTTTGCTGCAAGGTCCTCAATTCTTCTACTGGTAGAAATTGATAATTTGCATAAATTTGCTCGTGGACTGTTTTCTGTTTTGATACTACTTACTCGTGTGAAAAAACATTCTCAAATTGAAGTACAGAAAGAATATTTACAGATCTAACTTAATCGATGAGCATCTTAAATCTCTTTTAATAATTGGTACAAGTAGAATTAGTCAGCAACTACAAACTATTGTCAGTGAAAAATCGTAATCACATAAATCTCATTAGTATATTATATGCTATAATGTATATATGTTATATGTTTATGTGTTTATATGTTATAATTTTTATAATGATAGTATGATTCATTTCAATTATTTGTTAGTTATTATGCTTAAGTTAAATTCTCTGCAAATTATGCTCGTCAATAAGTTTTACCTAGCGAGTAAATAAAACCGAGTTTTATCCAACTTAGTACAACAACAATAAGCTATTAGCTGTCACCGGCCGGATTGATGACACTGACAGGTCGGATTTGGCTCGTGGCCCGTAGTTTGGAGACCCCAAATTTAGAATAATGTACAAGTAAATTTTAAAATTAACTTGTGAATGGTTTGTATTTCTGTAATTGGAAATTAACAAATCATGAAAGTAATTATTTTGTTGGACTAAATTAGTGACGGAATTAGTGTATGTTGATTTTAAAAGTAAACTTTATTAGTTAAATTTTGCTTGTAAAGAACTAATAATTTAGTGTTTTTAATGGACATTGGAATGGTTAATAAAAAACTTGATATTCCTGTGTTTTTCGAAGTATTGTTTTAACAAGCATATCCAAAAATTGTGATTTAAAACTACGTATAGATCAATCTTTAGAACAATGGCATGCAAGGATTAGTTATAGATTAATGTTTTTTTAGGATTTCTGTTAATAACACCTGGCCAGTTGGATGTTACATTAGGTTTGTTTTTCTTCAAAGTTAATGTATGTGTATTTATAATTCTGGAATTACGGCCAATAGAGCTTAAGTTTCGGTGGAAATCTAATTTGAAGTTATTTATAATATAGCAAAGATAGGCAAATTTGCAAAAGGATATTTAGCTATTCCAGTGATGAAGTCGCATTTAGGAGAATTTTCTACTTCGAGACTTTCTTTAATTATGATGAAATTTAATGTGTTTTATGGTATTTTAAAGAAAGGTAAAGTATAACGTGATAAATTTAGAAAGCCAGAAGTACAGGAAACCTAATCGGAATAACCGTCTTCCGTGTAGGGAAATATCGAAGGGATTGTTGAGGCAAGACAGTATGGTACCCTTAACTATGATAAGAGAGTAAGTCTCACGATAAGTGAATGTTGTAACGTTATTTGTTTGTATTTCAGTCATTTTATTATTTCTATAATTTTTCATTATTCTTACTATTTCTTCCATAGGAGTCCACTCACCACCACTACTGTTACTCGGTGCATCCTTAGAAGTGATACGGGGTCCCCGCCCCTTCAGGGTAAATCTAAATTTATAACGTAACGTTTATTTTACGCTTAACAATTTCCATTAATTTCAGTGAAGGTTTTGGCTGATTCTTTGTTTAAATCACGCAGTTTTAATTGCATCTTTGGTTATAAGAAATTTTGATTGCTTGACGTGTTGGTCGTCATTTACATCTTCACAACCATCCTTTAGATGCGTGTACCACTCGTGGTCTCCGCTATGGGATAAACACTCATTTTAGTAAAAGTTTTACCAGGTTTAACGCAACTTAATGTTGGCGCTTTTTACGATATTTATTTTTGCACCAATGCAAAAACACAGTCAGTTAGAACGTAATAACTCAGTTTCTATACGTCCAATTGTCATCGCGTTTGACTGAACGTCATTGTAGGATGTACCTTTCCAACTCAGTAGCCATCAATAGATGGCGCCACTAGAATGTTCTATTTTGAAAACAACCTGTTTATCTTAGAATGCATTTTGTATATTTCTTAGACCCTGGTTTATTAAGCTTTTCATACTTTTTCCGAATCTTTGACAGAAACGTGGAAAAATATTTTGATTAACATTATCAAGATTTTTAGAAATTGAAATAAGTTATACTAGAAATACGAAATAATAATCATACGGGTATAATATGTTTTGATTATTTTCTGTCATATCGGTTACAAGCTGTCTAACGCTTCAGTTACATTTAATTTTAAGGGCTAAAATTCTTTATAAGCATCGAAAATTTATGTGTATTTAATAGTTCCATGTAAACTGACCATTTCAGTTAACCATTTTAATTATTCTAGGATTACAATAAATTATAACAAATTTCTTAGTATTTTTTTTATACGGGGAAAGCAAATGCGTCAACTTGAAATGAAGATGATTATGAATCATTCAATATCGCATTAGACTTTTAATAAAGTGTCATAAAAGGTCAATTGTAATGGAATTTTAAGAGTGCTATGATGCAAAATCGCATAATATTGAATTAAGTGAACATTTGCAAGGAACTGTTTGTGTGCATTACTTCCTTATCGTTAATAGAGATTTTATTACACATAAAATTCAGTCTGCAGTTTTAGCTTCACGATTTCAAACATAATACCTTGCTTTAATTGGAAACAATCTACTACTTACCAATTATTAAATTACTTATATAATTGGTTTATCAATTAGTTTTTTAAAGAAATACTTTAATTCAAATCAAGCCCTAAGCGTAATTATGTGTTTATTTCAGCAATCAGTTTTTTAAAGTATGGAAACACTTAGTTATTGCAATAAAGCAATGCTTTTAAGCATTACATACGGTCGTTACCTTTTTATGTATAACGATAAGCAGTCGATGAACACAAGCAGAAGTAAAACTAATACCGCAATTAAAGACAGTTATCGTTAAATTGCAACTGAACTGAAAGATACGTTAAAACTAGAGGAGCATGAAAATAATCTGTATAAAGTAGACTGGCACACAGATGAAAGACGTTTAGAGATAGGTGCGATGTTTGAAAATGTTGCACTTGATCT
Source organism: Platerodrilus igneus (assembly GCA_036346225.1). Taxonomy (NCBI): domain Eukaryota; kingdom Metazoa; phylum Arthropoda; class Insecta; order Coleoptera; family Lycidae; genus Platerodrilus; species Platerodrilus igneus. The sequence goes on from JARFIW010001165.1 coordinate 237,771, forward strand.
TACAATGGATAAGAACAGTAAGGGCATGGAAATTTGTTCTTGGCTTGACATAAATTACATTGATTTTGCTAAAGCCTGGGATATAGTCGAGAATGATATATTGCTTGTTGGAAATTCAATCAGACTGATGAAGTTGTTTTTACCCCACTTGCGAGACACTACATTCGCTTTTTCAATGCTTCACCCGAAAGAACTACATTGGCCAGGAAGCGAGTTCTCTTTTACTTGAAAATTTTTTATTTTGCCGCACCCTTGCTGTTCTAAGCAAGCTAGGTATCTTTAACGTGCGTAACAGCACTCACACACGGAACCTACATTTTGCCTATCATCCGAACGAAGGCGTATTTTTGTAAAAAATGCTCGTTTAACATATTTCAAGCGGTACGTGTCGGAGATCAAACCCGGGACCTTGGGCTTAATAGGCACAGGCATGAAAACTAAGTCACGTAGCCGTCTTTTATAATCTACACGCAACATTTGATTTTCCAATGCTCCACGGTACTATTTTGGCCAGGAACCGAATATTTTCTCACCTGGAGATTTTGAATTTTTCGATCTCTTGCTGTTCCAAGCAAGATAGGGATTTCTAACGTAAGTGACAAACTCACACACGGAACCTCCGTTTTAGCTCTCATCCGAACGAGGTCGTATTTTTGTGAACAATGCTCGTATAACATTTTTCAAGCGGACAGTGTCGGGATTCGAACCCAAGACCTTGGACATAGTAGTCAAAGACATATCAATTACTCCACGGAGCTTCCCTTAAAATCTCTTTTACAAATATAATAAGAAGCTCCAAAAGAAGAATATCTAATCAAGAAATATACTAGGACTACCTAAGAGGTATAAATGATTGACCAGGAAGCCTCATCTATAGTAACTAATTCTAGAAAATCAGGAAAAGGTAAACGAAAACAAATAATAATGCGGTGGACTATCACTAGGAATGTGATTTAACTTGGAAAGTAAAAAACGACAGTTCTGAAAATTTTTCTTTGCCTTATCATTTAAAAATTCCGTTGCTGTATTTCCAAATTTTCTTCACCGATTAACTTGTTCGGTTAATTGTAGAAAGTACAAATTTATACTCTGCCAAAGAAAGAGGCAAATCATTAGATATCACTCTGTTACGGTAACTATCGGAAATAGAGAGATTCTGCAAAATTGTTCACGCGCTGAGCCGACCAGGTTCACATCCCAGTGTTTCAATGTTAGTCCGCACTACCAATAGTGTTGCTAAGTGCTCGCGTTGCAAAGTCGAGCATCCGCTATATAAATGCCTCGCCTTTTTAGAATTAACCTCTAACGATCGCTATAATTTTGAAAAAAAACGCAAACTTTGCATTAACTGTCTATGCAGTTCGCCTACTTTTTCCAAGTGTAAATTGATTATGACTTGTCGCAGCACTTGTTGTGTTACACTTTAACCCCCTTAGAATCGCTTTCAAAAAATAGTAACGCCGAACAAGATATTTGCAAGTTATCTGCCCCCCGCTTTGCGTACCTACGAATTTCCACCAGTAATTCGTTTCTCCTCTGCTATCAATAATTCCAATGTTGTATTATTTAACACGAATCCCCAAAAAAGGGTGGTTTTATTGTCTACTTTCGTGATCGTTGCGGTAATTTTCAAAAGTTTCGCTGCTTGTTGGATACCGGTAGTACGACTTCATTTATTACTCAACAATGTGTTAAGCGCTTAGGTTTAAAACCTACCCCGTTACCTCTTACCCTTAACGGGCTTGGCTCTATGCAGACCGTGGCTAATCACGGCGCCGTTTGTGTCTTTATTAAACCAGTGAACAAAATGAATCATTTTTTTAACATTGACGCAGTCCTACCTAAGATTTGTAAAAACCTGCCTACTACTTGCGTCAAGGTCAACTAGTTACCGCCATTACATAACATTCAGTTAGCCGACCCACAGTTTGCAAAACCAGGTCCTATAGATTTGTTACTGCGGGCCGATGTATTTCCACAATTTCTAATAAATGATCGTGTCACTGTCGAACACCATACACCCATAGGCATGAAAACTATTTTCGGATATATTTTAATGGGATTGATTCCCGTGTCAAGCACCCCGCAGGTTACCGCTTTACTTTGCTCTACGGATCAAGTACTCTCCCTGGAAAAAAATTGTTTCCAAATTTTGGGAGGTCGAATCACTTTCCGACGTCAAAATCCTTTTTGCAGCGGAAAAGGAAGTTGAAATTATTTTCAAAGAAACTCATACGCGGACAAATCAGGGCCGTTATGTAGTTTCTTTACCCTTTAAGGATGCTGCTCCCACTTTTACCGGAAGTCACGATTTAGCAACCCAAAGATTTTTTTCCTTAGAACGACGCCTTTTCAAACACCCCCTTGTATATCAACAATATAAAGATTTTTTCAAGAATACATCAATCTTCAACACATGCAGCCTATCCCTAATAAGAGTCACTTTGATCATTCTCATTATATACCTCATCATTGTGCTATAAAAACTAACCGTATTAGCACTGAGCTTCGCGTGGTTTTTAATGCCTCCGCTCAATGTATTTCCGGAGGTTTACTGAATGATCATTTATTAATTGGTCTCAAACTGCAAAGAGATCTCACTACACTGTTATTATAATTTCGTCTATATCGTTACGTCCTCACTGCGGATATTCGTCAAATGTATCGGCAAAACCTTATTGCACCCGATCAGAGTGATTATCAACAGATTGTGTGGCGTTTCTCTTTTGATGATCCTATCCAGGGTTTTCATCTTAATACCGTTACTTATGGGGTCAACTGCGCTCTATTTTTTGCCATACGTACTCTTTTGCAACTTGCCGATGATGAAAGTGGAGCCTTTCCTCTAGCCGCTATCGCTCTTTGTCATCATTCCTATATTGATAACATAGTGACAGATCGAGATGCTTTTCAATCCGCCTTGGGTTTAACAGAGCAGCTTGTAGCCCCTTTAAAACGAGGTGGCTTTGACCTGCACAAGTGATCTAGTAATGATCCCAATTTGCTTAACGGCATTCTCGCCCCTCATCGGTGTTTGCAACCGCATTGCTTTGAGAATCTTTCTGATCCCACCGTGAAAGTTTTGAGTCTCCAGTGGAACCCCTCTTAAGATAATTTTCTTTTCGTGGTCAACCTTATACATACTCCTAGTAAAAACGTAATATTCTTGCTAATCTAGCTCGCATTTTTGACCCGTTAGGAATTCTCTCCCCTCATTCTTTTTTAATAAAGCATTTCCTCCAACGTCTTTGGACTCTCAAACAAGATTGGGATGCCCGTCTACCACCGGAGTTTTATTGTTTATGGGAAAGATATGTTCAAAGCCTTTCTTTTCTTCTGGATTTTTTCTTACCGCGCCTTCTAGTCGCTTCTCACTACGATTCGTGTGAGGTACATTGTTTTGGGGCCGGTTCGGAACGCGGCTACTGCGCCGTTGAGTATTTTTGTTTTCTTAACGGTTCTAAAAAACCTATAGTTCGTTTGGTATGTGCAAAATCTAAAATAGCTCCATTGAGACCCCTTTTCCCGCCAAGGTTGGAATTGCTAGCCGCTGCCATATCTGCTAAATTACTAGATTTTGTTCTGAATGTGTTTTTTTCCCATCTCACCTTTAATAAAATATACTGTTGGTCTGATTTGATGGTGATACATTCATGGATTTCCGCTCCGCCCCAACGATGGAAGACTTTTGTGGCCAACAGAGTAGCCTATACCCAAGATAAAACTTCTAACGCCATGTGGCTTCACGTGACTTCTAACGATAATCCCGTTGACGTTGGGTCACATGGTTTGTTACCCGCCGAGTTGCTCCAATGTTTGTTATGGTGGGCGGCTTCACCCATTTTAGTACATTTTCAAGAAATAAATCATGTTCCATGTTCTTGTTCTCGGGAACTGCAACAGGTACTAAGTGAAGAACGGTCCGTTACACTCACTATTACTTTGTCCTGTAATGGATGCCCTACTTTAAAATCAATCTTCTTTTCTTTCTGGCGTTTGTATAACCGCTTATACCTTCCGTTTTATTAATAATGTCAGGCATCCTTTAACTAAGCGTACTGGATCTGTTACCGTTCATGAGTTCGAGCTCGTTTTGGAATACCTTGTTAAGCATACCCCACTAGCATCTTTTACGATTGAGATGAGGGCCCTTCAATCCGGGACCCGACTTGCTAAAAGGTTTTAAAAAGTAATTCTAGTAGCGGATATACCTTCCTTCTGGGCCACTTTGATCCTCACTTGATAGATCTCCCACCCTGCCTACTTACGTGGACTATTCTTGAGGGTAGCGTGTCTTATGACGATCTTCATGACTCATTTGAATTCTTCATTACTTTTGTTAGCCTTGCGGGTTCCCCATGCGGCATTCTGCGGTCTAGAAAAATTGAAAAGATTAAAAATCGAGTTAACATATGCCAGGGTTTATTAAAAATCAAATCAAAGTTAATACAATTACATATCATAGGTATGGGGAATCCTAATTGTAAAGGGCAATTGTATCCGTTCTCTGGGGTTGGTGATTGAACACAGAAACAGAAATAAGCCGCAATATATATGGAAATAAAAATTTATTAGACAATCTATACACAGTAGCGATAAATTCTTTGTATATATCTATATTTGCAATAATATTATCATTTCAATGGTGAGTGTGATGTACAACAGTGTACACCAAATAAATTACGCTTCAAACATTACAAGAGCAATACAGTAAAAATGGCGCTTCCTCATAGGTATAACAGGTACAAGGGTGGCAAACATATGCCCAAAATAAATACGTGTCTACTAAAAGCTACTACAAGTATAAGTTAAAGTACAGGCAACTAAATATAAAATTAAGTGTTCTTTGAGAAAAAAAGATTAAAAGCAAATTTATTACTTAGCAGTATTGTGCACGTTTTTAGGCTAAACATATATATGCATGTGACTCCTAAAACAGGCAAGTAATGTATACAACTTAAATCTAAGCAATATATGCAACTTATAAACTAGGTAAAATAAACATTTATCATCTATTTCCCTATGCCCTCATGCATACGTTAAGGTCGTGTTAGGGGTGACGAAACGCTTGTCATCTGCGCCCGATAAACTAACCTTGCTAAGTAACAGCGTAAACAAATCATGTTTTTGCTTCTAACAGACCGTATCGAGTGCACGAGGGCTCGGCAGTTACTGTTATGTGCTACGTCCTTAAAACTATCAACACTTATACCCTGCACAACACTACACTTAACCCCTTTAATCTTTTTTATTACATCTCTTTCGTTAACTATACTGTAACTCTTGGCGCGAGTACCCACACACTCTAAAACTAACTCACCACCAAACTTATCCTTGAACTTTCCAGGCACTTTCATGTTTACAAGTTGGATCTTATATTTGTCTGGATGGTAGTCACAAGTGTCGAATAGGTCCAGGCGGGCATAAATATTACTGTACAAGACTTCTGTCTCTACACTATACAAAAGCGAAAGCTTAGACTCATACAGAAGCATAAGTTCCTCATAGTGAAAGTAGTAAAGCAAGGTTTTTGATAGATCTAAAATCGATAAGTCTGCATTTATAGGCTTGTTATAGGTGACTCTAACGCGGTCCATCTGTATGAACGTTAAGTTTTTGCCTAGTACCAGATTACAATTAAAGTTCGGGCGGGCAATTAGGATACTCGCACACAAGGTTTTCCGGTCACACTCCCACCGAGTCACGAGCTTGACGTCGACGCACTTGTTTACGTTTTCCAAGGTTTTACCAAAAATAACAGTGCTCATGAGTTTGAAAAAGGTCGTTCTCAAAAGCGTTGGTGGTACGAGTGCAAAGGTCGTTGTTCAATTCGATATAAGGCTTCATCCATGGAGATTGGTGGAAATGGAGGTCAAGACTAATCCGTTCCGCATACACTACTGTAGATTCCGGTAGGCGATGATGTAGCTGCGTTTGTCTTCTAAGGTAGCGAGTAGATTTGGAGCCTTAGATGAGATATAAGACGGCGTCTTCATTTCCGGGCAGAATGGCAGATCGTTGTGGAGATTGTGTAAATGTGGAGGGTACTCCAAGTTGACCTCCAGAATGAATCCTTTCGCAAAGTCCTTGGGAATATTTAAGATGGTGACTTGGAGACCGGCTGCATCGGTAGGGGGCAGCCATCGGAATCCTACAATAAGGAGAGCCTTGCTCAGACTTAGCCATATAAGTTATTGGCATCGTAGTAGGCCAAATACTTGGACGGGACCGTAGGATCGTGCTTCTCCATGAACTTGTTGTTGGCAGCAACGTAGAGTTCACTACACAGGGTCAGGCCACCTTTGATCCCAGACTTTATAAAATTATACATGTTAATATCCGTGAGGAGCTCCAGTTTCACGCCGGTGTATTTTAACATTATGCCGCAGGTTAATGAGGGCGCTGTCACATACTGGCACGGATCGAGTTTATAGGTCGACATGCAAACTTGGCAAAAGTTCTCGAAGACGTCTGCCAACAACAGCACATTCGTCTTCAAATAGAGGTCTCTATATTCCCCGAGCGTGTTGGGACCAAAGTCGCCCCATACCTTCTGAGTCCTCTCGCATTCGTCGGTGGTAATGGATGTAGCGGCGAGGTCATTGTAGAAAGTAGCCTGTGGTGGTAGGGTTATTCCCTCCAATACTGCCATACTTTGTGTATGTAAGTGTATGGAAACACGCCTTTCTTGGTAACCAGTTGGAACTTGGAGTCATCGGGGAAGTGACGTTTGACCTCTACAAACTGGCACTGGGTCAAATTCTTCGCCAGTGTATCCAATCCGGACGCCATAAATCGAAGAGGGTCGATAAACCGAAGTTGAACACAGGACTTGTCGGCAGGCTTTTCTTCATCGTCTTAGGCCACTTCTATATCGTAGAATCGTACTATTTTTGAAAACGAGATGAACCGTTCATTATTGTTCGGTATAACGCTAATCTTCTCGTTGTCATACCCCAGTTCTTTAATGATCGTATCCACTAAGGTTGTGGAACACCACAGGAATAAACTGCGGAACCCGATAGAGGATGTTACACTTGGAGTGTACAGGGAAGCGGTGCACCTCATTCATGTGGTTGTGATTCCGCTCACGGTCAGTTCCAAGCTGTTTCTTGCATATCCCACAGTCTTCGGTAATGCAAAACAAAAGTTCATTCTGGGGATCCAAAGGAATCACGGGCACATTCGTCGTCAATATCTTACTCAGACGTCTAGATTCCTCTCTAAGTTTGGTGACAAATTCACGTGCTGTGTCTGGACCTCGGTAGATCTCAAATTCATTTCGGAAGTCGTTCTAGCCGCATTTTATGTAATATGTCCAGCTATAAGGGGTATGTAATTAAAGCGGTGTTGTAGACGACATGGAGGGATCGGTCGTTGCAAAACTGTACGGCTGTAGGAGCGACTCAAAGTCGGCATAAATAACGAATGGGACCTGCATTTGTTTTTGGATAATCAAAAATTTCAAATCGGGCATTTGAGTTACGACATGGTTACAGGCCCGCTCAGTATGCCTGGGCAAGGCAGTCTCAGTTGGAAAAAAGATTAAACATCCATCGCAGATCCATTTATGTAAGCGATCTTTTGATAACTGCTTACCGACCAAGCGACCTAAATCCTTGATCCAACAGAAGTGACCTTTTTCTTCATCCTAGATGTAGACCAAGTTAACGTGCCGGGTTCTCTTGCGTTTAGTAAAATGTAGAGAACCAACAGTAGATCTTCCTTCCACTCCGAATACGTTGACCCTCAGGTCGTTCAAAGCTTCGAACTTGGCAATCTTGTCAGAGGCCATAGGGAACTCTATACCACCCATATTTAAGCAGGTAATGTAATGGGGATACTTGCTAACACGTTGGGGGTAATGCTCGGCAGTATACAGCGCTGCTACAATGGAGTAGGCAAAACCGGCAGCGTCTCGGTTTTTCACATTCAACACCGCTTTTTTAACATTTATCCAGCGCGGAAGGGCAATGTAGGAGGATCCCATAAGTGGCTGGTATTTGTTGATGTTTGGCTCTAAATGCAAGACACGTTGTAAGGCTCAACCGGACTCTGTTGATGTTCAAATTTGTGGAACTTATCGAGCATCTCCCGAGAAAACGCCGTATATACTTTGTCCAAGTCGCTCGACCGAGTTATAATCTGATTTCTGGCATTGAAAGATTCAGCTGTTTCTGTGTCACCCAGGGCCATATTTGTGTATATACCAAACACTTCTACATTAATTTTAAGACTCGCGTGGACCTCTAAGGTGTCCCGGATCAACTTTACAAAATTCTGCTTTTGTTCAAGTAAAAAGTCTCCAATGTCTCTACAACTCGAAAGTTTATAGATACTGTAGGTTGCGATCTGGGACCGGAAGGTCGACGATAACAGTTGTAACGCTTCTTGTTTAGGGCTTCCGGATTTGGCCTTATGCGCAGCACTGCGTAAATGTCCAGGGAACTGGCGTGAAAGAACGTCCATATTGCAATCCTCACAGTATCGTATGTCCTGTCGCTGGCGCTTTGGGACGGATTCAGCACGTGGTGGTGATACTCCACGCTTGACTGACAACGAGGTAGAAGAGACAGTATCTCCGCGAAGGGCATGCTGCTGCCGGGTTAAATTAGTTCGACGTCCGAACCCCAAACCGCAAATGTCGCACACAAATGGTGTTGGCGCTGGTAATCCAGTCGGTGAAACTGGGGCTATAACCTGACGTGGTGGTCTAAAGATATTTTGGATCTTTTTTTTGTGTCGGTTAAGGTTTCTCTGGATCGAGAAGTTTTTCTGGCACATATCGCAGGCGAATACTTTCATGGACTCCATTGTAATCCGCACAATAAAACAATGTTTATTACTCAGTTTAAAACACGTAAACCATGATGTTTTGCAGTCGTGGAAGAAACACAACTGAGGAAAATGAGCTAAGGCCTCTTATAAATAGCCAGATGAACGGAAGTAAGTAAATTAGAGCGCATGCGCACAGGACGCTAATATAACGTCGCCCCAGTGGCGATACTCCTAGAGGAATGGAGCGCAGCTACGTCTGGGGAACTGAGGATACAACCAAAAACAGGCAAAAATTAGTATTAAATGGGTAATAAATAGACATTGCTATGCCACACATCGCAGGCGAATACTTTGATGGATTTCATTGTAATCCGCACAATAAAACATTGTTTATTACTCAGTTTGAAACACGTAAACCACAATGTTTTGCAATCGTGGAAGAAACACAACTGAGGAAAATGGGCTGAGACCCCTTATAAATAACCAGATGATCGGAAATGGGTAAATTAGAGCGCACGTGCACAGGTCGCTAATAAAGCGTCGCCCCAGTGGATGTACTCCTAGAGGAATAGAGTGCAGTTACGTCTGGGGAACTGGGGATACAACCAAAAACGGATAAATTAGTATTATATGGATAATAAATAGGCATTGCTAAGCTTTCGGGTCTTATACAATATAGGCCCATGGCACCTAATGCTACTCTAGCCTATGATCAAAACTCTCCATATATTCCCAAATTGTCACATTACTAAATAACTTACTGCAGCTAATCACAATAAGATATTGCAATATAAAGCCTAGGGGGGGTAGGACAGTTTTTTATAGCCACCAGGAAGCGCTTTCTTTACACTGTATATACCTGACATTAGCGGATGACAACCTGGTTTGTAAGCAGGGCTAAAAATCATCCAATGCCGATACACTCCCACATTGTCGTATAAATAATGGCCAACCACCAGTTTAAACCCGAATTCATTTTTCCAGTAGCTTTATATCCAATCATGTTGCTATTGTTAAAAACTGGGTTTACTTATTGTCAAAATATTTGAGTGCAAGGTAGCACGGTGCATTAACACTTATCTCATAGCTTATCTGCTGAGCCTTTGACGTTGAATTGGAACTGTGCCGCAAGCGCCGTGGACCCAGCTTTAGTCAGAGGCGCATGCAAAGGTCTACCATGCGCACAAAGATCAAGGCAACATAGTAAATATCTTTTAATGCCTTTAAAGATGAATTATAGCTATTAAGTTGATATTAGCAAAACATATAGTTTAAAGTAGCTTTGCGATCGGTTTTTATATAATATTAATCTATTCTCAATTTGTAGACCACCTACAGGGTATCTGGCGTCAGAGGAACTTTGCCATTAGTGCACCCACTCTCAGATATACATCTGATTGCGGAAATCAAAAATAGCGAAATATTATATGCAAATACTCCCAAAGCTAGACTCAACTGCCGTCTTAGTAAATCATCATCGGAATAGAATTGAATGTCATAGACTAAGATTTATAATAACTACGTCATTATACAACAGGGGTAACCCGGAGGTAGTGAATAGACACTATTTATTCATTTCTCTAACACTATTTATGATATGTTACCTAAAACTAAAAAACGTGAGATGTGGGGCTCGACTAAAAAGTAACCTGGTAGTAAACAACGGGTTCGTTCCGCTTTTGTAGTAAGTAATCCAACAGGTGGGCATTCAGAAATTAAATTCATGGTGAATAACGGCATGCCTTACATATATTTTAAATTCAGACGATTAACTATTTTGTGATGCAACTAATGTAATAATATTTCTAGGATTTTCTCCTATGAACAAAAAAAATTACATCTAAATTCGCGAAGTCCTATGGAGCAACGTTCAGCATTCGTCGTTTGAGAATGATTACATTTAATTTTTGTTTAACCTAATGTCTTTTAACAAAATAACAAGCGCTATCATTATACATATCTGAAAAATATATACATATTCAATTAAGTATACACACAAAAATGTCTTACCTAGAACGACGTTTAATTACAGAAAAAATCGCTGTCGAAGGAGTGTTAACCTTTCACGATCACCCGACGGCCATGATTAGTCTCGAATCTCCACACTAAAGTTATAGAATGACTACGTCATGACTTAGCTAAATCTTTGATCACGTCTAGTTAATATTCCGGTAAAATTGAAGTCGGCACAGCTTCATATAGAGTTCAAATATTTTCAGTGGATCCTAAGACATTAGCAAAAAATCATTAAAAAGTGAATTAGAAGCCAAAAAATATCTCAAAAAACTAAGCTGCATTTAAGAAAAATTAAATTAAATATGTAATTCATATACAAATTTTCAAGGCAATATCTTTAAAAACGATGAAGGGGTAAATAACCAAGCGCCTGCCTATACAAAAATAAGTATTAATATATACATCTATCTAAAAGAAGATATAATTTGCAGATTTACAATATTGAACACTAATAGAAAAGATTTATAATACGTACTTGTATGCCTTATAAAAAGAAGCAGCATTCACGTCCGTGTTCGTCAATGGCTGGAACCATACTAAACCGTGCTAGAAAATTAAATTATATCGTTAGTATAACAATGGGAAATATAATTTCATGTCTTCAGCGCCACGTCGACTAATGTCGACTTTGTAAAAAAATTGTTTATACCATCCTGTTCCTAGAATTTTGCGCTATTTTTTAAGCCCAAACACTAATAAATTGATACAAGTAGGATATAAAAGACTACCTCACCGCAGTTCCAGCATCGCAGACCCCATCTCCGTGGTAGTTGCCTTTCTAGCCTTTCCGCCTTTTGTTTTTCAAACACACCGTTGATTATTTCTTCTACTCTGTTCTGCTATTGATTAGGTTCTTCTATGCCAAATCGAAATTTGTGACTTACCCTGTGTGATGTTTGCTTAGCTGCTTCAAATTCAAGCGCATGAGCCAGTGCGTCATCTAACATTTTTGGCCGTGCCAATATTAGCGCTTGCTGTATTTCTCCATCTTTAACGTCATCCACAAATGTTTGAACACCCAGTTGTTCGAGGAAGTTATCTGGTGCCGTTGGGTATACCAATCTAACTAATCTGGTTATGTCAGCTTTGAATTCTTGCAGGCTTTCATTTGTCTTTTGCAAGCGGTTCTTAATTTGTGCATGGTAAACCTGTTAAAGTTTGAGCGTCTCCATATCTCATTTCAAGCTTCGATGTTTAGAGCCCGTAATCATTCTGCTGGTGATCGGGAATCGTTTGTAAGATGTTAAGAGCTTCCCCCGTAGGGCCACTATTAACGAGATAGCTTTCTCTTTATTGCACCAACTGTTGGCTATTGCAGCAGCTTCAAATTTTTTCAAATATGTCGGCCAAGATGTTTTACCATCAAATGTGGGTGGTTTCACTTTTAATTTTGACGGTATTGACTTGCTTCCTTCTATGCTTCTTATTTCGGGGATGTTATGATTTACAACTTACTAATTCAAGTGGCCGCGTTGTTAGTGAAATCATTTGTTCTTGCAGCCTCATCACATCTTCTTCCATTCCTACCAATTTACTGCCCGGCTTTTGCTCAACTGTCTTACCTGTTTAGTGAAATCTTCCTTTAATGCAAAGGAGTTTTCCATTAATCTTTGTTCTAGGGTGACAGTATCTTCATTCGGTGCTACGAGTACGGCCATAGATCGATGGAGTGCAGGGAGAAGGTGCAGTGGTGCGGTAACTGTGCCGAGGTCGGGCACGAATTCAAGAATTGTCGGAGGGCAGTCCCCTTCTGTGTGGTTTGCGCTAGGGCAAACGACAGAACTGGCGGTGACGCGACGGTCGTTACGCGCCACGACGCCAAGTCGAGTAGATGCCCCACGATGCTGAGATTGAAGAACGCAATCACACGGAACATCGATTATGGACCGTGAAGAAAAAGAAAGATTTAAAAGAAGCAAGAAGATTAAATTCGCGCAATTAAATCTCGGGAAAGGAAAAAGGGCAACAAATAACTTCGTAAAGTTATTCTCCGAAAATAATATCGACATCGGGCTTATACAGGAACCGCACCTGTATAGCCACAAAATAACAGGTTTTGGGAAGGGGGTTACCGTATTAAACGCGAATGGTGAATGACCGCGTAGCGGGATAATAATAAATAATGGGACGTGCGCCGGAATTATATTAAATAATTTATCGAACGAATTTTTAACGACGGCCGAAATCAAATCAGGGGGAAATGCGTTCTACGTAATAAGCGCGTACCTCCCGGCGGGAAAATCCCCAAACCGAACACTTGATAACTTAAGTAGATAATATTATTCGTAAAATCGGCAGAAATAAAAATCTAATCATCGGGGGATATTTTAATGCCAAGTCGCCACTATGGGGCAGCCCTATCGAAGACGAGAGAGGCTCGCAGGTTGCTGATCTTTTTACGGAATGGGACCTTAGTGTGATAAACACTAATGATTCATCTACGTTTGAGGGGCATAGAGGCAGCAGTTTTATAGATATTACTGCAGTCTCTCACGAAATGTTAGAAACGATTTGTAATTGGAAATTAAGGTCGGACGAGGAAACGCTCTCTGACCATAAATTAATAACATGGGACGTTGAAATCAAAACAAGCGCAAACGAGCAGCTAACTATATTTCCGCGGTTCTGTAATAAAAAAGCAAATTAGGAGCGATTTAAACAAAAAATTGGCGAAAGTATCCCTGTGCTCGAAAATGAGCTATTTAACTGCCGAGAGGCAGACGAAGTGGAAACATTCGCGAAAAAATTAAACGACGCGGTGGTAGACGCGTTGTCGTATTCCATGCCGCAAAAGAAAACATTTAAAGACAGCGTACTCTGGTGGACCCGGGAACTAACCACCAAGCGGGCAGAAACGCGTAACCTAAGGCGCCGCTATCAACGCGCATCGGGAGATATAAGAGAACAACGGAGAATAGAATACAATCAAAGTTACCGCGAATATATAATATTAATAGAAAAAACGCGAACGAATAAATTTAAAGAATTTTGCACGCGAAACTTAGAGAAAGAACCCTGGGGAACCGCATACCGCGTAATTAGAGGAAAACAACAAAAAATCGCGCTCAGTAATATAAAGAAAACAAATGGCGAATACACGGAAGGTTTTAAAACCACAACGGAATATTTACTAGAGAAATTTTTCCCATCGGATAATCCCGAGGGAGATGAAGGGTCGTACGATTTAGTACGTCGGGAAGCTGCAGTGGCGCAAGGAACAGGTGCCGATAAAGCAATGCTAGTTCACGAGGTCGTCAGGGCTCTTAGGAGGATGAACCCTAAGAAGGCACCGGGGCATGATGGAATCACCTCAGACGCAGTTCTGGAGGCGTGCCTGTTAGCCCCGTGTGTCTTTGTCGGGTTGTTTAATCTTTGTTTAGAAAGGGATAGTTTTCCGCGTTGCTGGAAAATCCAGAACGTGAAATTTATACCTAAACCTAAAAAAGGCGGATGCGTTAGATCCGGGCAGCTATCGTCCAATTAGCTTGCTACCGGTGCTGGGGAAAGTTTTAGATCGCGTTATGACTACGCGTGCTGAGCACCTAGTGCGAGACAGCGGCGGTTTTAATAACCGACAGTTTGGTTTCGTGGAGGGCAAGTCGACTATCGACGCGTTAGAGTTTGTTGTCGGGGAAACTAAGCAGGCGAGAAATGCTAAAGAGTACTGTGTCGTTGTTGCATTGGACACTTCAGGAGCATTTGATGCTGCCTGGTGGCCATTAATCGTTTGCGAGTTAGATTGTAGGGGTTGTCCGCGAAACTTGATGTCTTTGATCAAGAGTAATTTCTCGGGGCGATTGGCACAGGTTGAAATTCTGGGTGAAGTTCCGTCGCGTGAGGTGGAAAGGGGATGCCCGCAGGGGTCATGTTCTGGTCCCACATTTTGGAAGTTGTTGTATGAGAGCATCTTTAGGGTCAAGTTGCCCGCAGGATGCTCAATCGTTGGGTTTGCGGATGACACGCTTTTAATTGTAAGATCGAGATTGTTAATGGACATGCGCACAAAACCGAACGAGGCGTTTAATAAATTACACGAATGGTCGCAGGCGGTAAAATTAAAATTTAACACGGCGAAGTCAGATGCGCTTTATTTCGGCACGAAACCAGGACAGAGATTTCCTAGGCTAGAGCTAGGAGGGGAGAAAATCCCGTTTAAAGATTGTATTACCTACCTCGGCGTCAAGATCGACGATAAATTAAATTGGAAAGCGCACATACAATACGTTTAAAGTAAGGGCGGCAAAATATCAACTAAAATGATGGCGGCGGCTAAAATAAAGTGGGGTTTCAGGGGCGAATCGCTGAGAAAAGTTTATGCCGGAGCAGAAGGTTGTAAAGTCAAGGAGGTGCGTCAATTGACGAGCGTACAACGCATAACCGCGGTAAAAGCGGCGCGGGCGTACAAGACCGCCTCTACGGAGGCGGTCCTGGTGATCAGTAGGACTCTCACTATCGAATATGTCGTTAGGGAGATTAGAGATAGGCGATTAATAAATATAGGAAAAAGGCGCGAAATTATCGAAGATCTTAATCTTGGTAATAGGGAAATTGCAAGAAAGATCGTTGTATCTGAGTTGGGGCACCCGGCTGATATTAGAGGAATCGAGTTTGTGGTAGGTGATTAGCACACGATGGGTATCAGAATTTATACGGACGGTTCAGGTATGGACGATGGGCAAGCAGGCGCAGCGTTTGTCGTGTGTAAGCAGGAAAGGGAGGTGTTTCGGTTTCAAACCAAACTCGCAAACTGGAGCACAATTTTCCAGTGCAAATTGTTAGCTATACGGGAGGCAATCGAATACGTAATAAACTATACGGGCAGAGACGAGTATTATATAATCAGCGATAGTAAAGCAGCGCTGGCGGCTTTAACAAACATGAACACCTCGACAGACCTCCAAGCGGACGTCTGGAGGATAGCGCGTACGGCGCTCGTGTATCGACGTTTAAAGTTCTGTTGAGTCAGGTCACACAATGGTAACGTAGGAAACGATAGGGCTGATGAATTAGCTAAAGAGGCCGCGACGGGAAACTTTCGAAGATCACATTCGTCGATACCGAAGTCTTTGATTAAAAGAAAGCTGCGTGAAAAGTCAATTAGACAATGGGAAGAGAGGTGGAACAACGCTGCCACGGGCAGGTTGAGCCACAAACTCATACCGAGCTTAGAAGCTAGAGGCAAGATCGAGGTAAAACTCGATCATAAAATGGTTCAGTTGATAACAGGGCACGGCGCCCTGAAAGCGTAATTACATAGGTTCGGGTTAACCAACAACGACCGCTGCGAATGCGGTGAGGGCGCGGAAAGCGCAGAGCACGTGCTCTTCGACTGCCCGCTTGAGGCGGGAAATCGAGGGTTGGCAGATAGCAAACTAGCTATCCTAGGTCTGGCATGGCCAAAGAGCCTACAGGAAGTCGGGGAAGTGGTTAACCAGAAGGCGTTCTGGACAGCCTTAAAAGAATTCGCGGGAAGGGTCACGAGATTAAACAGTGACAACCGCGTGTAAATTCGGTGGGGTTGGCGGGAGGATTGAAAAGTTTTAGATTGACTTGGCGTGAGTAAGGATACGAGCATTGAAATAACCAAAACCTGATTTAAAATAAAAATTAAAAAAATTAAAAAAAAAATTAACATGATAATTATACCCAAATGTCCAATATGCACGAGAAACCCCCACATCACTAATACAATCACTGTCTAACTTCATAATTATGCCCGGAAAATCGGGAATAAATAATAACAAATAAACAATAACAAATAAATCAGAAACCCTAATTAAATTAAATCAATAAAATAAACAAAGATAATAAAATAGAGTGAAACCGCGCATCCCCCCAGGACTTGAAAGTGAAGTGATAGTGATAGTGATTGTGATCCCTTCCAGAACATTTAGTGCATACCCACCAGGACTTTAACAGTGCATATTTAACTCCCCCATAAAGGTAGAAAACCAATAGATATAGGTAGACGACCAGATCTTCGGATGCTGGAGAAATTTATATTGAAGGTATAAATAAAATTTTGGCGGCTGTACTCGCACGAGCATTGATTTGTGATTTTAAACAGATTTTGGAATAATCTAACAAGCGCGTTTTTGTGTAATGGCGCTAGTCGATATAATGCTTGTGCGAGTGCACCTGATAATGTATTTGTTTTTACTAATATATGCACTGTTACATGCTTTTGCTTATTCAGAAATTTATTTATATATTTATTATATGTTTATTTATATATTTATATTATATTTATATTTATTTTTATACTTATATTTTTGCCTGCATTTTATGGTTTTGTGGCTTGATTCGTTTGACGTTCTGTTGCCAATTTTTGGCCGCAGTATATATAGAAAAGAAGATTGTAACCCATGTTACAATATAACGAAGCGGGTATCCAACTTTGGCGGAAACATAAGAATCATAAATTATTAAATTCGATAGTTTAATTTGTTTTCTTTATTCAACACACAACTAATGAGGTTTATTGGTTATTTTTTGGTGGTTGCATTAAAGATAATTTATGTTTAATCTTTTGTACCTCGAATTGACTTTAGTACGGGTGTGTTGTGTGAATATGGCAATTGTTCTGTCTGTTAGTGTGGATGTAGGTGTGAGTGGATAGGGTGCAAGTGCTTATGGGTTTTCTAAATCTTTTATTGGTGAAAAATTCCCTGGTTTGTAATTCTAAAATTTGAATATAGGAACAGTGTGTGTGTGTGTGTGTGTGTGTGTGTGTGTGTGTGTGTGTGTGTGTGTGTGTGTGTGTGTGTGTGTGTGTGTGTGTGTGTGTGTGTGTGTGTGTGTGGTGTGCGTGCGTGCGTGCGTGTGCGTGCGTGCGTGCGTGCGTGCGTGCGTGCGTGCGTGCGTGCGTGCGTGCGTGCGTGCGTGCGTGCGTGCGTGCGTGCGTGCGTGCGTGTCGTGCGTGCGTGTGTGCGTGCGTGCGTGCGTGCGTGCGTGTGTGCGTGTGTGCGTGGTGTGTGTGTGTGTGTGTCGTGCGTGTGTGTGGTGTCGTGCGTGCGTGTGTCGTGCGTGCTGTGCGTGCGTGCGTGCTGTGCGTGCGTGCGTGTCGTGCGTGCGTGCGTGGTGCGTGCGTGCGTGGTGCGTGTCGTGGTGCGTGCGTGCGTGCGTGCGTGCGTGCGTGCGTGCGTGCGTGCGTGGTGCGTGCGTGCGTGCGTGCGTGCGTGCGTGCGTGCGTGCGTGCGTGCGTGCGTGCGTGTGCGTGCGTGCGTCGTGCGTGCGTGCGTGCGTGCGTGCGTGCGTGCGTGCGTGCGTGCGTGCGTGCGTGCGTGCGTGCGTGCGTGCGTCGTGCGTGCGTGCGTGCGTGCGTGCGTGCGTGCGTGCGTGCGTGCGTGCGTGCGTGCGTGCGTGCGTGCGTGCGTGTGGCGTGCGTGCGTGCGTGCGTGCGTGCGTGCGTGCGTGCGTGCGTGCGTGCGTGCGTGCGTGCGTGCGTGCGTGCGTGCGTGCGTGCGTGCGTGCGTGCGTGCGTGCGTGCGTGCGTGCGTGCGTGCGTGCGTGCGTGCGTGCGTGCGTGCGTGCGTGCGTGCGTGCGTGCGTGCGTGCGTGCGTGC
This sequence comes from Platerodrilus igneus, assembly GCA_036346225.1. Lineage (NCBI taxonomy): Eukaryota > Metazoa > Arthropoda > Insecta > Coleoptera > Lycidae > Platerodrilus > Platerodrilus igneus. The sequence continues at coordinate 256,130 of JARFIW010001165.1, forward strand.
GTGCGTGCGTGCGTGCGTGCGTGCGTGCGTGCGTGCGTGCGTGCGTGCGTGCGTGCGTGCGTGCGTGCGTGCGTGCGTGCGTGCGTGCGTGCGTGCGTGCGTGCGTGCGTGCGTGCGTGCGTGCGTGCGTGCGTGCGTGCGTGCGTGCGTGCGTGCGTGCGTGCGTGCGTGCGTGCGTGCGTGCGTGCGTGCGTGCGTGCGTGCGTGCGTGCGTGCGTGCGTGCGTGCGTGCGTGCGTGCGTGCGTGCGTGCGTGCGTGCGTGCGTGCGTGCGTGCGTGCGTGCGTGCGTGCGTGCGTGCGTGCGTGCGTGCGTGCGTGCGTGCGTGCGTGCGTGCGTGCGTGCGTGCGTGCGTGCGTGCGTGCGTGCGTGCGTGCGTGCGTGCGTGCGTGCGTGCGTGCGTGCGTGCGTGCGTGCGTGCGTGCGTGCGTGCGTGCGTGCGTGCGTGCGTGCGTGCGTGCGTGCGTGCGTGCGTGCGTGCGTGCGTGCGTGCGTGCGTGCGTGCGTGCGTGCGTGCGTGCGTGCGTGCGTGCGTGCGTGCGTGCGTGCGTGCGTGCGTGCGTGCGTGCGTGCGTGCGTGCGTGCGTGCGTGCGTGCGTGCGTGCGTGCGTGCGTGCGTGCGTGCGTGCGTGCGTGCGTGCGTGCGTGCGTGCGTGCGTGCGTGCGTGCGTGCGTGCGTGCGTGCGTGCGTGCGTGCGTGCGTGCGTGCGTGCGTGTGTGTGTGTGTGTGTATATCTTACCGATATCGCTCAACGTCGAGTGCAGGAATGCACCCACATACCTTTTTCCGGTCCCTCGAACCGTTTTTACAAACGGGCCTGCCTCACAGGTCGCTCTCTTTTAGGGAGTACGAGTATCTTACCTAATTAACGGCTTCAAGGGGGTCACTCTCTATTGTACTTTTGTGGTAGATGACAAAACGGCTTGGTGAGCTGGGGAATTCTACGCTATATCTTTAAAGTGTATAGTTGTAGCATGCCTTAGCGTGTTGGGACGTTTCGGATCCATCTATTGTTATCTAGCTTTATCTTAATATCTTTATTTTACCTATTATCTTTAGTAGTAACTTGAGACTTTGCCTTACTTCTTTTGTTTTCCTAACATTTGGAATTTATGATCAGACGTAGGAATTTTTCTTTGAGTATTGAGTGAAGAAGCTAACCTGATGGTAGTAATGTAGTTCGTTAGGTTAGAAAGGTAAATAGACTAACTTCACCCTCGTTTATGATAGTTTAATATTATTTTTGTATCGTGCGGCACAGTCATACATAGTTTCCAATATTATGTGCAGGATGTATTTTTACTTATTTAACATAAATTTTTTAATTTTATTGGAACGTGTAAATTCGTTTGAATTGGTCGTAATTCGAGACTTAGCAATATTACCATCTGTAAGAAATAACTTACTCCCTATTGTAGAAAATGGAATTTTCTTTTACCTACACTGTCGACTGTGGTTGTTTAGTTATGTAAATATCAAAGTCTAACAAGTAATGCTTACAAATGAAACGTAATTGTATAAAACTAGGAAGTGTACTTTCTGAAAATACCCTTTAATTGATTTGCATTCTCTAGTTATATTTACAAAAGGTGTGAGTTTTCCTGGATATTGCACTTAAAGATGTTGATTTTGTGCAAGTCATGACATTGCAAACTCTGTAAAAAGTGTTTTACGTTTGTAATTTTTCCATCTAACCCGTAATTAGATACACGTGTACCTATAATTATACCTGATGCGAAAAATGTACTGCCCCATGTTATTGCACTTATAATGGATACCTAATATTATATTGCCGTGTCAATTTATTATAAGAAATAATAAATAACACCCTTGAATCGTAGGTTTAATAGGATAAAAATTGCATAATTTCGTTAATATATTATAAAAATTATGGCATAGAGTTTAATTAAAGAAGGCGGCTATGCAATTCTGTAACTATCCACAAGGTCGTATGCAGGGAGTGTCGACCCACAGCCGGGCATTTGCGCGGTGCACTGTAATATTATTGTAAGCAATAAAAATATCATCATCATTAGGTCTTCAGTCCTAGAACTGGTTAGACGCGTACCATCATTGTTCCCTATTCTGAACTAACCTACAGATTTCCCTGAAATATGCACAGTTTGCATCTATAACTGTCTGATCTAGGTCTACATCTACCTCTTTTTTCCTATCTGTGCTTGTAATATATCACATACTATTCCCCAAAAATGCCTTAGAACGTATTCCGCCCTACTATTTCTCTTTTTCCCCAGATATCCTTGTTCCCCTACTATTTCTGTAACTTATTTGTTATTATCTTTGTCTGTTCAAGCTATCGTCCTCATACATCTGAAGCACAGCATTTCAAAAGGCTGCTACAGTTTTTCTGTCTGCATTTCAGACTGCCCGTATTTCATAGGCATACTGTGCTGTGCTCCACACATATGCTTTCAACAATTTTCTTCTTATTCTATGTTTGTTGTCTTTCCTCATAGGCGCTGTTCTTTCTTGTTAGATGCAGTTCGATCACACTTTCTATTGTTTTACAGTTATATGCCTTATTTCTCCGACCTTCAATGGTTGTGAAGGGAGGTAAGCAGCCTGTGGCTGCCAAGTTCCCCCAACACTTAACCATTTGGCGATTTAATATATTTTCCAATTTATCTTTTCGCACAGTCAACATTAGTTGCAGGTATTTCGCAACCAACAACTAGTTGTTTAAACTAATCATCAGATTTATCTGCGCTTATTTTTTCGTCATTAGGTTTTCCGTCTCAAAACTGGTTGGACATGTACCTGCACTTATTTATATTCTGAGCTAGCCTACATAGTTCCCTGAAATTCTCACACAGCATGTGTATTCAGCTCGTTCCCTTTCTATTGTTTTCTAATTTTATACCCTATTTCACCGAGATTCAGTGAAGGAGGTTAAGCAACCTGTGGCTACCAAGATCTCCCAACACTGAGACATTTGCCGAAATAATGGTTTTCCAGTAAATCCTTTCACACACTTAACATTATTCGAGAATATTGCCCAACCAATTCTTGTAGTTACTTATAATAATCATCATGTTTAAGCACAGTTATCTTTTCGTCATTAGTTTATCCATCTTGGGATTGGTTGGATGCGTACCTCCATTGATTTCTATTCTGGGCTAGCCTACACATCTCCCTGAAACATCTACAGCCTACATCTTTTACTATCTGTGTGCAGTAGTCTAATCTAGGTCTGCCTCTTCTTCTCTTTTTTCCCATCTCTGCTTCTAATATATTCCGCACTATTCCCTCATGCCGTAGTATGTGGCCTATCATCCTATCTCTCCTATTTTTTACCGTTTTCCACATATTTCTTTCTTCCCCTACCATTTTTAGTACCTCTTCGTTCTTAACTTTGTCTGTCATTGCCTCTTCTATGTACAAGTTAAAAATCAATGGGGATAGGGCTCATCCCTGTCTCACCCCTTTCCTAATGTTTACTTCTCTACGTTCCTGCTCTAATTCTATTACTGCTGTTTGCTCTTTGTATAAGCTATGTACTATTCGTCTATCCCTATAACTCATTCCAATCTTTTTGAGTATTTCAAACATTTTCTTCCATTTTACATTGTCGAATGCTTTTTCCAGATCTACAAACCCTATATACATGCTTTCCCCTTTTTCTATTGTTTTCTCCATTATCACTCTCAGAGCTAAAATAGCCTACCGTGTTCCCCTGTTTCGCCTAAACCCAAATTGGTCTTCTCCTAGTATTTCTTCAGCTCGTTTTTCCATTCGTCTTTGTACAATTCTAGTTAATATTTTTGACACGTGTGCTGTCAAACTTATTGTTCGAAAATTTTCACATTATCCGCGCCTTTCTTGTTTGGTATAGTTACTACGATGCTACGTTTGAAATCTTTGGGTATCTCGCCTGTCTCATACATATAGCTTACAAGTTGGAAGAGACGTTCTGTTACTGCTTGTCCAGCGGCTTATAGAGTTTCTGCTTGCACCTTATCTTTACCCGGCGCCTTACCATTTTTCAGACTCTTTAATGCTAATTCAAACTCGTCTCGAGGTATAGGATATCCCAAGTCATCATTTTCAATGTCTGATTCCTGTTCTAATGCAGTTAGTTCCTCTCCTGCATATAAATTCCCTATATATTCTTGCCATCTACTCACTTTCTCTACGTTTTCTATAATGACGTTTCCTTGTGCGTCCCTTATATTTTTGCTATACGGTTTTATATCCCTAAAATTCATTCTAATTAATTTGTATGCTTCGTCTGTCTTTCCTATTTCCATCTTAGTTTGTACTTCTTTGCACTTTTCATCAATCCATTGTTCTTTAGCTTTCCTGCATTTTCGAATAATTTCCCATTTTATGGCTTTGTATCTCTGTTTTCCGGTTTCGTCTGATTTATTTTTGTATTTTCGTCTTTCTTCTATTAAATTCACGATATTCTTTGTTATCCATGGTTTCTTATTTTCTTTTTGTGTATACCCCAGAATATCTCTGGCCGCCATGTCTAGGCTGGATTTAATGTTATTCCATTCTGTTTCTACTTACTTAGTTTCAGATATTTTCCCGATATCATTCAGCAATTCATTTGACTTTTTTTCGAATCTTACTTGAATATCTTTATCTTTTAGTTTCTCTAAGTCCAAGTGCCTTTTTCCGTTCCTTTTTTTCAGATTTTTAAATTTAAGTGCGGCCTTCATAATTACGATGTTGTGGTCAGTATCTATATCTGCTTCTGGGTAGCTTCTACAGTCTTTTACTTGATTCCTAAACCGTTGTCTAACAAGAATGTAATCTATTTGATATCTTCCTATATCTCCTGGCATCTTCCACGTATATCGTCTTCTAGCTGATGTATAAATAATGTGTTTGTGATGATTAAATTGTTCTTGTCGCAAAATTCTACCAGCCTATTTCCCCTGTCGTTTCTCGTGCCTAAACCAAATAAACCTACTACCGCTCCTTCCCTCCCCTCACCTACCACGGCATTAAAATTCCCCGTAATTATTAAATTTTCATGTCCTTTTACGTATCTTAATATGTCTTCGATATCTTTGTAGATGGCTTCTACCTCTTCGTCACTGTAGCTAGAGGTGGGCATGTATACTTGTATTATTACTGTGTTTACCGGTTTAGACTCTAATCTAACTATGAGTACTCTTTCGTTCTTTTGTAAGTAATTTTCTACACAGTATCCTATCTTTTTCCGCATAACTATCCCCACACCCAAATTTCCTTCCTCTGCTCTTGTATGAATTACCCTGAAGTCTCCACTCCAAAAATCCCCCGCCTCTGGCCACCGAACTTCGCTGATCCCTACTATGTCTAGTGATAACCTATTCATTTCGATTTTTAGGTTCTCTAGCTTACCTACTTGCTTCCTACTTCTAACATTCCACGCTCCGACTCGCAGAATGTTCCAGACTCTTATTTTTAACTTTCCGATCGCATCCTCCGAAGTAGTCCCCTCCCGGAGATCCGAATGGGGGACTATTTTAACTTCGGAATCTTTTACCCCAGAGAATGCCATCATGTTTGTAACAATTTAAGTACGCTGTGTACTTGGGAGATAATGTGGTGGTTTCCCGTTGCCTTGCACATCGCGGTAGTGTGTCTTAGACTGCCATACCGACCCCTATGGTCTCTGCCAATCTCAGTACCGAAAGAGCTGCTGCCCTCTTTCGGGGACCTGTCTTAGTCTGGTTCCTCACTAACAACCCTACTACTTTGGTTGGATCTGTAGTTTGGCTCTTTAGCTCATTAGAACACGCAAGCCATTTCGCCTGTTCTAGTAATTTAGAACTTCGGCAAGGTGCAGGTCCATTCGAAATGGAATAAAAATATAGATTAGTTATATACAATTCTCATGCATTGTTTGTACGCTTATACTCTTACCTCAAGTAAAGAATCTCAATCTCTCTGATATCTGTACGAATTGGGAATATAGTGTATACAAACTCGTTATAAAAGTCAATACAACATACTGTAAGCTTTTATAATACGTCTGTCCCATTTTGAGTAAAGTTTAAGGCAATATGATATAGTTACATCTTTACAAACCAAAGCATTTTTGGAACTCATGATTTATAACTTCTTCGACATACCTGTAGTGCAAGTATTAAAGTAATAAGTTTTCAGTAGTAGCACTAAAGCAGGCTCTTAAATCACTTGATTCTAGCAAGTAGCAATTGATTTCCTACGAGGAGCTTGCCGGACTTCCGCCCAGCGGGTGCTTTATCGCCACAGCTACATTATCCATGAACCTCGACAATTGAATACATTTCATTCCTTAAAAAAATGGTTTTACTGTAATTACATAATCTACATAAATAATCACAAGAATCTATTTTAAATACTTAAGTTATTTATTATACACATTCAAACACGAAATAATGTTATGCTTGTATATTTTTGTTCCCACAGTAAATTATCGACACAAATATTTTTAAAATATCATTATCTGCTAGTACTAGTTTTAAAATTATTAGTTTTTCAGCTGTACGCCAATCATAAATTTAGTGTTTCGTTCCATTCAGTTTGTTACAGGCAAATAAACGGTACGTTATAAACGTGGATTTGCCTCGAAGGGTGGGATCCCGGGCCAATTTTAGGGTACACCGGCTAACTACAGTAGTGAGGAACTGAATTACTATGATAAAAATAATAAAAATATTTAAAATACTGCACATTTGAAATTTCTGAAATACAAACAAACTACGTTACAATATCCTTTTATCCTGAAAAGCATATTCTACAGTTATGGTTAAGGACGCACTAAACGTCTTACCTTAGCAATTCTTTAGATATTTTCTCTACACGGAAGACGGTTATTTCGAATAGATTTCGTTTGCCCTAAGTTTCCTAAATTTATCACATTATACGATATCTTTTCTCTACAACACCTTAAAATCACTTTTTAATTTTTGTCATATCAAAGAAGTACCTTTCACAAAGACGACTCCATCACTGGAATGGCTGGCTATTCTTTCATAATTTTCGTCTGTTTATCTAATTTATAAATACGTCCAAATAAAATTCAATCTAAGTTTAACTTCTATTAAGATTACATAATTGTCATATGAATACAAATATACTTTCCTTAAAAAAACCTAATGTCCGAACATCAAACTGGACAGATATTATTAAAGGAAATTCAAAAGAAAAAAAGTTAAATCAATTCATAATACTAAGAAATCATTGTTTCCGTTTCCAATATTGATGTACACGATATTCTAAATCCCATTTTTTGAAATGTCCTTAACACTAATACATATGGAACTATTAAATAACAACTTTTCCTTTTATCATTCCATTATCCATTCAAAATACTAAATTTTTATTCTTGACTTAAAAATACGTAGATACCTTTTAATAAGGTCAACGTTACGCTAATATTATACTTGAATTTAACTAAAACTAGTTCCGTCACTAATGCATCGTCCAACAAAATAATTACTTTCATGTTTGATTAATTACCTACTACATGAAAATAAACGGTCTACATTTACAATCCACATGTAATAATAAATAAGTCTAAACATAAAAGCCCATATTTTACTCACAATTTAATTAATCTTTTAAAAGGTTAAAGATGTCCAAAATTATCCGCCCTGTTCCTTCAAATAACCACCCACTTATTTGAAGTATACTCGAAGGTGGATCTTTTATTAAGACACACGCAAGGTTTAAGTCCCTGTGCACGAATTAACACTTCTTGCAAACTTATAAGCGAAGTTGTACAAAAGTTCGTACATCATTTAATTTTCTCTTTCGATAAGTTTACGATACATTTTGAAACTGAGTTCAGTCTACTAACTTTTAACTTCCCTTCGTTCCGATCTATGCACTTGTTGAAATCCACGAATCGTGATGAATTTCTTTCTGTACTTGACCACGGCAAAAGTTTGTACATAAACACCGCGGTTTCCCTATCGTCTAGTACGTGCTTATATTATTCGACAATTCTAAGTACTTTCTGAACTTAAGTTTTATCAATGATAACCTTTCACATGTTTTCTTGTTACAGGTTCTGTGTCCACAAACGGTATATCTTTATAATACGGTCATATTGAACTAGTATTGAATTACGTAAAAAGTGCGTGATTAATGCTTTCCCCGTATTCAACTATCCTGCAAATGAATACATTGTAGTGTGTTGTATTGTATAATGTCTGGTTAGATTTTCTGTAACATGATATTTGTGAGTTTTACTAAATTATCGTCTTTATCTAAGTGTTTTAAATTACATTGTAATGACATTACTGTTATCTTGTCTGGGAGTTACTTTGTATTATAACTACAGTTGTTTCTCTCCAACGTTAATTTTGTTCAATTCTACTAAAATTTGTATAGAGTTCGTTTATTTTTGCGGTAATAATTGTATGAAATATGCATATTGATAATTCGTTTTTATTTACTCCGTTTAGTCTGATTCTAAGAGCTTTCTTAAAGTAATATGACTATGTTAAAAACTCTATTAAACTCTGTATTAAACAAGCTAAACATTATTGTACACCGGTCGTTTGTTATACTATATTGCGGGCAATGGATATACTATTACGCAATCGTTAAAGACGCGTAATACCTATAACTCGTATCACCACGTTTTAAGTATTGCGCAATAAACAAATTTACATTTACAATATAAGTAAAACGGTTACTCACTTGTATTTTTTAACATCTCCGGATCCTTGTTGTTTTGTGGGTAGGCTACGCCATTGTTGAGTCAAATTTCCAATCTGTCCATCCTCTATGCTCGTTAGTAGGGGGACCAGAAGGAACAACCAGGTATAAGGAACAATTAAGGCAAGGTAGAAAGGAACCTACCACCTGAAAAGAAAAGGCATACCACACCACATATAGATGTTCTTGGTTTCAGGTCGCTTCCTTTCACACACTCCGCATTTGCGCATCCCTTTGCGCAAACGCAACTGTCCGGAATGACGCAAATTGACAAGTTCATTTAAAAATATTCGCGGAAACTACCTTATAATTTATACTTAATCTAAATGTGATACATAGCCGATTTTTGGCATGTAACAATAGCGACAAAGCCATAAAAGAAAAAAGCTTAAAAAAGAAAAAGACTTTTAGTACGGTAAAAACTTAAAGTCTACAGCCTGACTAACTTACATATAAACTAACTTACATTTTAGTCAATGTTTACTTTAGGCGCCACCTGGTTTTTTCAACCGATAACGCGTCTTGCGAGTAACCAGGAAACGGAATGTGTAGTCCCAAGTTTATCGAACTACATCTATAAGTGTACACACGAGTCTTTGATGTGGCGCAGTTATAATCGACAGCACAAATTTGTCGGAGAGCACGAAACACTACTACAACTAAAACAAATACGACAAGTCGTCTAACATATATACAATAACTAAAGCTAGCTTTACAGTTTTTAGGTGCATACGCACATAAGCATTGCATTTAAACTGTTTTTACTTTGGCAAGAAAATACCTAAATTTCAAAATGCCCAAGAAAGCAAGTTACTATACATTTTAACAAATTATTTTATGTATTGGTACGTTGGCTTAATAAACAATACACATCAAAACTTTTTAATGACATAGTTGTGAATTAACAAATTTACCAACAGTACCATCTTACTAATTTCTTACGTTTCTAACCTAACGAATTACATTACTACCATCGTTAGGAAAACAAAAGAAGTAAGGCAAAGTCTCTAGTCATTACTAAAGATAATAGGTAAGATAAAGATATTAAGATAAAGCTAGATAACAATAGATGGATCCGAAACGTCCCAGCACGCTAAGACATGCTACAACTATACACTTTAAAGATATAGCGTAGAATTTCACAGCTCACCAAGCCGTTTTGTCATCCATCACAAAGATACAACAGAGAGTGGCTCCTTGAAGCCGTTAATTAGGTAAGATACTCGTACCCCCTAAAAGAGAACGATCTGTGAGGCAGGCCCGTTTGTAAAAACAGTACGAGGGACCGGAAAAAGGCAAGTAGGTGCATTCCGGCGTTGAGCAATATCGGTAAGGTATCCACACACACACACACACATATATATATATATATATATATATATATATTGCTATGAAACCTCACCCTTATTCGGGAACTACGGTTTTCGAATCGAGCCCCACAGATTGGGCGTCATAGATGCTGTGAATCCTACAAAAAAAAACCTCACCAGAGTAAAAAAGGATATTCGAATATTCGATATTCGAATTTGGCACCAAGATTTGCTGTGATTCTCGCCCTGTTGAATCTCTTCTGATAATCGCCTCTTTACTCTTTCCGCCTCGGCTGCTCACCTAGTTAAAACTTTCATCCTCATTCATAAAAAAAAAAACAAACACATTCCTACCACAAACATCAACGTTAACTCTATTTACATCAATATTCATAATACATTAAAATTTCAAAATTAAATTTCAGCATAAATTTCAGTATCATAAAATTTCAAGATTAAATTTGTTATCATTTTAATTTGCATCCAGAATTAAAGTCCTTGTAGGATGCCTACTAATTAATTTAACAATATTTGCAGACCTGAGTCTGAGTACAAAGGGAGCATCTCCCTCTTTACGTTAATCAAACAGGTTAGTCTAATTGAGCTCAAAGACAGACCCAAATTTTCATCATAATGAAGAACTTAAACTGCTAAATACTCCTTTCTACTTAAACAAGAAAATTTCACCTTAAAATTAAAAATTTGTTGTTGGTACAAATTCACTACTGTCCATTTTTTTTTATCAAACAAATTATAAAGTTATTCAACACACACCAAAAACATCAAAGTTCGAACAAAATTGTATAATTTACCTGAAGGTTACTGCACTCGTGGCTTCAATGTACATCGTCCTTGCTAATTTTACCATTCCAACTGGGTTATGTTTCCGTCCTCAGATTCCTGGTCGCCTTTTAAACTTTTCTACACCACCATTCATCTAAAGTTGTTTAAGAGCTTCTCCGGAACTCATCTAAGTATATCCAAAATGTTGTTTTGTGGATCCAATCACGATTACGAATAACATTTGACTATTAACACCCCCGAAAAATAGCAAAGAAATTCATACTTCTTTCACGCTATACCCCAAAACTGCCTACTTTTGTTTATTCATTTATCATGTACTAATTTCGATAATTGGTACAGTAATACTCGCAACTATAACTAGACTTTATTACCTTGTATCTTCTTTTCTAAGTGCATTATTGCATAACAACTTGTATCGTAGCACGTAAAGAGCAAACTATTTTAAAGTATTAAATAATCACAAAATATAAGAGCAAACTGTTTCAAGTATTAAATCAAAATCGAAAATCTAAGAACACTGTTTAAAGCATCGAATAATCAAAAATCTAAGAGAGCGAAACTCATATTATCACCGGTTTATATAAGAGCCCGCCCGTACGTCGGTTTTGTCCCGCAAACGGACAATTTCCAGAATTTCGCATACTATGTTCCCTTTCGACAGTCGGGCACAGCGATTCTTATTAAATTTGCATTCGCGCCAGTTAAATCTCAGAAACTTTCCACACGGCACGCAACGTCTGAGAACAACTAATTAAATTTTATACAGAAATGTTATTTTTACACTTCTCATGTTTGCCTCTTATTTTCAACCAATCGCAACCCAGTGACGTTGCGCAAATCACGCCTTTAATTATCCGTGTCTCTGTCTTGCGCATATTATCCGTCTCTATTTACCCTGTTCTGAGTGGTACAAATCGATATTCTTTATTATCGGTTATTTCAATCCACGTGGATTCGTAAGTAAAATAACCCCGTATCTAGCCTTCCCGTTAAAACATCCGACCGTTTCCAATATACCTAGAAGCTGCATGTTTATCCAAACAAATTAATTAGAACTTTGATATTTAAAAATACGCAGGTGTGTGAACGTTTTAACATAATTCTCAGAGCTTTATTTCGTGGTATTTTAACCTTGGATTTTCACAGGCTTTTATGCTTATTATACCTTAATAATCGTTCAATTAACTCCAATTAAAATAATAATGCATGGCATTGACTTCTACCCTTTAATTTTTAGTGAATCCTAATTAAATATTAATTATTATTTGTACATTTTGTTTAATACTCGTTACTTAAACTTGAATTAATTAATATAAATTTTGCACGTAATTTCCATTTGTTTCTTTACTTGGAATAATTAAATTACATACAAGTTGAGCATTTTAATACTGCTTCTTTTTATAGAAAACGTCTAGTGAATAATTTAAATCCCTTATTTTTAATGAAACAAATAAATTTTTATGCTTCGCGGTTTTAATAATGCGTACTTTTTCCCAAAGCTTCCTTATACACGGTGATTAAAATTATTTGATGCACTCAATTAATTTTCTACCCTGGTCTAAATATGCGTAATATATACAGGGTGAGTTTTTAGTGTGGCAACGGTCGATAACTCCGTTATTATAAAAGCTACATAAACCAAATTTGGAGGCATATTAGGCATGCCTAAAGTGCATATTTTAAAAATATTTGGAAGCATACAGGGTGTTTCATAATTTCAGGGCATATTAAACTTATATTTTTTTAAATGGAACACCCTATATATTATTACATTTTTAAAAAGCCCATAAAAAGATCTTTAATTTGATATCAAATTGTATCTGTCTATTCCTTTTAGCTTTGAGATATTCAACTGTTTTTAGAAAAAATGACCCCGATTAGATACATTGCCACTGCACTAATACACAACGTATGTTAATTTTCAAGATGCAGAAAATTTTACCATATACCAGAGTATATTTGTAAATATCACTTTTTGAAATTTCTTCCCAGTATACAGGGTGTGTCAGGTTTCGCAAAATGCAATTTTTAAAATTTTTTTTAAATGGCACCCTACAAATTTTATTGCTACAATGGATAGCTCATTAAGTGTCCTTTCATTTTTGTTAAGCATTCCCTATACCTAAATCCATTACTTTCTGAGATATTGTTGATTTTCTTCAAATTTTATGAATGTTTTTAATTTACATAACTAAAAATAACTTACTATTGGAGAATATTATAAAACAATTAATACATATTGATTAACAATCAACTACACTTATCCAATAACAATTTTCACTAAAGATATAACAACCTACAATAATACGCTATCAACAGAATTCTGCCAGATCAACAATATGCATTTTATAGAAAATGTTCAAGCAGGAAATCATGCAGGCTTTGAAAAAAATAACAATTACAGTTAAAATGTCATTTTGGTATATTAACTGTAGTGTGTTGTCATAGACACATTATCAGTTCTGTTTTAAATGTAATCTTTGAAGGAATTTTCAAAATGAATTTTACAGTGGAAGAACAAATAAATATGATTTGGGTATTGGGAGCAAGTTTATAAAATTCCCTACATGCATCAAGAATATACCAAGAGAGATATCCTGTTACATAACAACACACTACAATTAATAATTCTAAATGACACTTTACATGTAATAGTTATTTTTTTCAAAGCCTGCCTGATTTCCTGCTTGAACATTTTCTATAAAATGCATATCGTTGATCTGGCAGAATTCTGTTGATAGCGTATTATTGTAGGTTGTTTTATCTTTAGTGAAAATTGTTATTGGATAAGTGTAGATGATTGTTAATCAATATGTATTAATTGTTTTATAATATTCTCCAATAGTAAGTTATTTTTAGTTATGTAAATTAAAAACATTTATAAAATTTGAAGAAAATCAAAAATATCTCAGAAATTAATGGATTTAGGTAAAGGGAATGCTTAACAAAAATGAAAGGACACTTAATGAACTATCGATTGTAGCAATAAAATTGGTAGGGTGCCATTTAAAAAAATTAAAAATTGCATTTTGCGAAACCTAACACACCCTGTATACTGGGAAGAAATTTCAAAAAAGTGATATTTACAAATATACTCTAGTATATGGTAAAATTTTCTGCATCTTGAAAATTAACATACGTTGTGTATTAGTGCAGTGGCAATGTATCTAATTGGGGTCATTTTTTCTAAAAACAGTTGAATATCTCAAAAACTAAAAGGAATAGATAGATACAATTTGATATCAAATTAAAGCTCTTTTTATGGGCTTTTCAAAAATGTAATAATATATAGGGTGTTCCATTAAAAAAATATAAGTTTAAATTGCCCTGGAATTATGAAACACCCTGTATGCTTCCAAATATTTTTAAAATGTGCACTTTAGGCATGCCTAATATATATTCTTGCACTCACGCATACACACACTCATACATTCGTTCACTGTTAGCGATCACGTGCGGCTGACAGCGCATGACCTCACGAAAGATTTCCAGAGACGTGGTCCGGGTGTCTGTGAAAACTCCCTGCGCAACCACACGGTGACTAATGGAAATGAAAATGCAATAGAGATATAGGAAAGGTAAAAAGGGGGAGGTAGGCATTTTGAAATGTACCAGTGACACTTCCAGGTAGAAGAGAATAGTGAAAGGGCTCGCATTGAGCAAAAGCGATAGAAAAAGGTAGATAGAAAAGCACTACTCAACCAGCCAATGTGGCCAGTAGCCAGGAATGAGGTTAAAAATCACTCTTATGTAGTAGACGGGTGTTCTGGGACAAGACCGGGTCTACCGAATGAAAAATAAGGCGGAAACGAAGACAGCAAGATAAGAAAAAGTAGAGTTTTGGATAAGCGTTTGAGAGAAGGTAGAGAGTTGTCCCTATTAAGTTCAGATCGGTCTGAAGGACCACCTGATGTGTTAATCAGACAAGTTAAACACATAATAAGTTAAAAAATTTCTAGACTCCTGATGAGAACTAGTACGATCATCTTCCTAACGAGCGCATCCACTGCGATAAGAAGATCAGACAAAAAGTTGAAACAACAACTTAAAAGTATCACTGCAGATACCTTCACAAAAAAAACCAGCTGTTCCAAGGTAATTTTTAGAAACGGTAACGCCATAAACACACAAGAGTGCCTAACTATTAGCAGTTAAATACAACCATACTGTCCCAATATGCTAAAAACAACCAAGAATTCAATAAGGTATCAATAAAAAGTGATAGCACCTCACCACGAAGTTATATAAAAACAACAAAAAAATGTTTATATGTTTGAATGATTTAATAGAAGGAAAAAAGAAGTTATTATAAAGGATAAGTGAGCGAGTGTAATAATTCAGAAGAAAAACGCATGGAATAGAAACTCCTAGTTTTTTGCAACTGCGAATATGGACTATTTCTTACAAAAGCATAGGCCGCGGCTCCTATGTGAGTCCCAACAAAAAAGCATCCACTCAACATCAGCTAAAACCAATCATAACAATTCAATGAGTTATTCCAACCAAAGTTACGACAATAACCACGAAATTAAACAACCTAAGATAAATGCTAAAAACAAAATAATATGGTGGAGAAAAGGTACCAGGATTAATTAAATGAAGCAACAGAGTTATACTGGGGAACCTAGATAATAAACAGAAATGTGGCTAGCAATAAGTTCAGGGGAAAATTAACGGCCAGCAAAGAGATAACTAAATTGAGGTAAATAAACCAAAAGTGTAGAGGGTAGATGCTGTATGAGAAATGAAATAGAAGGGACAAAAAACATTAGGTAAACCGTTAAAGAAATGAAACGTGAAAAATTAATTAGCATTCGGGTCACCAGAGAATGGTTTAAGATCCTTGATATTCCACCTTCCTTGACGTTTTCCTTCGGTGTCTTGAAATCCATAGATAAGTGGACTAATAACACGAGTGATATCACATAAAATGAATTTTGTTGCTAATTTCGAAGAGAATTTTTTAGTAGCATCAGATAAGACAATTCTTTTTCCAGACCTATTCACCTAAAACAAAGGAAATATCTCGTTTTTGCAAACTGTAGTGATCCTTACTCTTTTCGTAAGTTTTTGACAAATTTTTTCTAACGTCGTTAAAGATAGAAGGTAATGATTGTTGGTCTTCGTCCCAGCGTACTTTTTCATCAAATTCAATTACGTTAGTATCATCTGGAACTGAACCGTAATAACTACCATCAATTGGAGTATATCTACCAAAAACAAGAAATGAGGGAGTGAATTGAGTTGCTTCATGTTTAGAGGAACGCAAAGCTTGAGCGATTTTAAAGATATTTTCGTCCCACTTAGTGTGGTCTGAGTCGATATATGAAGAGATAGTAGTGATTAAGACTCTACTTACTCTTTTGGTAGGGTTTACCTGGGGATGGTATTTTGCGTTAAACCAAATTTTTTGTACTTTATAACTTTTAACGAAATTTTTTTTAAAAGAAATCCATAAAAGTAGTTAATTATTTTAATTAAAAGCAAAAGGTTAGTTAATATGGTGGTTATCTAAAATTTGAAACAAAAACAATCTTTCAATAATCTAGAGGATTTTCAGGTTCAAAATAATTATTTAACCAGATTTAATGTGATTTTAAGGAATTTTTTTAATCATGATGAATGGTAAAAAAGCTTTTTGTCTATGACTAAGAATACTCACACCAGGAATTATTTAAATCCAAAAAAACACATTTCAGTTAACCCACTAATTAAGTCAGGTTAGATAGGCATTATGAAACAGATTTCAAAGGTGCATAACGCTATTTTTTATAAGGAAAATTTAAACAACATTGCTTTTGTAAAGGGAAATAAATCACACTAACTTGAGTGCATTTTTAAGGTAATTAAAAATGTAAATAAATGCTTAATTAAAGTGACAAGTTAAAACGACATCATCGTTTTTCAAAGGCTGCCACCACATAAGAAAAAAATATTTTTTATTACATTACTTGAGTAAAAAAACCCTTTTCCTAAAAACAATTTTCAAAGCTATTTCTTACAAGTTAAATTAGAGGTTAATTACGGACGGAGTTAAAATCAACAAGCTCGTGTACTCGGCGCCATTATTGTACACCGGTCGTTTGCTATTCTATTTTGCGGTCAATGCATATACTATTGCGCAATCGCTAAAGACGCGTAATACCTATAACACGTATCACCACGTTTTAAGTATTGCGCAATAGACAAATTTACAATTACAATATAAGTAAAATGGTTACTCATTTGTATTTTTTAACATCTCCGGATCCTTGTTGTTTTTATGAATAGGCTACGCCATTGCTGAGTTAAATTTCCAATCCGTCCATCCTCTATGCTCGTTCGTAGGAAGACGAGAAGGAACAACCAGGTATAAGGAACGAATAAGGCAAGGTAGAAAGGAACATACCACCTGAAAAGAAAAGGCACACCGCACCACAGATAGATGTTTTTGGCTTCAGGTCTCGTCGCTTAATGGCGTCCTTTCACACACTCCGCACCTGCGCATTCTTTTGCGCAAACGCAACTGTCCGGAATGACGGAAATTGACAAGTTCATTTAAAAATATTCGCGGGAACTACCTTATAATTTATACTTAATCTAAATGTAATACATAGCCGATTTTTGGCATGTAACAACATTTGCAATTACTCATGCTTACATTTTTGTATTCGAATTTGTTCAGCTATGTATTGCACAAAAATATAATTATGGTTTTACGGTTTTAATTTATTGCCTAAATTCCCTTCACAGAACTAAAGATTATTGACATTTTATGTTTAATGACTATTCGTGAAATCATAATATACTGCGTATATTCGTATTTATTTTGTCTCTTTATTCGATTTCTATCTAACGCAACCAAACGCGTTACAAGTTCTATTTAAAAGCAAGGCCAAGGAATGTGCTGCAAATTCATTAGAACAATAAGCTTTTAACGTAGAAGTATAATTCCGATGCTCAATTATAATAATTTAAATTTTAAAAAACGCTGAAAATAAAAATTTGGAATATTACGAGAACAGGATCAAGATGAATCTAAAAAGATATAAACACGCTATATTAAGTGATTTCTTTAACACTGGAAAATGTATTGGTTCGTAATAAATGCTATTTTAAAATTCGATAACAAACGAAAGTTGGTGCAGAAAAAGAAGATATTAAAAACTGAAGACAATAAATGTGTTAAATTAGGTACATTTTTTACGGAAAATTTCTTTACATTAAATATCAGCGCAAGGATCAGTGAACTACAAGAGAAAGATTTCACAAACATTTCCAGCACAAGCAACATTGGAGAAGACGAAGCTGCACTATGTGCGCTAGAAAATTTGAATGCTTTGTTTATTACCAGTGTAAATGTTGGTTTGCTTCTTGACCATGAAAGGGTTCAGGCAAAAACTATTTAATCAAATAAAAGCGAACTTGGAATTTTTTAAATATCATAGCAACCATTACATAGTTTCTAATTGCCCTTTAAATCTAAAAGTTTTTTCTATTAAAACATATCGCATCCTAGTTGGTTAAGTTACAATTCAGAATCTTAAAAGCTACTTTGTACCGTATGTTTAGAATTTTCAAGACAACGGACAAACATACTTTCTGCGTTGGGACGAATTATTGACGTCAAATACACTGTCCACAAACTTCTTCTCAACACGGGGATCTGGTGCAATTAGATTATTGAAAAATTTTATAATAACTCAGCTGCAACGATCAACTTCATTTTTTCTTATAGGGTTCGTATATGAGCATGACATCGTTGAAAAAAAATTTTTCTGCGTTTTTCAAAAATGTATAATTTGTTATACCTAGCACGAAAACTAAATGCGAGGAAATAAAAGAACTGTTATTTTATTACAATTATTTAATACTTATTAAAAACGCAAAACGTTTTGAATATAACAACTTAATAAATTGCTCAAAAACTTGACCATTGTTCTTCAGAAATAACCAATGTAAAACCATTTAATAACTTGGATTTTCTCTTCAGTTGTATAAATAATCATATTGTCATGCACAGGTTAGAAACGATATGATTTTGAAAATAAGGAACTCTACTCAAATGTTTGCAATAGCAATTTCAATTAAAGTGACAACTTTGTTACGGTATTCCGCGCAAACACGAAAGAAAACAGTAAGAATCAGTGAAGAAATCGTTTACGCCGAATACCGCAACAAAACGGGGACAGAATGGAAGAATTGGGGTTAGCTCTAAAACGTCGTAGAGGGCGTGAGTGAAATATTAAAAAACACATTGGAAACCTCTGTAAAACTATATTGTCAACATACAATCTCGAAAGTCATTTACATCACAACAAAGAATCCAATAATTTGCCTAATCGTTTGTTACGTGATGGTAAACAAAGCGTCATAACATAAGAATATAAAATTGGTAAGCAAATATAACATCTTATAATCTAGATACTTACTTAATGCTTCACCTTAAATATATACAAAAGAAAATAAAACATAAACTATACAGTACTTCTAGGAAAAGAAATATACATAAGTTATATATACATGCTGTTTGTGAAGTGCACCTCCTCAAGAAATATTGTAGTATTAAACTTATACATCCTAACTTAAATTAATTAAGTGTCAACTAGTTTTAAATTTATAAGTAAGTGGTTTAAGTTAAAAGGACAAAAGAAACAGTGAAAACGCATTCTAACATAAAGTTTGATTTACTAATTTTTAACATAGTCGTTCGTGCATTGTGCATGAAAGTTTTGTGACGTGGTGGTTTCTATTTATTGGATAATCACAGTAATAACAGAAAATGAAAAGTCTATCCACAGCAGCTTAAAAAAAAGTATATTACGAAACAGAAAACTGTACCTTGAGCTATCGGCTTCGTGCTGGTCTTATCTTAGGGCTGAGAAAATGCGGCTGCATTTCTCTATGGCCTGGCTGCTGAAACCAGCAACTTTACTCATACTAGCACAGCAAGCATTTTTAGTAGCGCCACTTTAAACATGTATCTTCGGTAAGAAGATGTTGTATTAAATGGTCTCTTTCAAAGCACGGTCTCTATTTTATAAGGACAGAATCATATATGGGGGTAAGTATTTTGACTTTTAAAGATATCGCCGAAAAATCAAGTTTGCAGAATTCTCAGACAACAGCTGCCGAAATACAAACTGTAACAGCTTGTCAACAAGCAGATAACGCAATTATCAAAGGATGTTTAGACAAAGGGAAACACTCTCGTTACTTTGTAACATCTTAACAACTGCAGAATAACAGCATACTTATAGATAACAAACCCATTGTAAGCAGGTGTAGGCAGGTGGTAAGTGGTTTTATCTCTTAGATGAAAACTGTGCATTTACATGCAGCTTTTAGTTAAAATGTAGTCGCTGCAGCTGGTAGGAAATATTGCAACTACTTTGTAACTAAAGTTTCCTAAGCAGCTGTTTGATTTTATTAGGCAAAATTTCATAGAATAATTACTTAAGAAATTCTACTAAATAACAATAATTTCAAATGGTAGAAAATCGAACTTGTTGAGCAATTTTTGGGTATTTTAAAAATGAATGCGGAAAAAATTACTTGCAGGGTTTTGAACGTATCAACTTTTTTTGTCCTACGGCGACTATGATTCATTTCTTTAACTAAACGTTTATATACCTAATATGCATTAAACTTGCTGTTTAAAGAGTTTTAAATAAAATTTTGCAATGTATTTAATGATTGGGTGTATTGTTGGTAGGAAAAAAAATCAAAAATATTTTCAACCAGTCTTTTTTTAGTGAGTTCTAGGTATAATTGAGATAGAAACATAAATTAAAAATTTTGCAAGTAATTTTCCAAATGATTATTTATGTTTCTGTCTCTATTTGATGTTTACAAAAAGAAAACTAGTGGAATTGTATGTGAGTATCATCGCACGAAAATGTTCAGGAGTTAATTCCATTTTTTTGGCGGAGACGAAATTTTCTACTCAATCAAAACAAAACAAATAGTGTTCATATGGCAAATTGTTATCAGTATGTGTACTGTCAAAAATGTCAAACTTTAAGTTAGAAACGTCAGATAGCACCTACCAACACTAGCGTTGCCAGTACCCGATATATATAATATATATATATATATATATATATATATATATATATATATACATACACATATCGAGCACCCCTCCTAAATAGAATGGAGGATGGTGTATTGAGCGTTCAACTCCACATATTTTGGGCGAGCTTAAGATTACTGAAAGAAATAAACTATCAAAAATGCATATATTAAGTTTATTTATATGGAAGTATACATACAAAATAAATTAATAATGATCAATGCGCAAGGCATCAGAACATAGAACGTAAATATACATTCGTGCAACTGGTTTGCCATAATGTAGTAAATGATAACAGAAAGTAAAATGCTGCTTGAACCCATGTAAATATAGGCAATGTTTACCCGTCTAAAATAAAATACAGCCTGTTTAAGTAGATGCGTAGTTATTCCTTAACAGTAGTACAACATGCCAGTGGTATAACAAAACATCAATCAGACGGCCCTCTTTTCATCTAGCTCCAAAATTAAATACGGCGGTTGAGTTTGGAGAGTAGAAATGCTGGTACATAAATGATGGAGCGGCAATGCTGAGGGCGAAAAGCCTGGGACGAGGATGTCCAGGGCCAAGGTATCCCCTACCTAACAAATAATTGCGTTAGAGGATCATGAGCGCTGACTTGATAATATTTATGGTATCATAAAAAAATTGTACTACACTTTATATATTTTATACTTACTCAAACAACATAAAACTTGTTTGAAATTAAAACGTGAAAATAAAGTTACCTATACAAAGAGATCCAGCTGCAAACACGAACTCCAGAAGGTTGAATTATTTCTGTAGTAAACAGAACGTTGCCTCCAAGGAACTAAATACAAAAAAGGCAGATATAAAGTCCAATACTAGTAAGTAGCTTTTCGATGCCAAATTACAACATTCAACTTGAAGTTACAAAACCTTTATTGCAGGTAATAATGGAAAAATCGCATATGGTAAAGCCAAATTTATAATATGCGGCTAAAACGTTCCACCAAGACCATGTTCCTTCTTGACATCAAGACGAATCAAATCACACTCTTTTTAAGACAAAGAGAAAAACTCTGAAGATAATACAAAAGACAACCAGGTCAACAACCATAGTCGTCCTCCAAATTGATCTTTAGTTTCACATACTTGTTCAATGAACGACTGCGAGTACAAAATTCATATTGTATAATTTAAATCTTGAGATGAAACTGCAAATGCCTTTATTATACTTGTTAAAAATACACCACATTCTTAAATTACACTGCTACAGAAAAGCAGGACGATGCTGCTAAACTCTCAAATAAGAGCCATTACGATAACCCACAAACAGGTGATAGAAATATTTTAATATAATAACCAACAACGATGCTCTCCAGCAATAACTTTCAAAATATTAGTACTTAAATTAATTCGAAGGTAGACAACCTAACTGCTATCAACAATACATATGTTTCATATCTCCTACAGAAATCAACACGTAACAATATATATTTTAAATACTAATATAATGAGTTTCAAAATCTTCTTTACACATACATATAGTTCTCAATTATTCTATACACTAGCCTCTAATAAACAAATCTTACGCGTATGCCTATCATTCATTATTAATTCTCAAGTAAACCTTTACTATAATTACTATATACACCAACTGCCTTTAGAAGTTGTCTAATTTAATATACATTGTCTTAAAAAGTCATGTTAAACGTAACTGAATTTAGTATGTTTATTTCACCTTACATAACGACAAATGCTGTTCGTGAATTTGCAAAAAAAATCTTAAAAATTAAATTATTTTAATTGCACACAAATATTACTATGAAATGTAAATGCTTAGTCTGAAAAGTTAGCCATATCTAAATCACTCAATTGCAACAAAATACTTTATTTGTACCTTAACAGTCTTCTTGTTATTAGTTTTAATTAACATGCGCTGACTTTTCTAAACATAATAATTACCAATTTTTACGAATTAATATTAATGTTCCATCCTCTGTTAGTTCGCTTTAAGTGATCTAACTTTCAGGTAAATTTATCTATTTTACGTATACATCTATTCCAAACTATTTAGTAATATACGCCCATTACAATTAATCTTCAATATTTAAGCGAACTCAATCTTGCAATAGCTTTAATCTTTAAAATTGTCGATCTTACAATTTAATATATTTTAAATAATCATTAGCTGCCAAATATTGTCCTTATGCGTACAAATTTAATTACGTAGCCCATCTAGGCTATTGATAGCAGCATGCTCACTTCGATGTTTCAACCAGCGCCGTTCGATCAACGAGACGCGCATTAGTTTTAAATAGAACAATTCCTTTCTGACGTAATAGTTCCAGCAGGTTGGAGAATTTTGTGATTGCACGCGTCGTTTCGCTGTATATTTTACTATAGTGTATATGCTTATAAGTCAACTTCCCGATATATTCGGAAATTTGTGGTCGTTCATCAATACGTTTGATATAGAACACGCTTCCTTCTAATAATTTAAACTGCTCAATAATTGAAATTGATTAAATTAATACGTTTATAAATTAGAAACACGTCCTTTTGTTATTAATTACAAATAAAAATTCTTTTAGGATATTTACACATACGACTTTGACATTATTGCATATAATTGGAATTCTTTATAAGTAGTTCTAAAATACGGTCTTTTAATTATAAAATATGCCTGAAACGCCTTTTATAACCACGCGTTTGCGCGTAGAACGTAATTAATATCCATTTATACATTGTATTTCACAATTATATTCCTATACAAATATATGTCTACACAAATTGCTTTTTTCTCGCATTTTTTCTAAGTCATGACACAAAATCCCCATCATACACTACAACACGACGTTGCTATCACCTTTAGTTACAGTATAAAATTAGTTGCAGTTTGCAAATATTCTTTGTACAGAAACAAAATAGTAATAGGATGTATCTGTCAACACTCTCACGAAAAATCTACAGAGAAAATTTACTGATACAAACCAAGATAGTATTTGCATAGTCATTAATAAAACAATAATTTCGCGATTTCATAAAAGAAACAAACTTCCATTGACTAGTTACGGCCTTTTGGGACTCATCAGAACGGAGTAGTTTATAACTCTTATGAAACAATCAAAAACAATTACCAGTATTAATTTCAAAAGAATCTTCGTGTAATGGCAAGA
This sequence comes from Platerodrilus igneus, assembly GCA_036346225.1. Lineage (NCBI taxonomy): Eukaryota > Metazoa > Arthropoda > Insecta > Coleoptera > Lycidae > Platerodrilus > Platerodrilus igneus. The sequence goes on from JARFIW010001165.1 coordinate 280,108, forward strand.
GTAAAATAGAACCGTCATTAGGTGATAACCACCAGCAGCAGGAGAGTAAAACGCTATTTTATAGATGGCTATACAAATATATTTTGCTTTTGAGTTTACTTGATAATGTTACAAGCAAATATTTTTGCAATTAATAACACACCGGTGCCCCCTTTTTGTGAAATTTATATGTTAAAATTTGTTCTTTGACAGTTTTTGATTTTTAATTTTGAATTGCCTCGGCTAGCTGAGCTTTAACCACGCACGGGGCTTGCAAAAATACGACAACAAAGTTTTTATATTTTTAACCTCCTACCTCTACTTCCTGTTTCTTTTTAAACCAAAAACACCATTAAGCACGAATATTATAATGTACTCAATATTTACAATTTAATAAATGTTTAGGCACTCTCTAAATATGACTTCCTTTCTAATAATTGAATTAAATAATTTCAATAATGATCATCTCGAAAAGTTAATCAAAAAGTCATCAAAAATTTCCCTTATTATTTATTATAAGAAGCTTTCTGAGCGTTTATTAAACTTCATGTAAAGTATACTTAATTTGTAACGTGTACCAAACGATTTTTGTTGACTCTCACATCACGTTTATGTAAGCAAAATTTTAAAATATTCAAATAAATAAAGATCTCCAAATAAATGTTCATAAATAAATTCACAACAAACATATACAGATTGCTAACCTGTTGTCTCCCGTTTTAACCAGCTCCTGCACCAACTGCTCTACGGACTTTCGCTTACTGATTTAGTATCGTCCCAACATTGTAACCAAATCTGCTTTCGATATAGTCTGCATTTGAAGCTTCCTCCAATTAATTACTGCATTTAATGCTTGAGTTAAATACTCTGAAAAACTTCCACATTGGATCTAATACTTTAGCATTTCTTCAAAGTTCTTATCATTATTTCCTCAGATTTCTTTTGGAGTATTTTGGAGTCCTTTTTTTAATGTTGATATTAAAATCAAAATTAAACAACCTTTTAGTTACTTACGTTTTTCAGGATTAAACGACGAAACTAAAATTTAATTATTTACTATCACCATCGTACAATTAATTATTTATAAAATTACTGCAAATACTTTTCACGTGAATATTTTCACTTAAGCGTCGTGGACTAAGCCTCTACTCATGATGAACTGATTTGTTTACAAATCGGGTTCTATTTAAATGAATTGTTTATTTCTTGACAAGCGCATAGTTCATTTATTTCGCTGTCTACGTGATCCTTTAATACCATATATTGGGCATTTCTGTGGCTTTTTCTATTCTACACAAGTCCTTCATCACGTAGCACTTCGAGTTAATATATACTTTCTATAGGATTTCTGGTTTTAAAGCTTACGTAAATTATTGTTTGTACAAGCAAATGTGTTGAACTTTGCTTTTAATATCATGCCGTGTTTATTTGTTATGCTATCAGGTGTTGTCTTTTCCTTTCTAGTCACGTACACAAAATAAATTTATATAATAAATTTCATGCGTTTTCTATTACGCATTATTAAAACCACTTGTTCAATTGAGCTTCTTAGTGTGACGACAATGCATTATTGATGCGTATTGCGTTTCAACTACCGTTCATGTTGCCTTATGACTTGCCAAATCGTTTCTTTAAATCAAATATTTTAAAGTATTTATTGTTTCTTAAATTAATGGAGACTACTGCTTATATACAGGGTACTGTCTATAACGTTCCTGCCTAATCTTATTAATTCTTATTTTCTTCTTAGAAGTGTCTGGTTTTCGGCGCCCTCATGTTGTTTTAATGACGTGCCGTATATTAGGGTCCTAACTACCCTTAATTGACCTTATTAACACAGATATATATATATATATATATACAGGGTGTTTTAAAATTGCACGGCACTATTTTAAGGGAGTGTTCTTTAGCACAAAATAAACATAAAACTTCTAATAAACGTATGCCCTAAAATGTACCCCTATGGAGTTATAACCCCTTTAAGGGGGCTAGGTGAAATTGAGTTTTTTTAATTATCTGAAGAACCACAAAAGATATTTTATTCAGATTTTTGTTGCCTACCAATGTTTTTATGCCAAATAAGATAGGCTTTGTGGAGGCTGCTGATACTATTAAGAATCGTCCTGATGTTATAAGACTTGCTAGAGAGCAATGGATTCGCCGTGCTGGATGTTGCATACAACAAAATGGTGGGCATTTTGAACAGTTACTTTAAATGTTTAATTGTAATAAATATTTTGAACTCTCAACATCTATGTAGGTATGTAAAGTATCATAGGGCATACTGAATGCTTCACCCCGATTAACTCGAAAACAACAGCAGATATCGACTTCAAACAAGAGTGACTTTTTTATTCAGAAATGTCAAAAGATTCTAATTCTGGCATTATAATTTATAAAAGCTTACACACAAAAAAATTACAGGGTTAAACGTGATTGTCCCCCCCCCCCCCGAATGGGACGCTTCTGATCTTATTATCGAAAAATGGATAAGCTTATCTTCTTATTTGGCATAAAAACATGGGTAGGCAACAAAAATCTGAATAAAATATCTTTTGTGGTTCTTCAGATAATTAAAAAAACTCAATTTCACCTAGCCCCCTTAAACGGGTTATAACTCCATAGGGGTACATTTTAGGGCATAGGTTTATTAGAAGTTTTATGTTTATTTTGAGATAAAGAACACTCCCTTAAAATAGTGCCGTGCAATTTAAAACACCCTGTATATATAAAATATTGCTGTGATATTAGTAGTCGAAAAAGCAACACCTTGCGGATGCTTATAATATGTCGCGATATTAACATATGAGCCCCTACGTTGTGCGCCAATTTATTGTCATAAATTATAAACCGGCTTCCCTAGACAGCCATACACGCAGTATCTGCTATCAAGGCTGAAGACACCACTCGTTCAACTAGATCAGTGGGTTGAACATAAGCACTTTTCTGCTCGAATAAATCAGTAAGTTTACTTACAGAATTTTCAATATAATATCAATTAATAATCGTATAAAACGAAAATTAAAGCAATATCAATCTCTTAAATAATAAAACATAAGCAATAAAATATTTAAAGTATAAACTTACACTTATAATGTACTTACACGACATTCCAATGATCAAAATACTCTCATCTCCTTGTTCTCCTCTTCAAAGTATACCTAATTATACGTATAGATTGTCCTTTGTTATAGTTACGTGAATAAAGGTTTGAATTAATAAAATTTTAAACCTATTAAATTTCACAAAAATTATATAACATGCAAAACTGATCACAAAAAGTTTTTACAGAGCAACGCAAATTCTTATACGTAGTATAACCTTTAAATTCAGGAGTGTAGAATTATTTCCAAGTAAACGGCGCATCAATGCCCCCTAGCTTTAATGGGAATCTTCTGTCTCAATACCTCAAAACCCAAACTAAATCCAAATCAAAAAATAATTAACCACAAATCCAATTTCAGCATCACCAAACCAAATATGTTAAGACCACCGTTGTCCAAAACAATCAGATAAGTGAAGATACAGAAATATAGAATTCATATCTGCAGCACTATTTGAATTCTAGCACTTGTAGTCTAATTCTAATATTTGAAGAAATATGCGAAAAATATTCGAAGAATACTTGAAGTAAAACCTGAAGTAACACTTGAAACCAATATTTGAAAAAAAACATTCAAAAATACTTGAAGTTTTAAATTTGAAACCCTAAAACACACCATTGTTTAACTAATTTAAAACATACCGATTTACTTACGATATTAGTATCGGCTTAACTGGATTACACTTTCATTAACACAAACAGTAGTTTCACTATTTATAGTTTTACTGTTTAGCCGTAATTTATTATTTCGAAACATTTTACTGGATCGTAGAAATTGCAATTTCTTTTAAAATAAGTCGACTGATATTTCTAGCTTTTAATGCAGACGAATCGTTGTTCTAGGAATTGCATTGTAACGAGTTCTAGAATACTTGTTAAAAGTCACGTACTCCACATCTAACCAGAGAGTTTTATATTCAAAACAAAGGATCTCATTGGTCCAGAGCTTTGATTATTGTTATTTTGACGTCATATGCGATATGTAGAATCTTGCAACTTAATTTTGAAATTTTATATAAGTGAATAACCGTTTGTTTAGATACCGCCCGTAATCATTAGCAAATGTTGATTTTACACAAAATATTAATCGATGCCTACGTGACAAATTGCCATCGCTAAGAATTAATACTTTTTCATAATATTAAGATTTGCATGATGTTGCAATTCTTCAGTTTGAGTTTAATACAAGTAACTGAGTACTACTTTTTGATAATTTTTTTGATGAATAAATGATTAAAGATTCGTTTGTAAATTTTGCGAATAGACGCATCCGAACATTTTTTCAAGAATAATGCAGTATTTTTTCAGTTTGATTTATTAAAAATAGAAGAGTGTTTCACAATGATGTTTTTATTAGTAAAACGTAAAATGGCCACTCCTTGTAATTAATCAAAAACGCACTTTTGTATACACAAGCGGTGCGAAAATTGGCGCTTTTATAATTTATTGTTGAAAATTTGCATTACGCCTCCTTTAACTAAGGTGGCGTTCTATTAATATATTGATATGATAACGCTGCACGTCGGTGTAATTATACTCTCATGCTTCTTCTAATCACCACCGCTCTGGATATGTTAATATCCTAAAATTTAAATATGCTTCGGCTAGCCCAGTTTAATTCACACAGAGTGCACAACGTTACGATAATCAAATAATTTACCCCTTTTTCTCTAAAACTTTTCCTGCTTTAAATGATAAAACGAAGTCAATTAATATTTGTATAATGAAAAAAGAAAAAATCATATACATTTCACAGCTTAATCTGTTTTACTGTATGACAAAAATTAGTCCCTGAATCAAATAACAATAAATTTTAAATTGTTTATCTCCCTTTCCTTATTTTATAGCCAGCAAAATGACGTTGTATTCTACTGGAATTTTTTTTGAACGTTCAAGATATTTCCCCTTTTTGCAAAATTTTTCACGTATAAAATAAATTTTTGATGACCCTTTAGATAAAATATTCAGGTATAAAATATGATCAATGTTCAAAAAAATATATAAAGAGAAAATAATGCCTTTTGCTAGATAGTTCTGACCTGTAGTTTTCCTTGTGCGTTTTTCTGCTGCGTGCTGTGGATCAGTACCCCAATATTACATTTAGTTGAGTTGCTCCATTCAATTTATTTAGTTTCCAAGTTATACCCCGTTTAATCAATAATCTAGTATTTTCTTAATCTCCCTTAGATTTTATTAATGTCATTTAAATTTACGTGATTTTCCTTGAATTTTTGTAATGTCACTTGGATTTTCGTAATATCTCTTCGATTTTCGTAATCTCACTTAGAGTTTCAAACTGCCTTCGTCATCTCACTTAGAGTTTCGTACTGTCTTCGTAATCTCACTTAGATTTCGTGATCTCACTTAAAGCCGTTTTCCAGCAAACGGTGAAACTTGTCTCATATATTTTCACTATAATTTATTTTTAAAATTTTATAACACCATTTTTACAAAAATTTGATCATTTAATTTGAATATTTACCCGACGCATAAATTCTTGAGTGGAGTGATGTAGCTTGTGCTTGGTTCAAACTAAGACTGTCTGCTTATCAAATTCGCGTGTTATATAGTCTGCGCCCTGTCTAAAAATTCATTGGTTATCTGAACTGTTGTAACGTATTTTTTTTACGTAGTTACACTTCGTTTATTAATCTAAAATAATACAGCAATAATATAAAAATATAATTTGTAAATTCCGTACAATAAAAATAATTTATAAAATTTATAATAGCATATACACTCCTTTGCTCTTGAGGTCTAAGCTTCGTTAATAAGTTTCGTCGAGTTGTCATTTCGTGTCACTTTTCTATCGGCGTCTAAACAGGTAAGCTGCTATCAGCGGCATAGAAACGTCAAGATGGTCGTTTCCAGGCACGTGGCCTGTAATACGGTCAGAAAGAAAAATAGAACTGATTGAATCTTCGTGTCTGAAGGTAGTTCCTAGCGGCTTTAGCGTGATGGTTTTTATTTTTACGCTCCACCTAGAGCAGTTTAGTTGATTCCTGCAGGCCAAAGGAGATAGAAGCTCCCCCTCATCATTAAAACAGTTGGTATAATCAAGTAAATAAATTTTATTAATATTTTCCTCTTAGTGCAATATCACGGAAGTAGATAATATCTTGGAGAAATAGCTCGGAAGTAATATCTAGAAAATATGTTGAATACAGTTAATATCATGTAATTAATTTCAAGAAAATTTAGTTTGGGATTTGGAGTACTAAATTTTATAAGATGTAATTAAGGAGTTCCAGCGATAAATTCGTCCGTATTCATATGTTTCCAATTTGTGCATCGCAGAACGCAGATGTTAATGGAATATCCCACAGCTAAGGTCATAGTTCGATTTCTTTTGGTCGTACTGTACTTCCACACGTGAGTGATATGTAGCATTTAATTACTTTCATAATTATTTAATCGTAATACGAAAATATAAGGTTGAAACTTTACCTAGACTAAACTAACTTAAAAATTGTTTAGTGAAAGAAAGAATTCCGTAATAAATTTATAGCCTGGCATAAATTTTAAAGATGGCTATGCTGTTTGCTTATCATTATTATTTCACAAACAGATAACGTTAACTAAACTGAAAAGTTGTTAGTGGCATATGATGTCAAGAAAAATATTCAGCTGTCCAAATCTAAATATCACATGTTATTTGACGCTAATTTAAAAATATATTTAATAATTTTGAGGTCATGTACTTTGACTCTTAATCAACGTGATGAATACTTTTAATACATATTAAGTAAAACTAACTGTATGTTGAAACATGCTATTTAATCGGAACTTAAGTAATTAAATTTGATTGTAAGGTCAACGTAGTACTACTGGTGGCTAAAGATTAAAATGTGTAATATGATCTATTAAGAGAGTTCAAACTTTTTAGAAAATTTATTATGAAATATTCAATTTAGAAATCACTGTTTTTTTTTAATACAAAACCTTATCATATTTCTTTTCTATAAAATTAATAGTAAAAGAAAGATTATATTGAAACAAATCAAGGAATTTAACCAAATATAATCCATTTTTGCATGACACTTTTATTATTCAAAATACAAGTAAAACTTACAGGTCATTCATGATCAGACATGGTGTGTAATGATAACAAATTCCCTGGGTGTATATTTTTGGAACTTAAATTCTATTATATTATTTTTGGTAAATATTTTTAAGAACACAAACGGTGTCCATGTTGTGCATTTGTTTGTTCACAGGTTAAGTCGAGACATCTGTATGACATCTGGTGATTGAGATATTGGTAAGTGTTTTAGAAAAGTGAAATTCAGGTTTTATGGCTATATTAGTGGTGTTGATATAAGGTTTCCGCATTCCACTAATACAAGCACAGATAATTTTTGTAGGTTGTTGTTTTGAAAAATACGGTGGCGCTCATTATTTATATTTTTGGTCATTTGACAACCCATGACCCTAGCTCATGATCTACCCAGAGCTAACACTCTACTAGCCGTTTATGTCTAAAGAGTTTTTCTTTTCCTCAAGCCGTTTTCCATCCAACTTTACCTTGAGCTTTCATTGTTAATAAGAAATTCTCGACCTTGTGATATCAGGTAAGGGTTTAGGATATATAAGGGTGCAATTTGTTATCTGATATTCACGAAGGTAAAAATTATTTTGATTACACTGTTGTTCAAAGTTTCGACCAACGATCGGGTGTTTTGGATAATAACTTGTCGGAACGATTTCTTGATCACGTAGGTGCCAGTGAATTTCTAGTTTGTATTTATTTTAGACCGTGTGTTTTGATGTTGTTACAGGAATTTCTAATTCACCTTGGCACGTAATTTCACTTATGGTTTTTGTTTGTCTAGATAATACTTTGGGATTTGTATTAACTCCATGCAGAAAATCACGTAAACAAAGTGACGTAAATTAACATATTTCTGTTTACAGCTTACGTTTCCAAAGCGTATTTATTTCGAAGAATGCGTTTCTTATAAGGACGCTATGCTATCTTGCATGTTTTATGTGAATTGTATTATGATTTTCTAGCTTTTACTGCATTTAACGTGTATTGATTTACAATTTATCGATATATTTGGTTTAAGACAAGTTTGATTGTGTGTAGAGTTATTTCTTTTGCTGAATGTGTGTTTATTGTTGAATGATATTTTTCCCGGCATTAATTAAAGTCAACTGCGATCCTTATACAGGGTGTTAAATGTTTGCTCTTTGCATAATTTGCAAATTACATATTTTTCATGCTAAATAAATGTGGTTTTCTAACTCCTAGTACTATTTACATGTATTGTGTAACCATTATGACTCAATATACCCCTAATAACACCTTATCATAGCAATGCACACACACACACGCGCGCGCGCTTACACACACACACACACAACACACACACGCACGCACGCACGTACGCACGCTCGCACGCACGCAAGCACTCACTCACGCACGCACGCACGCACACGCGCGCGCGCCCACACACACACTCACACACGCGCACACACACACACGCACATGCACACGCACACGCACACTCACACGCACACACACACTCGCACACGCACACGCACACGCACACGCACGCGCACACACACACACAAACTGTATATTAAATAACTGTATTTATTGGCATAGTAGTCAGTAGTCCGGTTCAGGTCACTGATTTGTATGTAAATGTTTATTGAAGGTATGTAGATAATTTCAAATATATAAATTACATTAAATTATATATTTAATACATACAAGCATATCAGAGTATTACTTGAATATTAAGTTAAGATTAACTGTTTCAATATATTTTACTTTATTAGCTATTCCAGTCACATCTTTATTGTTGAAATGGGACGGTTGGCCTGAAGTTATTATCCAAAGATCACTGGAGTGATATGCGACTGTCACATTTACGACGATCGATAACCTTACAGGGTGTAAAATTTGCAAAGTAGGCATAATATTTTCTCATCGTATTGTAAGTTTCAAAGTGGCTTCATTTGCTTCGATAGTTATCTTGCATATCTGCGGTAAGTGAAGAATTGGCTAGAAATGGCTTTACAACGCATTTGTTGCAGAATAAATAAAACTCATGAGACAATAAGCAAAAAGTGCATTTCTCCAGTTCTAAATCTTTTCACAAAAGAGTTGCAAGATATCCCTGAATTATACTAAATAGCACAAAGCCACGACTTGCTTTAGAAACACATTTAGGTGTTGGATTCTCTTTATGGCCTAAATAAAAGTAAGTAAATCAAATATCAACAATATAAAAGTAAAAATGCAATGAGGGAGATCCTTGCAGCTGGTTTATTGTTCGCAAAATCTGAATCGACAGATGCATTTACAATCAACCTATGTGGTTTGCAAATTGATTTTGTACCGTAACAGATGTGTTATCCCTACGTTATTAAAGTAAGCTTTATTGTTCGGTATAAGAACGCGAATGAAGGTAAATATGAATAATAATTTAGTAATCATAACTGAATATTATGACATCATTTATATAATTTTTCTATAAAGTGTAATCCAGTTCTCTAAGTGACGGATGCAAATGTACAAGTAAGCAAGTAGATATGTCTAAGAGAGATCTTCAACATAATGAACTAATAGGTTCAAGTTAACTGTATATGTAGTTTTTAAGTAACATACCAATTGTGTGTAGCATAAATTTGTTCAACCCCGAAATACAATTTAAAGAAATTTAACCCGTTACTGGAATTCATTTAGCCATTTGTACGTGTTTCTTTGGGTGTACAAATGCAAAATAATTATATTCTGAATATTAAAGAAAAATAGTATCATTAATTAATTGTTTGTCTTGTATAATGTATTGACATGTAGCTTTTGTGGTTTGGGGAAAATACCATCCCTACTTTTCAAGTATGTTAGATTTTTAGCTTGAAAGATTTTGCAATAAATAGTAAAACGGGTTCAGCCCACTAGAACACTACTTCAGTGTTTGTCGATTATTACTTATTAAAAATACACCTTTTTTGTGACAATTTCTAGAATAGAGAATTATAAACAAAAAAAGGTGCAGCAATCAGTTGCTACGTACATAGACGTAAACGGAAGGGACAAGGAAAGAATGGCCGGGCTCAATCGGCGAGTAGGCGGGGTTTTACCAGACCAAAAGTAAAGAAATTTCCTGAACATAAAAAAAAATTAATAATGCGGGTCAACCTTTAATAAAAATAAACACATTAAGTTATAACAAAAAATATATAAATTGTTTATTGGGTTAAACTGCTTTTAACTTAACGGTTTCACCAAACTACAATGTGTCCCAACCGAGAAAATATTTACAATTTACAATTTTACAATACGTACAATGTTTACAATTACTGTCCGGTAACCTTGAGCTAAGTGAAAACGTTTTCCCCCACTCCAATTGACATAACTCGAAAACGGTTCTAGTCTCGGCAATATCTAAATATAAATATGATACATATATGTATAATCGCAGTACGTCAGGAATTTCTTTCTCTTATCCGTTAGATAACATAAGTACAAATAATAAGGTGAAAGAAATTCTTACTTGAATATATCACAATCTTCAGTCACTCCAGTAGCAAACAAAATGCGTCCAAATAGCACCCGAGAAATTCTTTCTTGGTACAGTTACATAAGAATCCTTAGACGTATCGGCAATTACATAAGACCCATACAAGCAAGTAGTGAAGAAACACTCACCCGCGCGTCCATGTTGTTGAATTGGTCACACCCTCCGCAAGGATAGAGAGGAACAGATGGATCCGGGACCACGTAATTCCTGCATTCTTCCTACAAAAGAAGCGGTAAGTGCTTTGTTAATCAGGGGTCAATGTAATGGACGGTCATTTCCGCCGGAAGAAGCTGTAACAGGTACGATTAAAGATTAAGTTATTTACTAAGAAAAGTACATTTTTTAAAACTAAAAGCACTTACCACAAAACGGTGTGCACGAAATTCTGTAGATAACGAAAAACAACAAATCTTCTTAGTCGTGTGCAGAAAGCATAAAGTGAACTTGTTCTATAGCCAGAATTAAATTTAATCCCAGCGTTATCAAACATACAGGTGTTAATAGAAATTCGAAACAAACTTTATCAGAGAAGTGTGATTCATTATTTTAACGAGTCTTTAGGTTTGGGAATTATAAGAATTAATTATACTGTAAAGTAATATGCATCAAGCCGACAGATACTTGAAACAAGGTACCAATTATTTAAATTACAGAAGAACTTTCTATTTCGCAGCAAATAGGTTTAAATGGAATTGTAGTAAAGCGTACTTATTGTCTAATATATAGGATGGTGTATGAGCATCAATAGCAAAATGTATGCAATGAATAATTAAATTGAATGGCGTAAGGTTTAGTACGCCGTCGGAAAGTGGACGTAACAAATCTTCCCTCCCCCTCCCCAGCAAAATTAAAAGGCCGGGGTAAGAAAATAAAAGCAATGTAGCAGGCAGTGCAGTATTAACAAAAGCAAAAACAAACAAAAAAAATTCGTTTGAAAAAATCAAAGAAAAGCAACAAAACCCAGCAAAAATTAACTTATATCCGGCTTGAAAGATTAATATACACTAATAGGATGAACCAAAAATAAAATTCGCTTAAGAAAACTACAAGAAACTCAAAAGAATTTTCATCCGGCACGAAGAACAAGTATACCGGACTAAATCAAGAAAAGGAAAGGTAGAAGGTAGTACTCGTCGAGGACAAAGATAAGCATTGAAAGAAAGTCGTCGGAAGACGGATATCTCTAGTAAAGAAGTAGTAAAGTCTTCAACCTGATAAAAAAAATTAAGGGTGCACGGATTAAATATTGAGCGTAAAGCGTTTGCGCCGTCAGCAGGAAAACGAAGCGAGATCAAGAACATTAGGCTTTTGGCGATATACATCTTCAGGTTCTGAATCAGCATAGAATAATTTCTACTTCTTATTTCCCTCTTTAAGCGATTTCGTGAGTTGAGTGACTGGAGCAGGCGGTAGTATTAAGCGGAAATTTTTCCAACAAACAGGCTTAACAGGGGATGTAGTAGTTGTAGCACGCTGTTTTGGAGATGGTGGCGATTGTGAAGGTAGTAGTGGTTGTTGTGGTTTAGGAAACTCAGAACGCGTTATAGAAGAAAGCCATTTGTTGTTAGGATTAGTTGTAAGAAAGTCAACGGTCGAAAAAGGGAACATCATGTGCTGTGTGAATATCAACGTTAGAAAAAGGGACAGTATTGGTTGTAAGAGAATCATCCTTACGAAAAGAAACAATCAGAGAACACTTCAGTTACGTTAGGTAGAGGAACAGAATCAAGTAATCTTCATCAATATTAGATAAAGAAACATTAGCTAGAATTTTATCAACCTTAGATAAAGAAACAGAAGCAAGTAGAATTTTGTCAGCATTAGATAAAGAAGCACAATCAGGAAGAACTTCGTCCACATTAGAAAAATGAGTAAGAGCAGGTAACATTTCATCAAGGTCCGATAAAGGAGTAGAATCAAGTAAGACTTCATCAATGTTAGACAAAGGAGTAGGAACAGACAAAACTTGGACCACAATAGGAACTGCTTTCTCGGCAACAGTAGCAACAGGCATTAACGATACTGCTTCAATAATTTCAACAGGACCTTCTCTGAAACTATTAGAAGTTATCGTTACTTCAGCTACATCTGGCATTGCAGACTCGACAGGAATTTCTATAGTAGAATCGTACAAAAAAGTAGAAACAAACTCTTGAGTAGCTATTTGTAAGTCACTAGTTTGAAGAATGAGATCCAAGAGTGGAGGAAGCACAGGGTGAGGTGGAAGTGAAAACGTAGGATCTTTTCGAACATTTTCCGAACAGCTGCCGATGGAAGAAATTTTGTTCTTATTAGAAGGTGTGCGGTAGATAGGAGCGTCATACCCATAAAAATCAATATTATAATTTGAAGACGCATATGGTTAAAAAAAATATGATGTGGTGGTAGTAGGGCGGCAAGAAGAGGTACAGAGTAGAACTTAGAACTAAAGACGGAAGAAATCTGGTTCCTATCGCTAAGGACAGAATTCGGAGTATTGTTTGAAGTCGTATTTGTCGAAGAAGGGCCTGTTTTGGTAATAGTAGTAGGATGACCGAGTTGAAGTAAAGAAGAGAACGTAGAACCAGAAGCAGAAGAAATTAGGTTGTTATTAGTAGAGATTGGCAGTTCGGAGAGTTGCGGCGAGAAACTCCCTTATGTCCGCAACCATAGCAATAGAGAATGGAGTAGTTGAGGACAAGTACAACGTGTCGAAACATGACCAGGTTTATCGCAAATAAAGCATATGACCTGACGAGTAGAAGTAGAACTAGAAATAAGAACAGTAGAAAGTACAGAAGAAGTATTTGATCTACCCGTAGGCGTAGGAGAAATCTTAACAATTCGGTCATGTGAAGTAAAAGTATTTTTCTCAATTGTAGTAGACTTATAAGCAAAATCCGGTTCAGCAGTAAAAGTATGTTGGTCTTGATATGGGATACGAAATTATCGGTCAGAATATTTTCCGGTTTTAACTTCAGACATTTGTTCTTTAATTCTTGTAAGGAGCGGACGGTAAGCAAATGGGTTCTATAAAATCGAGCAAGGTTACGAAGCAAAATGAACCATTGATCATCATCATTTAAAGAACAATCCCAATAAAACAGGCTCGTCATACACTTGAAATAGTTATTAATGCTTTCTGATAAACCCTGCTGTCTGTTACAGATACTATTAAACACTCTTTTCTTACAATCAGGGATTTTGAATACGAATTACAAAGAAATGGTAAAAAGTAACTAAATAAATGCTAATTATTGCGAATACAGTACAATTTAAAATATATCCTATAGAAGAATTAAAATCCTAACACACGGAACCGGTATAGTTTATTCGTTTTAACTTCCAGAAACACTAATAGGATTGGAGCAACCAAATAGAAACTAGGAATAGGGCGCTAACGTTTTCAAAGGACTAGAATTATTGGCGAAAACACAAGTCTAATAAATCGGAGAGAAACAAAAATTAAAAGAAATTGCTATGTAATGCAAAAAACCCAGAAAACAAATTAATAAAATTTCAGAACAAAATAACCGAAAATCCAAAACTGGTTTTACGAAGCATATTGTCGGGACGAAACGTTGAGTATAGATATCGAGGCCGAAAAAAGCGGGTAATGTAGGAAATTAGGCAGCAAAAAAAGCCAGGCCAAAAGTTAAGCAAAACAAAATCGGGGTCCCACGTCAGGACATCATAATTTATACTAGGTACATAGACGTAAACGGAAGGGGCAAGGAAAGAATGACCGGGCGCAATCGGCAAATAGGCGGGGTTTTACCAGACCGAAAGTAAAGAAATTGCCTGAACATAAAAAAAATTAAAAATGCGGCTCAACCTGTAATAAAAATAAACACATTAAGTTATAACCAAACAAAAATAGATTGCTTATTGGGTTACACTATCTTTAACTTAACGGTTTCATCAAACTACAAAGTATCCCAACCGAGAAAATATTTACAATTTACAATTTTGCAATATGCACAATGTTTACAATTACTGTCCGGTAACCTTGGGCTAAGTGAAAACGTTTTCCCCCACCCCAATTGACATAACTCGAAATGGGTTTTAGCCTCGGCAATATCTAAGTATAAATATGATACATATAATTATAATAGCAGTACATCAGGAATTTCTTTCTCTTATCGGTTAGATAACATAGGTACAAAAAATAACGTGAAAGAAATTCCTACTTCAATATATCACACTCTTCAGTCACACCAGTAACAAACGGAATGCGTCCAAATAGCACCCGGGAAATCCTTTCTTGGTACAGTTATATAAGAATCCTTAGAGGTGTCGGCGATTACATAAGACCCATACAAGTAAGTAGTGCAAAAACACTCGCCTGCGCGTCCACGTTGTTAAATTGGTCACACCCTCGCCAAGCACATAGAGGAACAGATAGACCCGGGACCACGCAATTTGTGCATCCTTCCTACAAAAGAAGCGGTAACTGCTTTGTCAATCAGGGGTCAATGTAATGGTATTTCATGACCGCCGGAGGAAGCTGTAACAGGTACGATTAAAGATTAGGTCATTTACGAAAAAAAGTACATTTTTTAAAATTGAAAGCACTTACCACACAACGGTGTGCACGAAATTCTGTGGATAACGAAAAACGACAAATTTTCTTGGTCGTGTGCAGAAAGCATAAAGTGAACTCGTTCTATGTCCAAAATTAAATTCAATCCCAGCGTTATCAAACACACAGCTGTTAATAGAAACTCGAAACAAACTTTATCAGAGAAGTGTGATCCATTATTTTAATGAGTCCTTAGGTTTGGGTATTATAAGAATTAATTATACTCTATAGTAATATGCATCAAATCGATGGATACCTGAAACAAGGTACTAATTATTTAAATTATAGAAGAACTTTCCATTTCGCAGCAAATAGGTTTAAATGGAATTGTAGTAAAGCGTACTTATTGTAGAAATGTCTAATATACAGGATAGTGTATGAGTATCAAAAACAGAATCTATGCGAATGAATAATTAAATAGAATGGCGTCAGATTTAGTACGCCGTCAGAAAATGGACGTAACACAGAACTCATTTTGTTTACGATGAGGCTATATAGAAGATGACGGTGTAGACTTGCAAATAAATAAAAATCTATGACAGTTGAGTACTTTATGAAAATGTAAAAAATTACGTAATTCTGTTTCATAATGAGCAAGACTGTTCCACTCGGATTTTTGCGCAATCCTAACTCTTTTTTAAGAAGTCTGTTTTTAAGGCGTTATCTGCAGATTGGTTTGTCTATTCTTTGCAGTATGGTACTCCGCACTTTTGTTAGCATAATAAATTCCCGTTTTTACAATTTTGTGGACAGGCCAATGGCTACAATTACAGTTTATGGCAATTGCTTAATATTTATTTATTGAAATTGATATATACAAGGCAAACACTAATTACTTATTTTACGTAATTAATTAATGTACTACAAAACAATGTGAGTTGCGCGCAGGCACGTGTATGTGTATGATGTGTATGTTAGCGTGCGTGCGTACGTGCGTGTGCGTGTGCGTATGTGCGTGTTAATCATTAACTAACTTTTGCAATAATTTCTTAAATTCGTATTCATTACTTGTGCATAATGATAATAATTTGTTATTATGGCTAGAGTAATGGGCTGCTAATACTTTCAGAATTGGTGAATTGCACCTTAGTTCTGTTCTAAATGTCGCCATGTAAAATAGAACATACAGAGACAGAAAAACATTTTATTTAGTATATACAAGCAGAAAACGTTATCATTGTTCGACATTCGAGAATTTTATTAAACGCAAATGTTTTTTGAGCATACTGTACAAATTGAATCCCATATGTGTACTAAATGTTCGAAAATAAATGTATGATACAAACTTATTTTGAATAGTTTCAGTTAGTTGTGGTTAAAATGCAATTCCAGGTTCTCAAACAATAATAGAAAATTCTAGTTTGGAGCGAACTAAAGAGTTATACAACAGCTTGATGCACTCTACATTTGTGAATGACTGCGTGTTTCTGATAATGAAACCTAACATTTGATACGCAGCTGCTGCTATAGTTCTAGTATGACTATCAAAATTTTAATGTGTTTTAATTGTACTCCCAGGTCCTATTTGTCTTTTACGTTTTTAGTCTATTTTTTATTATTGAATCATTAAACTCTGTTTTATGTTTAGTAATTATGTATGTGATTTTTTCGCATTTGTTAATATTCAGATATAGTTTATTATCATCACACCAAGCCTATATATTGCCGAGATCGTCTTGTAATAGATCACAATCAAACACACTTTTTATCTTTTTATATCTTTTCAAATCGTAGGCAAATAAAAGATATTTACTATTACAAATGGACTGTGGTTGGTCATTAACAATGATAAGAAATAAAAGAGGACCGAGATTGCTTACTTGTGGTACACCAGAGATTGGACTAAAGCATTTAGGATCGACTGCTTTGTATGTCAGAAACTATTTTCTATTAGATAGATAAATAAGATGCAACTAATTCAATTGCTGGTAATGAAAATCCGTAAAAATCCAATTTTGCTAACAGGATATCATGATTCCCATTATCGAATGTCTTACCAGTCTCTATAAATCACATCAACATAACCAGCGATAGATTTCAAGACTTCTAAAATTTTCTTTTCTCCTCAATACAAGTCATCAATTGCATCAGCATGTGCAGACTTTCTGGATCAGATAGATTTTTTAAAACTATCTTTTGAATTTAACCATTTTTTTCAATTTATTTTACTGATGGGTAGAAATCTACAAAACTGTAGATTTGAACTGTTTGTGAAAAAGTGTTGTCTGTTTAACACAATCAGCATGTTACGTTCCGACCTTGTAACTATATATTTTGGCTCATATTTAATTTAAAATTGTATATCCGGTACTGTTTTCACAGTTATTTTGCATGTTTATTAGCAAGTCCGACTCCCTTTCAAATTAAACTACTGCTTGTTCAACACCCTGTAGGTTTTATTGCAACTATAATTTAAATATAGCAATTTTACTCGTCCAATATAGTATTAGATCTGGTATTTGCCTTAAAGATTGTAATACGTTTAAAACATGGTTTGGATTGTTAAAACAATTGTTTTCGGAAATATTACAATCATGTAGCTACGTGTTTTATCAATTGGGTTTCCCGTTATCGATAGTTGTTAGATTTGAGTTTGCTAATGTGAATTCATTCTGTTTGTAACAGTTTCTTGCTCAAAAAAGAACAAATTGGTTGTGCGAGCAATCTCGGATGATCCTTTTTTCTTTAAGAAACTCGAGTTGGTTTGTTGACATTATATAATTGGTTACAAGACAAGTATCTGCTGCAAGTGGATGTTGTCAATTGCTAAATTATAGTGCAAACTTGGAAATACTCTATTTTCTTTAATATGGAGGGTACAATACCAGCTACTCGTAACAGATGATTCGCGGAAATTTTTGAACTGCATTGAGTTTTGTTATATTGAAAACTTCGAAATGACATCCTTGTCAGATAAACCGGCCATTGAAATATTCTTGAGTTGCTCTTGGAGGCAAATGCAGAACGTCATGCTCAGCTATATGATTGGATTTCCTTTGTTAAGGTTTTCAGGTGTTGAGATAGATTTTGCTTTACTCGGACTCTCGCTCGAGTTTGTGGGCCATAAAACTGTCCGCTAATCAATTTCATTCTCGGTATTTATAATTCGATATAATACATCGCTGTCCTTTCTATAACAGTTAGACAACCTGTTATACATTTCACTCCATAAGGCCGTTTGGAGGGTTGCAAACTTACTAAAAACAGGCGCCGATCTCATGCGGACAACAAAATTTAGTGGAAGTCATTATAGTATATCGAGGCTTTGTGCTTTAGTTAATTGGCTATTGTTCTAGGAATATTTAACAGCTGCTGTCTATAAAATATACTTTTACAGGTGGACTTTGCAGAATATTTAACATGCTATCGCTAGGAATCGTTTTAAAACGAAAACACGTTACTTCCCCCGTGTTCTCTATCGATATAAATACAGCATGAACTGTGAAAAAGAAGATCCTATACAACGTCCTTTTATCGAAAGAAAACGCCGTAATTCGCAGTGCTAAGATGCTTTGTTATACTTAGTGTTATAGTCTAATTAAATTGCTTTATTCAGTATTCACTGCGTTGATGAGTGCAGCATGCACTTCTAAATCCTCTACGATGTTACCAGAGGCAGACAGTTTATTTTAAGTATATTTATTCTTTTTCTTGATGCTGCTGTGGAAGATAGACACCTTTTTGGCTGGCTGTAGTTTTTCTTACTCGTGGTTGTACTATAAACTACAGACTGCACGTTACAAATTTACCTTCATAGTGCACAAACGCTTATGTAATTATTCTTCAGAATCACATTTAGTATAAACCGAAGTTCGCGTTGGATCATTTTTACTGTTTCCTTTTTTTGTAAATTGCTATTAACATCAACAGCTTTTTACTAAATTATAAGTTAGAGTAAAGTAACACTTGGTTCATGTCAGTTAGGGTTACGTTATTTCTTGTAAGAAGTGCACTTCACAAAGCAAGTAAAATTACTGTATATGTAACGCCTACTTTTCTTCTTGTATATATTTAAGGTTGGGAATATTATGTAAGTATGTATACGTTATTTAGATTTTAATATTGCACATCTATATTGGCTTGTACATAAATTGACGCTTGTGTTCACATCACGATTATAGCAGGACGATTACGTAAATGTTTAATTTGGTCTCTTTAAATATTCCCTTTTATACTATGTTTAGCCAAAGGTTTTGATATAAATTTCCTTACTGAGGTTTACAATTTTTCTTTCTGTGAGACCCACCCCACCTCTACGTCGTTTTGAGCTACCACACTATCCAATTCTTTGCAGTTTCTATTCTACCCTTGTGTTTTGTTGCGGTATTCGGTGTGGACAATTTTTATATTTCCTTTACTATTTTCTTCCTCGTCTGTGCGGAATACCGTAACAAATGTTTGTATGTACTTGTGCTTAAAGCTTAATTGTGCAATAGAGTAAACAGGTTTCATACACTTGTGTTTTCACAACAAATGTAAAGGTAATGGTTTCCCGCCCTGATATACTAAAAGGTATAGCTATTACCTAGAAGCGTGATTAATATAAAGACAATTTAGAATTTGATTTTCGGAACTTCTTTTTCAGCTAGCAGTTTCGAATAATTATTTTAGTGTCCTTACTATTATGTATATTATAGGTTTGTTTAAGTTAGTGTACTCAATTGTTCTTCGTGTAAATTTCAGTTTTAGTATCCTCTTATTATTCGATCTGGGGGTTTTCTCAAGCAAACCCACTATTTTGCGATTAAGTGGTGTCCAAAAATAATTCAGTATTGAGACTGGTATTTTTTACAACATAGTATTCTGGTAATCTTCCAACGCTTACTCCATATTCCCACTGAGTAAGTCAGCAACCATTTGTTGGTGCAGTCGATGCTCCGGTACTTTATCGAAACACAGAATCTTTAGCGAGGTACTTCACCTAGTTTCACTGTAGATTGCCGGCTAAGTTTTTGGGGTAAAAACTCTACGTCACAGAGCGCTTTATAAAATGGAGTTGCAAAAAGTTGAACATGTAGAAATTTACTTAGCAGAGAAAGCCCTAAGTAAGAAGAAAAATAGTTAGGAATCTCTAGCGTGTACAATAGCTGGATTAACAAAAACTGTCTAACATTTTCATTGGATACTGCATTACCTACAAGTCTGAAACCGGCCAAATCTTTAGTGGATTCTCTTACCTGTCGAAATTACACCATTACACCATTTAATCACTGCCGTATGAGAATAACTATAATCACCATATACAAGTTTCATTCCCTTATTGTTATTATTCTTATTGGTTGACGCTCTTCAGCCACTAAAAACTGAATAGCGGAAGGAAAATTATCTTTGCAAGGATTTTCTATCGCAGATGCCACGTATAATTTAGCAACAACACTTGGAAAAGGTAAGCTGCAAACATTTTTCACAGACGGGTTACTACTACTTGCAACAATATGCACAAATAAATTCCGTTGTTATATGAATAAAATTATGACTACGCTGATTTAGGGTGTTTCTGTTTTAACTTTGCCTGGCTAGCTTAACGGTATTGACGAAGTTTTCAAAATTAATTCAAACCCAGCAATATCTCAAAGCATTTACACAATATGAAATATTTTTTTTCATACAAAAGCATTTACAGCATCGTTTCTTTCAAACAAAAAATAATTTCTAAGAAGTACTTGTTAAAAAAAATTTGTTGCTTACCTTATTTTAAATTTACAGAACTAAATTATCTTTTTATATGGATGAGTTACCTGGTTTTATTTATTGCCATGCTTGTAAGGTTTGTTTGGCCAAAAAATTCTTGACAGATAATCTATTAAAAGGTCAAAGTAATTCAAACTCTGATCACAAATTTTTCTGGTAAAAATCTTTACAAAAAAATTACATGATTAACATTAATTATTCTACCTTAAATTAGATACAAATACTCCAATATCAGTTAAAAATAAATCTAAAAGTAATACTTGCAGAATTCACAAAAAGGCTCTTCGTAATTGAATATCTTCTTATTTTAAGTTGAAGTCAAATCAGCTTATAAGATTTTCCATATTTAAAACCTTCGTTTCAAACAGCAATTACCAAAGTACATTTCTGGTTAAATCTACCTTTTGATTATTTAATAAAATTTTTAAAATAGCGTTATCTTGAAGAATTTTCCTTATTTATTGTAATTTATAACTTCCATTTTTTCTTTGCAAGTTACGTTTAAAACATCGCTTCTTTATACATTGTAATATAATAATTATCAGATTAAGATATGCTTATTGCATACTTCAAACATCATCTTTGCAAAGCAACAGCTGACGAACGCATTTAAGAATCGAAATAATCGAATCAATAAATCTATTGAATGACCGGCTTGAATGAATGAATCGAATAAACACTTCCTTACATATACAAACTATTACATTTTCTAGAAGGTTGTAGAATGTGTGCGATTACATTTTACATAATAAACGCTTGGAAATCCTCATTAGTGTTCAACATTGTTGAGTTTTAGTACCTTGTTATCTGGTTCCAGTTATCAGTGACCATTGTTGTGGCGCCGCAAGCTAATGCTAAAGACAAATAATTTTTATTATATTTTCTGGGTTTTTTAGTGTTCTGGGACGCTTCTTGGAATAAAATGATTTATATATTAATGAGTTCATACGAATTGACGTATTCTCTCAATTTCTCTCAAAACTTTTTTTCCCATCTCGTCTACTCCAGAAAAATTTCTATTGAAAATAAATTTATGTAATCCACAGGAAAATTAATTGAAACTTTAATTGCTTTTTAATGCAAAAAAGGTTGCATTTTATAGACATATTTGCTTTTAACATCAAAAAGTGTTTTTAATACATCTATTAAAGGTTAGAATTAGAGTTTCTTTTAACAAGACTATAGTTTCTTAGGCTAAATGTGTAAAGCTAGTGCTATTTACAGCAAATAAAAAGCATTTTTTATCAACAATGTATTGATAATTAATAAGTGAAAATAAATGGCTTTGTATTTTATCTTAAAACGTTCAATTTGCGTTCGCATTTAATGCGTTTTACGATATCTTACAATTAATTATTTTTACATATACAGCTTACGTTACTTGCTATTTATATTTACAATATGCTTATATTATACAGGGCGATTATTTATACACGAGGAAGTTGATTTTCCGTTGTACCACAATGAATAAAGGTACGCTTGTATTGTACAAGGCGTAATCGTGAATTTACGGAATTTCTTATTTTTCCTGACTATATTATATTTTAGTGGGATTTATTTGTAAAATTTGGGTTTCAATGATCTCTCGTGACCTTTTATCACGTCGATATATATATATATATATATATATATATATATATATATATATTGTAATGGTGATAAGGGGTGGGGGGAGAATTTCCTTTGAATTTTGGCTTATTAAGAATGTATCAAAATTTGGGGATTTAAAAATGTTATTTATTATTTTGTATATAGTGGTCTGATGTAATTTTAAAATGTTTAATATTAAGGTAGGCTGTGATTATTATGGTAACCAAGGTGATGTTATGTTGATTGAATTGATTGATAAAATATTTTTTGATAAAATGGACTAATTCTAATTTTAGAATTAATGTTTATGTTTGACAAGATTTTTGTACAAGATCTAATTTGATTTAATGTTTGATAAGATTTGATATGAACAAAAAATATAATTAGATTTGATGATTTTGAATTTTAAGGAGTTTTGATTTTATTTTGAAGTTGACATAAGGTAATACTGATTTTACCTAAGAGAATATAGAAGTGTGGCAAAAGGATATGATGAGCTGGTATGGTTCCTGGTAATCAGAAGACTTTCATGGAATGGTGCTAGGTGAGAGCTGCAACAAAGTAAATGGTGGAAGATATTTTTGGAAATTACAGTAGTGAAAAGGGACGTATGAGTTTTTGACATTTAATTATTCCTAATTTTACTTCTGAGTTTGAAAACTAGGTTATATTTTGTGCATCATATATGTTAGATGTACAAAAAGTTTGTTTCAAAATTCTAGTATAAATTTTTGGCCACAGTTTGTAATAAAAAAATATATCTGCTGAAAACATCACCAAGTAGTTCTGTCATTATTTGACAGATCAGAATAATTTTTAAAATTTTAACTATTGGTTATTAAAACGCTTTGAAATTGCAGGAACTTCTTGGAGAGCACGGCGTCGTCTCCATTTGTAGAAATTACCTGGAGATACACCTAGACTTTATTAAGATTCGGTAAATATTTAATCATAAAAAAAAAAGTTTATAATTTTTGTGTGTGATATAAAATTTGATTGATAAATTGGTACATCACATTATTTTGGTAAATACAAATAATAGAGTAGAACCCTAGAACCTCGACCTGAGGTTATGGTCGTACATGCTACGTGGAAAATAACCGTTTGAGCTAGTCGGCGCCTTTAGAAGGAAATATTCTTTTTATTTCATTTTCCACGATATTTTGATAACTACACATATTTGAAGGTTAGCAAAATTTAAATATCAGGCTAAAGGAGAAGAGTGTGTAGCAGTTAAGCAAAAATTTATACTAGAATTTTGAAACAAACTTTTTCTACATCTAACATATATGATGCACAAAATATAACCTAGTTTTCAAACTCAGAAGTAAAATTAGGAATAATTAAATGTCAAAAACTCATACGTCCCTTTTCACTACTGTAATTTCCAAAAATATCTTCCACCATTTACTTTGTTGCAGCTCTCACCTAGCACCATTCCATGAAAGTCTTCTCATTACCAGGAACCATACCAGCTCATCATATCCTTTTGCCACACTTCTATATTCTCTTAGGTAAAATCAGTATTACCTTATGTCAACTTCAAAATAAAATCAAAACTCCTTAAAATTCAAAATCATCAAATCTAATTATATTTTTTGTTCATATCAAATCTTATCAAACACTAAATCAAATTAGATCTTGTACAAAAATCTTGTCAAACATAAACATTAATTCTAAAATTAGAATTAGTCCATTTTATCAAAAAATATTTTATCAATCAATTCAATCAACATAACATCACCTTGGTTACCATAATAATCACAGCCTACCTTAATATTAAACATTTTAAAAATTACATCAGACCACTATATACAAAATAATAAATAACATTTTTAAATCCCCAAATTTTGATACAGTCTTAATAAGCCAAAATTCAAAGGAAATTCTCCCCCCACCCCTTATCACCAGTACAATATATATATATATATATATATATATATATATATATATATATATATATATATATATTGCTGTGATAAGGGGTTGTTTAAAGGTGTACTTTATAGTAAAGGTCGTGCAGGAACCAGAAATCATAATTGGAAGCAGAAAACTGCATTTATTTAATAGAAAATTGAGAAATGGAGATAGTTTGTAAATAGTAAGCAGTCCACACCCTGCATATAAAGTATAAGTAGTTTTAAGCGACGCAAATAGACACATCTTAGGACAAGAAGACGCATAATTAGCATAGAAGTGAGTAATACATGCATTAAGTAGATAACGGATACTCAACACCCTGTAGATAGAGTTTTAGTTAATTTAGGTAATGCAGATAACGATATTTTTCAGTGGAAGCACGCGTATTTATAAGTAAACACAATAAATGTAATTAAACACGCATTCAAAAAAATTCCAGTCAGTTATGATAATATGGAGATAAGAATTAAAGCTTCAAGAAGCATAGTGTAAATGCGTACAAACAATTAACCATTTTGATAAATAAAGGTGATTAAAAATTGCGTAAATAACAAGCCTATATGAAAATTGAAAGTCGAATTGCATCAGTTGTTTGTGTACAACATGGAAAAGCGATTATATTTCTCAAAACACCGCATGTCTGATAACGGAGCTGCTGCGAGCAAATAACAATTATTTGAGAGGACCAGAATGTTACATCAGAAACTACTTTAAATGCAAAGATTTGATTGGTTAAAATTAGCGACGGGCTTGTAGGCCATGCCCACTAACGGAGTAGGAGATCAATCATATATTAATAGCGGCCATAATAACGAAGTGAGTTCTCAACTCAACAAAGGCCAAGGTGCGTCACTTTGAACATTAGTGTACCACGTAAGAATAATTTAAAGGTGAAAATTGTTTAAGTGCGACGAAGATGAAAATTACTATTGCCGATTAAACGTAAGTAGATTTTGGGGAATTTATTTAAACTAAAACATAATAATAATAGGGCTTCGAGTCCGGGGTGAATAAATAAACTTCAAGTCTGGGGAGAATGATAATCCAATTCTGAGTCCGGGGAGTATAGAAGGTATTCTGAGGCCGGTGAGCATAAAAGCCAAGTCTAAGTCTGGAGAGATTGATGAGAATAAATTCTGAGTCTGGTGAGAAGAAGTAATAAGTCTAAATGAGACGAAAATAATTTGGGGTGCAAAAGTGTAAGTTTAATAATGGTACTTCAGAGGGGGATGACAATAACTTAAATGCAGTGGTTCAAGCGTGTGGATAGAAAATATTTCGAATGGGTATAACAATTCTGAATTGGGGGAGTATAATTTTGATCCAAATGAATAGTATAATGCATGGAAAATATTAGTTGATAATGGATGTGTCGATTGCGAGAAGGAAATAGCGAAGAAAACAGACCAGGTTAGATTTTTAGTTTTAAGACATTTTTTTTCTATTTGAATTTAAATATTGAATATTGAACTTGCTTAATATGAATTAATGTGAAAAAGTCAACAAAACAACCAGCTTGCATACGTATAAAGTACGTTATATGATAAAGGGGTTTTGAACGTTCCAGGCTTCCTTTTTTATAAAAACAATTGGTTTTTTTGGTGACTTTAGATTGATTAAATAGCATATGATTTTTGAGATAAAGGAGATTTACAACATTAATTAATTGAAAAGTGTATTTTAGTAATTTTCAAAAACCTGTACATAATATTTGTTTTCATTATATGGAATTGAATTAACTTCATTTTATAATTCAAAATAAACGCTAGTCGAGGTCAAAAAATAAAAATTTGTGGGAGTGTAATTTGATAATTTAAAAAGATAGGAGGTGTCAAGTAGAAGACGCCATTGATATCAAAGAAGGCGTTATCATATCAAGTTTTGTTATTGGTCGACACAAGGTCGATACACGATAAAATCCTGTTAGTTCCTGGAGGGAGTTCATAGCAAAAATATTTGACGGCCCAACGTCGGGGTTCGATAATTCCAGTTCCTGTTTATGCATAGCAAAATATATATATATATATATATATATATATATATATATATAATATAATATAAAGGTGCCGCGGGTATAGTTATTTTAACCAGCTCTCTTCAAAATAAAACTACTGGAATCCGACATCAGGGTTATAATGATACCAAATATTCTTTTACAAACAATCTTTCAAATACTAATTATCCACAACATTTTTTCGCCTACAAACAGTATCTTACGTTCAACATTTAGGATAAATAACTTTCTCTCAACACAAATTTTAAATATAAAAAGATATAATCCGAAATTACCACAACGGTTTTGCCTTATAAATCTTAAATCTTAAATCTAAAAAAAAAGATATATATATATATATATATATATATATATATATATATACATATGACTTCTTATTCACTTATACTAAAAATAGAGCCAAAAATCTCTTTTATAATTAGGATGAGCACAATCTAAATTTCATTCACTAATAACTCCTTAATTAAATATTATTATGTAAAAAATTTGTCAAGATATGTCAGTCAACTCAATATCCACTTCTTTAAAATCGAATTTAAACATATCTTATCAGTTAGGTTTTTAGTTTTTCATATACTGGCAAAATCTTACCGCAGGTTGCCACTCTTCTAATCAAATTATGGACTTGTACCCGTACTCTACTCTAAATTTAATTATTAAAATATTTTTATCATGCAACTTAAGTAGTCAATGGGTGTTCTTTTGTAAATTTTAAATAATATAATTTTAATTTACCACAAAAATCTGATGGTCAATGCCTTTGTCCAGAGCTTAACAATCCATTCATGCTCTAAAAACATTTAAAAATACAATTAAATACCAGAATTGCCATTGGAATTTCATACATGCTTTTATTCAAATTAAAAACTTTATCTTGCAGTAGTAAATTATTATTTATATATTTATTTTCCATTTTTGAAACCATTCTACTTACTTCAAATAATCTTACTTATTTTTAACCATTTAAAGCACTTTTCCGTCGCTATTTCTATAAATAATTTCCACTACTAACATATGTTACATTGACCTCTAACTACGAACGTATTATATGATTTAGCATTATGACGTAGTAATAAAGACATCCCGTATTTGATTTTCATTATGTTATATAGGCAGACCTCTCCAAGTTACGTGTGCATCTAGATCCTTCTAGCGAGTTCTAATTGTAGTTTCTATGTTTAAACTGATCATAAAAATGGGTTTGTCTTCTTACATAATTATCTAGGATTTTCATGAAGCAACTTTAACCTTTTAATCGGTTATTTTCAAAGGTAGGTGATGCAACATTCACATTTATCGTGTTGCAACAACCTCGAGATGTGACATAATGAATACCGTTTGCCGCATACAGGTATAAGTCAAAGCACAAGTAAAAGAGAAAAAGAAGAAATGACCAGACGTCAGGTAGACCTTCAAAAAGAAAAACATCTCACGATTCTTCATAAATGTAATCTATACTGCACTGCCATTGAAGTGCTTTATCTAATAACGTTAGTAGGAGGAGGTTACCGGTCCTGGCGCCACATTTACATGTAAATTCCCATAAGGAGCAAATGTGGAGATGAATCTTCTAGGAGCAAATGTGGAGATGAATCTCCTAGGAGGAAATGTGGAGATGTAAATTCCCATAAGGAGGAAATGTGGAGATGAATCTCCTAGGAGGATATGTGGAGATGAATCTCCGTTTTCTTTGCCTAGCCATTGCATCTTTCGAGATAAACCTATCTTGTTTGGTATCAGTTAATATTAGATTTTCTCAGCTACCTGAATCTCTAGGAATTTTTCAAATTGCATCATCCCCCAGAGAGCTACCCTAATTTTAAGATTTTTGCTGGTAGCAATTTCTGACCGTCCTTATAAAATTTTTTAGCCATGCAATACATCAAATACATCAAATTAGTCTAGAATTTTATGCTGAATTTGAATCTGCAAACAGATTTAAAATCGGACCACCCCTTAGAAAGTTACACTTTTAAAGACCTGAACCTCTAAATTTTTTTGCTCATCTATGACATATGCTTTAACCAAACACTTAGAAGTATTAACACAAAGAAATTAAGCACACAAAAGTTTAATAATTTATTTTATCCGATTTACAGTTTAATAAACTAATAGAATACAATTTTTACAAAGTATAACATTATTTTTTTTGTGTAGTCGAATCCATGCAGTTGAAAGTAACCTGTAACAAAAAAAAGAGATTAATGTGCTGTTTAAAAAGAGAGGAAACGTGTTTTCGGTCAATAAGACATATTGTCGTTAATCTAACAATATGTTTTACCGTCCAGCGAGACCACGTGAAAGTAAACACATATCGCCGGGAACGAAGGAATTATTAAGATGGGGGTGGTTAGTATGTCTTATAACTAACTTACATACTACTATATATACACACTAAAATATATACAAATATGAGCAACTATCCTATATCCTTATGCCCCATGCGTAGGTTGATATGCTTCCGGGGATGACGTAACGCTTGTCATCTTCACCCGATAAACTAATATTATTAATAAGCTGTGTATACAAAACGTGTTTCTTACTCCGGATTGATACCATCGTATTCATGAGGGCATCTCTATTATTAATAACATCCTTAAAACTATCTAAATTAATACCCTTCACCACATTACGACTAACACCCTTAATTTTCTTAACAATGTCTTTTTCACTAATAATGCAGTAGGACTTAGCCCTACTACCCACAAACTCTAAAACTATATTACCGTTAAACTCGTCTTTAAATTTTCCAAGCACTTTCTTATTAACTAAATTAATATTGTACTTATTGTTTGCGAGGTAATCACTTGTGTCAAAATGGTCAATATTTGCACTGATATCGCTGTATAAGTCTTCAGTTTGCACACTATACACTAAGAAGTCAGTATCCGTATAAAGGAGTGAGAGTCTGGGACCATACAAATGTTTTATGGTTCCATAATGAAAATCGTACATTAAACTCTTTGACAAATCTAAAATTGAAAATCCTGCATAAATTGGTTTATCGTAAGTTACCTTAACACGGTCCATTTCTGTGATCAACAAATCCTCACCTAAAATCATACAACTATTAAAGTTTGGCTTTGCGATTAAGTTACTCGCACACAGTTTATTACAATCGC
Source organism: Platerodrilus igneus (assembly GCA_036346225.1). Lineage (NCBI taxonomy): Eukaryota > Metazoa > Arthropoda > Insecta > Coleoptera > Lycidae > Platerodrilus > Platerodrilus igneus. The sequence goes on from JARFIW010001165.1 coordinate 309,623, forward strand.
GTTCCCAACGTGCAACAATTTTGACATCTACCCGCTTATCAATATTCTCCATCGTCTTACGAAAAATAGCATTATTCATTAGCTTGTAGAAATCTTTTTCAAATGCATTATTGGCAAACATACGTAGACGGGTGTTAAGGTCGTTGTAGGTTTTAAGCCAGGCTGATTGATCAAATTCCAGCACGCGGTGAATAGCAACTAGTTTAAGCCCATAACGTAAACACTGTTGCAGGTTACGGTAGTGGATTATGTAATGAGTCTTGTCGAGCAACGTGGCAAGTAACTTCGGAGTTTTCGATCTTGGAGTAGGCGGAATCATCGTCTCGGGGCAGAAAGGCAAGTCATTGTGAGCATGGTGAAGATCTTCTGGGTATTCTAAATCAACCTCCAGTATGTACCCTTTGTCTGCTGTTGAAGCTATGAATAATATTTCTTTTTGAAGCGTTTTAATTTTATCTTCCGCCAACCACCTAAACCCACTTATAGGTAAATATTGGCTCATAGCCTACCCGTACAAATTGTTGGCGTCGAGATACGTTAGGTATTTAGACGATTCCTCGGGGTTATAATTCTCCATATACTTGTTGTTTTCTTTGGAGTGTCGTCCACTGCACTGGGTTAAACCACCACGAATACCTTTGTTGACAAAATGATGCATTTCTACATCCGTCAACAGATCCAGTTTTACACTGGTGTGCTTTAACATGGCGTCCCAGCTCAAACTTGGGGCTGTCAGATATTGACAAGAATCCAAATCATAGGTTTTGATGCAGGCATCTCTAAAACTTTCATAGACGTCGGCGAGAAGCAGCACATCTGTTTTTAAGTATAGATTACTATACTCGCCAAGCGTACGAATGCCAAACGTATTCCAAACTTGTTGGGCATGCCCATAGTCCTCGTATGTGATATCTGCGGATGTCAAGTCGTTGAAGAAGGCTTCTTTCGGTGGTAAAGTGGTATCATTTAACATAAATATGTTAGTGATATATTTATACGGAAACACTCCTTTCCTAGTCAACAATCCAAAGTGTTCATTATCAGGGAAACATTTTTTCATCTCCATAAACTGCTGAGGGTTCAAATTGTTCGCCAATTTATCCAATCCAGATGCCATGAAACGCAGGGAATCGATAAATCGCAGCTGTACTGTAGAATTGATAGATTAATTATCATCATCATCATCATCTTCTACGTCTGGTTCATCATCAGACAGTCTCACATGCTTTGTGAAAGAAATTAATCTTTCCTTGTTATTTGGGATCACTGAGACTTGTTCCTTATCACAACCTAGTTCCTTTATTATAAAGTGACTGTCGTATCCGCTAAGATTGTGGAACACAACAGGGATGAAATTTGGCATCCGGTATTGGATGTTGCACTGGCGATGTGCTGCAAAGCGAAATTTCCCCGTAAAATGGCAGTGATCCCTTACTCGATCGTCTCCCAATGGTTTCTTGCAGATGCCACAATCATCTACCATATAATATAATAGCTCGTCTAAAGGTTCCAATGCTGTCTACGGTACATTAGTTTTAAGGATTTTACCCAATCTGCGGGCTTCCTCCTTCAACTTCTGCATTAAGACTTTGGCGGCATCAACTCCTCTGTACAACTCAAACTTGTCAAGAGTTTTATTATAGGAGCATTTAACGTAATAGGCGAAGCTGTGTGGTTCGTGTTGGTAGGTGCTGTTAGTAAAGGAGCCGAAAGGGTCCTGTGCTGTCGAAGAAATGGGTTTCAACAAGCTTTCGAAGTCCGCGTACACAACAAACGGCACCCTCGTCTGTTTATGCACGTTCGTAAACTCCAGGATGTCATTGAAGTGGTTGGGCATGCTGGTTGCAACGTAATTACAGTCTTGTTCTGCGTGTTTCCGCAGCTCTTCTTCAGAACGAAAGTATATAAGGCAGCCATCACACAACCGCTTGCATGTTTTTTCTTTGGATAGTTGGGTTCTAACCAAGCCGTTTAAATTCTTAATTAAACAAAAGTGTTCCTCTTTGCCATCTTGGATATGTAAAAGGTTTACATGCCGTGCTCTCTTCTTCTGGGTGAAATGCAAAGCTCCCACAATCGATTTTCCTTCTATACCAAACACGTTGACACTGATGTCATTTTGCTCCTCGAATTTGGGTATATTCTTGAATTCCATAGGGAAATTGATGTCATTCAAATTTAATATGGTGCTGTAATGGTGGTACTTAGCGACCCTCTGAGGATCTTTATTAAAGGGGTGTAGAGCCGCTATTATCGACCAAAAGAAGCAAGCGTTATCCTGGTTCTGGATGTTAACAATGGCATGTTTCTCCCTTACCCATTTGGGAAGCTCGATGTATGAGGATCCGCGCAAAGGGTTGTACTTGTTTACATTCACTTCCAAGTACAGTACATTTTTCAGAGTCCATCCTAAAATTTAAATAATTAGAAAAAAAAAATTTTTTTATAACTCACCAGACTCCCGTTCTTGAAATTCGTCTGACTTAGCCGACATCCTCTCCACAAAAGAGTTGTAGGCCTCCCCCAGATCGCTGGATGACGTGATAATCATGTTTCGGGTGTTGAAGGATTTCACGTCCTCAACACCCTCTGCCACACCCATCTTGGTGTAGCCACCGAACACCTGCAAGTTGATCTTGAGGAATGTGTATATCTAACTGTTCCCCGACTATGGCGATGAACCTCTCGCGTTGCGTGCGGAGGAAGTCTAGGATGCCTAGAAATAACTAAGTTAAACACTCATTCAAATGTTTAAAAAAAATACATACCACTAGCGTTAGTATTTATAATTCTGTATGTAGCGATTCTGTTTTTAAAGGCTGTAGCAACCATTTCCACACCATCGCCTCCGTCGAGTACCCTAGTCGCTGCAGTCTTGTGCGCGTTGAAGCGCTGGCGGGATGCCAAGTTGGCAGCGTCCACACAACACTCCTCGCATCTCCGCAACCTCTTGGGGGCAGGTCCCTCAACTGTCGGTGCAACCGGTCGCTTGACTCCTGAGGGTCCAGCAACAGGTTCCACCACACCATGCTTGGTATCCTTGTGTCGTTTTAGACTGTCCTTCCGCGAGAAGGATGCCGGACACACATCGCAGGCGAAGAAGCCAGTCTTTTAATCTGGCACCGATCCATGTTGTTGGACCTGGTGTCGTTTTAAATTGTTACTCCTCAAAAAGACAGCACCACAGACGTTGCACGCGAATGAAGACATTTTTTCTATAAAGAAAATTAAAAACTGGTCAAAGACTTTTTAGCTGTTGTAACTAGTCAAAGACTAAACAGAAACTGAATTATATTGTATCGCACGGTGCTTTTATGCCCGGTTGGTATAATTAGGTTGTTTACTTTTAAATTAGGAAAAACCCAACATCGTTTTGACTTCGAGTTACATTTCAAACCAGTCTATTCACGTCGGTGAAAACCAATTAACTTTTCGCTTACGCACTACAACTATAATTATCGGATGTATCACTTTAACTTTCACTTCTACTCTAATTGTTCACAGACATTTCAAACCAGTCTATTCACGTCGGTAAAAACCAATTAACTTTTCGCTTACGTATTCTAAGTCATCCGAGTACAATTTACGCATGCGCAACAACAATCCTGAAACATTTAAAAGGATGATCTGCGTAGAATCCTTTCTAAGTCATCTCAGTGAAATTAGTGCAAAGCATTGGAGTATGCAGATGTTAATAATACACAAGTTTCGTATACCGAAAATCTTATTAATAAGTTCACGTATAGTTTAAGTGAATTGGGCGAACACTCTCATGATGTGGAAATTGAGTTTGTTATAAACTAGACAATAAAACCTGCATTACGATTGGTGTGTAGCAAGAAATATTGTATCAACCATGTTCTGGAATTGGCATACGAAAATTGGATAGCCTTTACAAATTTTCAAGTGGAATTGCAAATTAACGTATTTTCTCGTGATGTGCTAAACACTCGATTAAAAGGTACACGCGAAATGGAAGATCTACACATACAACTAGGAGGCCCGCTTTTATCACTCTGTCACCAGTGTTTGGAACAACTGAGGACGAAACGTTCCAGTTAAAAATAATAATGGGCAATAGCTCGATAGTTATAAATGAATTGGAGTACCGTAAACTATTCCATATGCGAGAGCTGTTGAGTATCAATTTAAGCAGTTGGAAAGTCGTGACTTCCCAGCATTATACAGCGAATTAGTAGGGTTTGTTGTTAATTCTAATTTAAATAATGACGATTGGTTTACTACTCTGACTGAAGGGGAGAAACGAATTAAAATCTTGGTTGAAGGCGAAGTTCGAATTGGCAATATTTTATTCTACAACGAATTGAATCAGAGTGCCCTAAATGCTTTGGAGCTGGTTATACGTTTTCCAGATATATTTGTGCGAGACATGATACGTACAAGAACATTAGTGGAAATGTTTAAACGTTTAAATTTGTCGGATTCTGAAGATTCTGGGTATGATGATAACTAGAGGGAGTATCTTATAAAAGACAGTTGTAGTTATAGTAAACAACTACGATCACAGCTCAAGAGATGTTGATGTAAATATATTGTTATTGTTTAAGTAGTTTGTGAAACTATAATATATTGTAAATTTTCTGAAAAAAGTATAAATAGACTTGCTGTTGTTTATTTATTTAGTATAGTTTGAGATTTTTTTGAGTAAACGCATGATTATCTGTTCTGGAGAGGGTTTAATCAACAGCGCTATAAACAGGTTACCGTTTGAGCTGCATATTCCAGGTTATTAGTACTGCGGTCCTGGTACAAAGTTGAATGAGCGCTTAGCAAGAGGTGATCCTGGAATAAACAAATTGGATAAATTGTGTAAAGACCACGACATTGCATACTCCAAGTACCCTGACGATCTTCCAGCCAGACACCGAGCAGATAAAATTTTAGAAGAAGAAGCCTGGGGGAGAGTTAAGTCTAAGGACGCAAAGTTTGGAGAAAAAGCTGCAGCTTGGTTTGTAACAAACGCTATGAAAGCAAAGAGAAAAATGGGTATGGGCTTAAAGAAGAAAATAAGTTTCAAAGGTGGATTCTTGAAGAAAATACGATCCGCAATAGACCGAGTTGGTTCCGACAACTTGAAAAAGCTAATAGACATTGGTATTCTAATTGCTAAAAAAATCACCTCTAAAATTAAAGTCCCACATATCATACCCGTTCCACAGAAAGGAGGTTTTCTACCATTGATTTCGATATTAGCTGGACTAAGTGCGCTAGGAGCACTAACAGGTGGTGCTGCAGGGATAGCTAACGCGGTAAATGATGTCAAAACAGCCAACGAGCAGCTTAAGGAGAGCGAACGGCACAACAGATCTATGGAAGCCATTGCCGTGGGGATAAAAGAAAATGGGATGTTTCTAAAAAAGGCACAGCATTATTCTTGAAACCGTACAAACAGGGGCGTGGTATTTGTAAAAAAGGATAAAAAACTAAGCAAGTTACCTCGAAGAGCTCTCACCGATGTAGATATAAGGAAACACGCATCTAACATTCCTCATTTTCGCAACGTCTTTTCTAGAGATCAGTTACAGAAGATTAGACCGCATGTCAACGAGTCGGGTGTGATTAATTTGGATACCACCAAAGGATTAGGTACACATTGGGTGGGGTACCGAAAACGTGGAAATAGTGTGTTTTACTACAATTCATTTGAAGACTTGAGACCACCGGAAGAAGTGAAGAGATATTTTCGAGGTTGTAAAATTTACTACAATAGTGTATCGGAGCAGACTTACAACACTTACAATTGTAGACGTTTAGTGTTAAAGTTTCTTAGTAACAATGGCTAAAACAGTGAGCGTGTTCGGGTATGGTAGTATCATATCGACAGGATCCATTTACCCACCAATTAAATTGAAAGATGTCGGTGAATATGATTTGGGGCTAGTCGAGTTGTACACTTGTAACACTGTGCAAAACATACATCCAGGAAACAACATTTTATACTTTAACGATCCAGAGCATCGCAGAATAACCATTGAACCTGGATCATACGAATTAGAAGAAATAAATGCATATATACAGGACGTTTTCAAAAAATGGTTCAGTCAAAAGCCGGACATCAACGAGAACATTGAAAAATATTTTAAACTGAGTGCCAACAATACTACATTAAAGTGTTCTATAGGAAGCAGTATACCGACTGATTTTGGTGCAAACCGTAAAAACAATATTGGAAGCATCTTGGGGTTTACCAAACGCAAATTGGCTGCAGATACCGTACATATCACTAATCAGCAAGTGAACATAATATCGGTCTCAAACATTTTTGTGGAAACCAATATCACCGCAGGATCGTACAGAAACAATTTTCTTACCCACAGCATATTCAAATTCAGTCTATCTGTACCACCTGGGTGAGCGGCTCCGTGGCGTAGTGGTATGTGTGTGACTACTACGTCCAAGGTCCCGGGTTCCAATCCCGACACGGTCCGCTTGAAAAATGTTAGGCGAGCATTTTTCACAAAAATACACCCTCGTTCGGATGAGAGGTAAAATAGAGGTCCCGTGTGTGAGTGTTGTCACGCACGCTAAAGATACCTACCTTGCTTGGAACAGCAAGGATTCGGCAAAATTCCAAATTTTTCAGGTAAAAAAAAACTCGCTTCCTGGCCAATGGAGTACCTTCGGGTGGAGCATTAAAAAATCAGATGTACCACCTGGGTATAATCTGGAAAAGGAACCTAACCACGATTATCCACTGAGCGTGACAGAAATTGATAATATTACAATCAGATTAGTCGATCATTTGGGTGAATTGATAAACTTTTCACCGGAAACATACACCTGTGTATGACTGGAAATAAAAAGCAGCTGAAAAATGCCCATTGATTTTGTATATAAAACACGCTACAGCACCCCTAGACGATCAGAAGTGAATACGACGTCAAAGCGTCAAGTTGTTGAGAGACTTACAGCAGAAGGAATACGTTTCTTAAAATCTTTGGGATTAAAAGTTATAAATGATGGGCGGCAGAAGTAAAAGCAGCTTAGATCTCCACGGCTCGGTGGATATTACTGGCGTTGCAAAATGGGAAGTACGACAGGAAAGAAGAAAATGCTACGAACTTTAACAATGCCAATATAACCAATGTCAAAGTGTTTTTAAACTCTCAGGCATTTCCTCAAGGTCGATTAAATTTGGATTTCGAGCAGAACGACTACTTTCCAGCGTACCTGTCTTATGCATCTTTTATGGAAAAATATTATCCAAACAAATCGTCAAATAAATGTTTAATGTATTACAACAGATTTAAGGACTCACCGTCTTTGTAATCGACTGTCGTCATCAATTTGAAAGCACCAAGGACGCAACGGTTGATGTAAGAATGGAATTAAAAACTTCAAGAAATTTTAAACCGTCGATGAAGGCTTATGCTTTAATTATCCATAACTCTATGTTTGAATATAATCCGTTTACGGATTGTTAATAGATGTATCCGCAATTAAATATTTTGTATATCTTTAATAAAAATTGTATACAATCTATGTTGTTTTAATATTAATTAGATGTTGGCGATCCAACACAGTTTCTCACGCATTCCGGTGTACGCCTAAGCACCCCTGCCCATGCGCACCCCTGCGCGTGCGCACCCCTGCCCATGCACATTCTTGTAATGCTAGTATATATAAGGGAGTATTATTTTCAATTTGTATCAGTTTAAACTTATATTTGAAAGATGCATACTAAGGAATCTTTAGAGAAAGCAATTAGTGAAATACAAAAGGGTATAAGTGTTAACTCTGCAAGTAGGCTATATGGTATACCCAGAAGAACGTTAAGCAGGCATTTGGATTTCCGTAAACCTCAAAAGAAGAATGGTGTTCCTGGCAAGAAAATGTGAGAGACATGGGTGATGCTACACAAGAAGTTAAAATACCTGTGCAGAACTTTGACGAATCCTTGACTTTCGCCCCTAACAATATGGGCAAACATGGAGTTTTGTTCCCGTCTAACATACGAGCTATATTCGCTGGACCATCGAGTTGTGGAAAGACCAATGCTTTAATATCTCTGATCTTGCACGAGAACGGCCTTAGATTCCAAAATGTCTATGTATTTTCGAAAAGTTTATATCAACCGAAATACGAATTGTTAAGAAACGTTTTTTCACCACTAAAAGATGAAATTGGTTACCATGAGTTTGAAAATTACGACGATTTGATTGAACCCGGAGATACCAAAGAAGATTCAATTATGGTTTTTGATGATATACCTGTAAACGAGCAAAGCAAAATCACACAGTTTTTCTCGTTCGGTCGACATAAAGCAATAGATTCGTTCTACCTATGTCAAACTTACGCTAGTGCCTTAAAACATAGACTCAGAGATAACGTTAATGTAATCGCATTATGGAAACAGATGACACAAACCTTCGCCATATCTTTTCGGATCATATAAGCGGTGACATAACATATCCAAAATTTAAAGAAATGTGCTTACAGTGTTGGGGTGGGAGTGACTCAAAACATAATTTTATAACTATTGTGAAAGATTTTGATTTGGATAGTGGTCGATATAGGAAGAATTTTGACGAATATATAAATATTTGACATTCAAAAAAATAGTTAGTTCCCATCCAGAATCTGATGATGACGGACGTTAACAATTTTATCGCAAATAAACGCAATATTCAGTTAATTCAAGATGCTGTGCGAAAAAAGTTTGTGGCATACAAAAGGGAGACGCTACATCTCAACAAAAATTCAAAGAAGTTCATAAACAATTGATCGACTCCTTGCAAAGAAGCGCTTCCCAGTTGCAAGCAATCACCGAAAAAATTCCCACACCTACAACAAGGGTTAAACTCGAAGACATGGAAGCACCTATAAAGAAAATTAAACAACTCGCTCCAGAAGAACCGTTCCATCTTTACTATGCAGATGTGTTAGCTAGAGACAAAGACGAAAATATTGACAAATCAATTTATGGAGTAAAGTATAATGCAGAAACCGGAGTTTGTGAAAAAGTGTATTGGTAATTAACCCGGAAACTAGTGATATAACATTAAATAATGTGATATACCCGGGTACGAGGGGTTTATACAATCTGCTGGTTTATAAAGACATCAGCCCCGAAGATGGCGATTTCAATTTGCATGGAGATTTGCTGAATTACTTGGAAATGATCAAATCAGCATCGATTTTGAGAAGAAAGTTTAACCCATTTGCAGCGCACGATTTAAGCGGATTCCCAACAAATAACAAAAAGTTTAACAAATATGTGCAAAAATATCTCACCGAATTTCAGAAAAATCCCGAAAGAAGACAGCCAAAGAGAAGAAAACAGTCCAATGGAGCGGGTTTAGGCTTTTCTAATCGGTTTTACAAAAGTTTAAATTCAAAGTCTGTGCAATATGTCTACTGGAATAATGTACACGAACTTGTGGATCGGCTGAGATTGTTGAACGCATCCAACCGAGCTGGAAATATACGCGAGGAAAACATTAACGAGATGGTGTCCATAATAGAAGAGTTGATAGAAGAAGGTATAATACAGTGAGCTCAGTAAATAATTACACAGTTTTAAAATGCTTATCGACCGCTTCGGACGTTCAGAGCGTAAAGATGCTGATATTCGGCGTGGTCCTCCAGGCCGAGAATTTGTGCTAACGTTGGATGGTGATGGGTACGATATGCAGCAAAGAAGGTTAGTGAATTCATCAGACCCGAAAGAAGATTATGATTGTGGTAATCAGAGAAGCACTATAGTATTCAAGTCTGGAGAAGAAACAATTAGTTTTCGTAAAAGAAGGTTAGTTGATGTAATGGATCCTAAAGACGATAGTGATTGTGTTAATAAGAAATCTGTAATTAAGCTCGTGAATCAATCCTTTTCATACTGTCTAAAAAGTTCTGATGATATACAGCGTAAAGATAAAGCCTTCAATGCAAGAAACCAGCGCATCACAATGCTTGCTTACCCGGTTGAACCATCTGATGCAGTTAATAAACAATATGTAAATGAAAAATAGGATAAGCTTGTATCTGACTTTAAAACGTTTATACAGTTTTTTATTAATTTGACTGCTGCTTCTGAGACAAACGAGAAGGAGCTCGGTCTCGCAATATCATCGATTTACGAGGCGTCACCAGCAGCTATAAAAAACAAATACTACAAACCAAAGCTTCAGTTTATGTCAAAGGTGCAACTAGATAAGGATAGTCCTATTAGTTTAGCAACAGTATTAAGCAAAAATGAGTAACGAAATCATCGTTAAGGAATTATTTAAGCCTGCAAGAAAAAATTTTCAGCGTCGTCATACAAATCTGAAACATGTGAAACGTGATCTTATCCAATCGGAATGCAGCTTTACTCATGTGTGAACAATGAGTACAGGTATATTCTAATAGCGGTAGACTGTTTCCCAAAAGATGCTTTAGCTGAACCTTTAAAAAATAAAACTGGTTCAGAAGTTACAAATGCTGTGAAAAAAATATTGGACAAAATGTTGCAAGGAGAAGATAACGTAAAAATCAATCTACAAACGGATTTTGGGAAAGAGTACTACAACCGCTAGTTTAAAAATCTTATGCAAAAATATAAGATAAACCATTACTCTACGTATTCCGCAATCAAAGCTAGTATGGTTGAGCGGTTGATCAGACAATCAAAAACAACTTGTACTGAAGATTTTATTTGCAAGGCAGTCATAGATGGTTGGTTATTTTACCTAAGATTATGGAAGAATACAATAATACACCACATCGGGCTATTAACATGACACCTATGGAGGCGGAAGAACATCCGGAAAGAATAAAACTTTACACCGCTGACAGAGCTTTTAAAAGTGGCAAGAAGTTGTATAAGGTTGGAGACATTGTGCGTATATCAAAATATAAAGCAGTATTCGACCGAGGATTTCATCCAAACTGGAGTACAGAACTATTCAAAGCAAGGTCAGCAAGGTCATGAAGTTTAGTTTGTGGCAAGATTTTGATGAAAACTAAAAAGTGTAGTAGCTCCTGTTAATCCAGAAGCAAAACTTTACTATTATTAAAAAATTACAAAAATTTGCCTTATTTAAACCGAAAAGAAAATCCCACAGTGTTTTGAAACGAACAACAAAGTGCATTTCCAAATTTATATAAATTGGCAATAAAATTTTTGAGCGTGCTGGCTACCTCCGTACCTTCAGAAAGAGTATTTTCTCAAGCTGGTTTAATAACAAAGGACCTTACATGTGATTTTCCAAAGCTCCACCTAACTGTTCCACATTGGCCAGGAAGCGAGTTTTTTTTTACCTGGAAAATTTGGAATTTTGCCAAACCCTTGCTGTTCCAAGCAAGATAGGGATATTTAACGTGCGTGACAACACTCACTCACGGGACCTCCATTTTACCTCTCATCCGAACGAGGGTGTATTTTTGTGAAAAATGCTTGCCTAATATTTTTCAAGCATACCGTATTTGTTCTCTAGGTGCTTCTATATTTTCTGGGTTCCTCACTTTTCTGTTTTACTACTTATTTTCCAAATTTTAATTAAATAATTAAGCTGTTTAGAGATAAAAATAAATTCGCTTCCATTATAACGTCAAAAATTATTTTTATAACAAGAGTTTTTAAATTTCTTCCTAAATACAACAATCGTAGTCAATTTAACATCTTTTCTATAATTATTCTTGTAGCTTTATTTGTCTATAGTTATTTTTTTATTAATTATAAAATTTTCTTTTAAATATTTTTAGAAATGTCTTTTAATTCGTTTTCTACCTCTCTATATTTTTTTATGGTAACAAGGAACTGCCACCTTTTTTTCTATAGATAATAAACTAGTCCTGCCACTTTTATATGCAATATTTAATCAATCCTTCTAACTGTGTATACTTTTATCTGTCCTCTTTTATAACTCATTTCATCACTAGACTAGCTCTAGTGCTCTACCTCAAATATAATAATCTTTACATTTTATAAAGCTGTGAGTGAAAGTGAGCCTAATCATAAATGTCATTCTGTTAAAAATCATTCGCTAGTAACAATGTTTCTCCTCTCAAGCTATCAATAATGCAATTAACTATCGATAGTAAAATTCACTTGTTTAAAAGATCATTTGATAGAAGTACTGTAATGATATAGTTAAAGCTATTGAAAATTTATGAGAGTATCGATAGTACAAACTATCGATGGCCCAATCGATAGGCTATCGATTGTGCCCATCTGACAGTAAATATGCTAAGGTTTTGTATGCAGATTATTGGTAGTACCATCGATAGTTCATTAAGTACCGATTGTTACATAACTATGGATTGCAACTATCGATAGGAAAAACAATCGATGGTTTCATCACTACTATCGATTGTTGCTTAACTATCGATTGTAACTATCGATAGGAAAAACAATCGATAGTGTCCATCAGCAGTTAAGAGTTATAAATCCCTACTCTTAACCATTATAGATTATGGGCGTGCTTTTTATGTATCATTTTTATTGTCTATATCCAAATTCTTGATTCTGTTCACGCCCAAGGGCCCAGACTAGCGTCAGCAGCATATTACACCAGTTCATGGACTCAATCTTCTTCTAATAAGGGATAACACTAGTTAAACTTAGTAAAATTTGTTTATCTTAATTTGTATGGTTAAAGTTTGTGCAGAACCAAATCATTTAAAACTGTTTCTTTTCTAAAAATAATCAAACTAATCTCCATGAAACAAAATACTTTACTGCAAAGTTACTGGCCGTTAGAGTAGCATACATAATTAAGTCATTTAATTTATACACTTCTGGAGGTTCAACATCTAAGACATAGCGCGCTGCCGCCGTGGTGCTGCATTTTAACTGCAATTCGTCTGGAATCATCAATACACAAAAAAAGGAAAAGCAAATATTGCGATTTTTAGATTCCCGTTTACTTTATAGCAAATAAATCTTCAAACTTCAAGATAGTTTTTCACCAATGGTTTCAAAACTGAAAATGAATATGTATATACATATTATACAGAAGGCGTTCCACAATCTTTCAAACTGAACCCAATTAGAGGTGATTCAAAACGAGATGATCCTGTGCAGAAAATTAAAACTGGTCCTAAACCCCGTGACCACCAGTTTAGTACCCAACCTAAACACATTGCTTTGCTAGCTTTCAAAAAATGTAAATACGCCAGTAGCTATATTATTTCAATCTTCATATTCTAGCACAATTCTATGATAGATAGTATTTTAGAATGAAATGGGTAATCCCGATTGTTCAAATTACATTCCCGCGTTCTACATAAAGCCAAGCTATGTTTAATGGTTCCATTTACGCCATTACTACCCATTGCGCATCGAAGGATCATCTCATTTTAAATCACATCTACCTCAATATTCATTTGCAACCAAATTACCAGCTATCTGGGAAGCAAAAAATTTATAGAGCTGAGAACTCGTAAAACTTGTATATGTTTTGACTCCCTAGTAGCAGTAAAAGCTACCTCTGATTGATTTTTATATGACTCAATCATCCAGGATATTCTAAACCTTTGCAGTCAAATATATCAAAATAAAATGAATATTTTCTTAAACGTAGCAAGTCAACCAAGAATGCGTGGGAACAAAACAGCTGACGTTGTTGACGAGCAGCAATATCTTAGGATATCTAACAAACCCTTCAATAAAGATATGACATGTGATAAAGCTTGTAAAAACTTAATTACACCGCACTGGCAGAGCGAATGGCGTCAAAGCAATTACAAACTCATTGATTTGAAAAGAAAACATCTCGAATTACATAGCGGATTAGTTATCACGCCGAGATCAAATAATTCTAACCTAGTTACGGACTGAACATATGTGCTTAACACAGCCACTTGTTAAAGGGTAGCAGATAATATCAATGGCTAACTTTCTGAACAAAATTACACTACTGCATGTCCTACTTGAATATAGAGAATACGTAAACGCTAGATTACGTCTCATTCAGTGTTCATAAAGAATTCACTCAGCGTCTTATTATATTCTTGCATGAAATCAATCTATACGGAAAGATATGAACGCATTTACACAATTTTCAACTATAATGCAATCACAACAAAATCAGAAGCCAAATTTATAAACGCAACCAAACACCCAGTTCTCAAATACATACAAATTTAATGCGGAATTTAGGCAGTCGAAGTCTTTAGTTAATTAAAAAAATACTATAAGTTTGTACCAAAACTTGATAATTTTAGAAAAGGCCTCCGTATCAAATTGGAACCAGTGACCTTATGTAACGTTCAGTATCTCCATTTCACAACTCTATTCACTGCGTTACTAAAGTCGTAAACATTTCCTATGCTCGATGTACATAAGTGCATGTTTAATCATACTTGAAAATCGATGTTTTTATGTGGAAATGAAATCAACTTAAGTCTATAGCAATACCAACATTTGCGTAAACCTGGGTCATATGGAAAATGGATATACGTTTCTTGTCTGTATATATTTTGTATAATAGATTATACTGTTAATTTAAGATTAGAGAAATGTAACTATATACAAAATCGTTTAAATAATATTGTTACGAGAAATTTCTGCATAAAACAAATTTTGTAAAACATGTGTCTAAACATAAATTAGAAAAGGATTGCTAGTTTAAACAAAAATAGATGAAATATATTTATTTTTTTAGAGAATATCTTCCCCATAAAAGTCAGCGTTTAATAAGTTCATATTGAATTTGTATTCACGCTGTACGTATTGATTTTAAAGCTTGTAGAAAGAAGCGTATAACGTGAAATGTAAAATTGTTTTAAAGTATGTATATCGTAACGAAATGAAGAAAGTTTTATCTTTCGTTAAACTGAATTTTCACTGTTGGATCAAATTTTAAGTTCATTAACTCCGGGCTTCGATTTTTCCCTCTTTGTACAAGTCCCTATTATTTATTACACTCTTTTAGTACTGAAACACACACAATTGCATAAAAAGCAAATCAATTAACTGCACGACAAAATTTGTGGCCAGACATGTAAACAAAATTACCTCTTGAATTTGTTTGTAGTTGGAAGTCAACGTACTAGAAAAAAATGCATTGAGTCAATATAGCTTTGCAAACCTAGCTTTTGTACAAGAAAATCAATTTTGATTGTATAGGTTCAAATGTGAGAGAACTGCAGTTCAGCAAAAAATTTCGTGCAAAGCCAATATCTGAAGAAGGACGTCGTGACTTTCAATATTATCATAAGGAATTTACAATAAACACAATAAAACTGTACATCCATTTGCGCCCATTTTCGATTTTTGAAAATGTTGCCTATTGTTAAACTACATAAGAGGATAATTCGGTTTAAATCTGTTGTCTGTAACTATATTCAAATAAAGTAGGCAACGGCGTTCTAAAAAAGTACATTCATATTTAAGAACCTTTAAACACAGGCAACCTAAACGCAACTTCCTAGAGGATAATTAATATAGTAATTTGTCATAAACAGTTCTAACTGCTTTTTAGTAAATCAGTTACAAATTGTTCAGGCGTTGGAAGGCCTTCTCGGTCTGTAGGAAATGAATTCTTGGTAGTGGTACATAGCAAAAGCGATATATCTTGTTTACTGTATATTCATTCGGACATTTTGAGGGGATATAATCACCTAAGGAAGGCATTATGGGATCAGCTTAAAGTGACGAAGTTGTGCCAAACGTTAAGCGGATAAAGAATTAGCTCTACTAGAGACACACAATTTGTAACATCAGAAACAAAATAGAAATGAGATCCTCAAAAGGGATATATTCATCTTTCTCGAAACAATATCCTAATTTGTAAATGTAATATTATTTATGTGAGTAAAAGCATTTAATATTTGACTAAAGATTTAGTACATATACAATCAGGCATTAAAAGAAATTGATTTGCCAATACGCTGTTTTTTATTATGTGCATCTGTTCTTTTTTCGTGGATAGTAGGTGTGCTGAATGTTATGATGTTTAGGAACTACGATTTAATAAAAAAAGCAAAACACTAGCCAGAACTGTTTCTACAGTTTTGGATGCAGAACGAACAAACTCAACGCAAGTTATGTAATCCCCCAATTGATATTTGTACATAGAAATAGAATAATTAAGAAATTATTAGAAATGTCAGAAATGCGCTAAGTGAAGCGCAACAAAGTAAATCAAGGACAATTTATACAGTTTATTAACGTTCATGAGAACGAAAGCGCTACTTTGTAGCACAAACGATAGTGACACAGCAGATGTCAGGTCACAGGCGGTCACCAACGGTCACGTACCAAGATTACTTAGAATTAAGATCGCAACAATGTACTAATGAATAGAGTTAAGAATAAGCAGACATGAGATCTGCAATTTTCCACAGCCATGTGAGGGGGTAGGGATATTATAAAAAGCCCGGGAGCCCCAGTCGACGACATTTAATCCATCGTTCAGCTTTAGCATTGCAGTTCGTTAGATTACTCATTTTTGTACAATTAATTAATGTATTTCATTGCGAAGAAATACCCCTAACATTTACAAATACAGTCAAGCATAACGTTGAACTAACAGACAACAAACCTATATTCACAAAAGCATACCGATTACCTCAGGCAAGTCAGGAAGAAGCCGACAGACAAGTAGTCGACTTATTAGATCAAGATATCATACAATACTCCAACTCACCATGAAGCAGCCCCGTATTAATAGTACCCAAAAAAAATAGTACGCATCAGGAAAACAAAAATATAGAATGGTAATAGATTACATAAAATTAAATGAAAAAACGGTAGACGATAAATACCCGCTACCAAATATAACTGAAATTTTAGATAAATTAGGCAAGTGCCAATATTTTTCGACGTTAGACTTAGCATCAGGATACCATCAAGTAGAAATGGAAGAAAAGGATACACAAAAAACAGCCTTTAGCACACCTAGAGGACATTACGAATATAAAAGGATGCCATTTGGACTAAAGAACGCACCCGCAACTTTTCAAAGAGTAATGGATAACATACTACGAGGGATATATAACGAAAAATGCCTTACGTACCTAGACGATATCATAGTTTATTCAACATCATTAGTGGAGCATATAGAAAGATTAAGAGGTGTTCGAAAGATTAAGAAAAGCACAATTTAAAGTACAACTAGATAAGAGCGAATTTTTACAGAAAGACGTAGCATTTTTAAGTCATATAATAACACCCCAAGGAGTTATGCCGAACCCCGATAGAACAAACGCTGTATTAAATTACCCCATACCAAAAACGAATAAAGAAATAAAAGGATTTTTAAGGCTTAGTGGTTACTACCGCAAATTTATTAAAGGTTATGCTCAAATAACCAAGCCCTTGACAAATTGTTTAAAGAAAGGAAACAAAATTGTACATACCCCAGAATTCATTAAAGCCGTAGATAAAATCAAAAGTATATTAACGAATCACCCCGTATTAGAATACCCCTATTTTTCGAAACCATTCATATTAACAACAGACGCATCAAATGTAGCATTAGGCGCAGTATTAAGCCAAGGAACAGTAGGCAAAAATAAACCCACCAGCTACGCATCCAGAACCCTCAACGAAACCGAGCAAAAATACAGTACGATAGAGAAAGAATTGTTAGCCATAATTTGGGCAACAAAGTATTTTAGACCATACCTATATGGACGGAAATTTTATATATACACCGACTATAGACCATTAGTATGGCTATGCAAACTCAAGGAACCCAATTCAAAATTACAACGATGGAGAATCCGGTTAGAAGAATATGACTACGAGATCATATACAAGAAAGGAATTTACAATAATATCGCAGACGCTTTAAGTAGAATACAGCTTAACGCACTGGAGACAGAATCAGTTATAGAAAACGTAGACGAAACGGAAATTAGAGAAGATTCAGACAAAATGGACACCATCGATCATCATAAATGAAGCCATCGATATGAAACCCAATCAGTTTATAATCACCGAAGTTTTAACCAACCCCAAACCTGTAAAATATACGAAAGTAGATAACAGAAAGATATACCAAATTCAAATAACCAAAGACGACGAAGCACAAATAATTAAAATTTTAAAGGAATACATCCCCGAGAAAACGATTTTACTTTTACTTTAACACGGAAAACTTGTATAAACGATTTTCAGAATTATATGTTAAATTATTCAATAACTCTTGCCCTGAACTTATAAGATGCACAAGAAAATTAATAACATTAGACGACCCTAACGAAATAAATGATGTGATCAGAAACCAACACGAAGGAAAGACCAACCATCGAGGAACAAATGAAACCCTAAAACAAATTGTGAGACGTTATTACTTCAAGGACATGAAGGAACTAACTACAGACTTTATCAACTAATGTGAACTATGTGACAGAGCAAAATTTGACAGGAAACCCCAAAGATAGCCTTAATGTTGACTAAAACACCGGACAAACCCTTTCAGAAATTACATGCCGATACTCTAGTAGTAGAAGCACAAAGGTACTTAACAATCGTAGACGCATTTACAAAAATAGGCCAAGCAATACCAATCACCTCTAAAAATAGCATTGACGTAACTCAAGGATTTTTACATTATTTTACATTTTATGGAACGCCCAAAACAACAACGTTAGATAACGGCAGCGAGTTTAAAAATGAAACTATACAAAACACTTTGGAATTTCTCAAAATAAAAATTCATTTTATAACTGAAAACCACCCTGAATCCAACGGATTAATCGAAAGACTACATTCAACCTTGTTAGAACAAATAAGATCATTAAGAATAACCTACAAGAAGGAACACATAACTAATTTGATGTCATACGCATTAATCGCCTATAACAACACAATCCATTCATTAACCAATTTTACACCATTAGAATTAACTCTAGGATATTCAAATTCACGCAACCCTTATGACATACATTACAACAAAGAAGTTTATCAGCAATACGCCAAGGACCATAAAGAAAAACTAAAAATAACTTACGACAAAGTAAAGGATAAGTTAGATAACGACAAGCAACGCATTGCCACAACCCGTATTAAAAATGACGACACAAATAAATTTTCAATAGGACAAATCGTGTACGAGAAAAATTTCCAAAGCAAAAGACACAAAACGGCACCTATAAATTTAAGCCCCTTTAAAATTAAAAGGATATCCGACAAAATCGTAGCCGTAGTAGACAACGGCAAGATAACAAAATATATTCACTTGAAAAATTTATGACACCCTGTACTTTCAGATGGACTATTATCACCCTTACCGTCAACCTCCACCCAGGTAGAACGGACACCGAAATCATAATTGAAGTCATAAAAAATAACCCCGGTATAGTACCAATAAAATTAGGCAGTATGCAGAACACTATAGACTATTGGACCTTTGCACAAAAATTCGATTTAACAGAACTAAAACAAGAATTTCAAACAATCAAAAATAACTATTACCGATTAAAACAATCAATGGACACAACAAAATTCGGAAAAGAATACGCAATAGAAATGATAAACTATGACAGCATAATAGAAAGTATTTTGAGAAACATAGAAGACAAATTTAATCGACTAATACCCACAGAACAAACGGCGAGACGAAAAAGAGGACTAATCAACGAATTAGGAAACATAATAAAAGCAATAACAGGCAATTTAGACAATCAAGACGCAGAACGTTATGACAACGCAATACAACAATTAATCGAAAATCAGAACGACATTAAAACCATAATTAGTAACCAAATATCATTAACTCAATCAACGATTATAAAATTCAACGAAACGTTAAGAAAATTAGTCAGAAACCAAGATAGAATAGCCAATCGAATACAAACCCTTGAAAATAACATGCAAACTACCATGTTAGGCATGCGAGATTTAATTAGATTTAACACGATATACACCCAGATAATATCAGCCCTTACCTTAATTCAATAAATTTTAGCCACGTTAGAAAACGCAGTAACATTTGCAAAATTAAATACCCTACACTCCAGTTTCATAAAACCAATCGATTTATTAAGAGAACTATTAAGAACTAAATCATTTATAACCAACAGTAAATTACCTTTTGATGTAGTAGAATCAAACATTTTAATATCTGAAAAATAGCTATAGTTAAAGGGTATGTGAAAAATAACGATATAACATTTTTGATAGAGATCCCAATAGTAGAGATTAACAATTACAATTATTATCATTTATTTGCTTTTCCAATGAAAATGACTAGTGCACTTACCAAGTTATTATACCCAAAACCAAATTCCTATCCTTAAATAAACTAAGATATGGTTATACGAACGAAAAATGTAATGAAGTCACACCCAATCAATACTTATGCCAATCATTGACAACGACAACCATTCAAAAAGACAGTCCTTGCGAAGTACAACTACTAAAATTTTCAAATCATTACGAAAATTGTGAAGCCAAACCTGTACAAATCACCAACATGAAAATCCCGAAAGTAACGGAAAATAAATGGATAGCCATTTTCCCCACAGAAGTAATAGCAACCATCCACTGTAATCAAGACGAAAGCAACTTAGCATTAACCGGAAGTAAATTAATCACTCTTAAGGAAAATTGTTATTTAAAATTGAAAAATGAAATAATTAGAGTCTACCAGGATCCCGTACAAATCAAGAAATTAGCAAATCTACCTGAATTACAAATCAAGATTACTCAAGACAAAGACGAAGAAATACCTCAAAAACCCATGCAACTCGAACACCTGGAATTAGACAACCTCAATCACGCCATGAAACTTATGGAAGATTACAAAGAACATCTAAATGAACTTAAAACGCCCAAAGTGCACTACGACAACATTAGTGTATAAACAATTGTATTAATTATTTTGACTATTTTATTGATCATTTATGTAATTTACAAAATGTATATTAGGTATAAAAATAAAGGAAACAGTTTTAGATTTAAGGCAACCAAAGAAACAGATGTACCATTAAAAACTATGAATTTTAAAGAATGAGATTAAATGAATTTTAAATTAAAAATCAAGAAAAGGAAAACCCTTAATTTTTAATGTACGTCGGGAGGAGTTATGTAATCCCCCAATTGATATATGTACAAAGAAATAGAATAATTAAGAAATTATTAGAAATGTTAGAAATGCGCTAAGTGAAGCGCAACAAAGTAAATCAAGGACAATTTATACAGTTTATTAACGTTTATGGAAACGAAAGCGCTACTTTGTAGCACAAACGATAGTGACACTGCAGATGTCAGTTCACAGGCGGTCACCGACGGTCACGTACGAAGATTACTTAGAATTAAGATCGCAAGAATGTATTAATGAATAGAGTTAAGAATAAGCAGACATGAGATCTGCAAGTTCCCACAGCCATGTGAAGGGGTAGGGATACTATAAAAAGCCCGGGAGCTCCAATCGATGGCAGTTAATCCATCGTTCAGCTTTAGCATTGCAGTTCGATAGATTACTCATTTTTGTACAATTAATTAATGTATTTCGATTAAAGCTTTATTAATCTAATTTGTCAAAATTCCAAGTCAATTCTGTATCAATAAACATAAAATTGTTAAGAAGTTTGGAAATGTTTTTTTAAAAAGGCCGCTCCCATGCCACGAAACTTAACTAGCAATGTTCGGGAACACTGAACAATACACATATTGATCAGTACTAGGCAAGTTTAAAATTCTACCCATCTTTTCTAGGAAACAGAGCAATACTATAATAAATATTACCTAACTTATTTAAACATATATACAGGGTGATTTTTTAATGTAGCAACGGTCGATAACTCCGTTATTATAAAAGCTACGTAAACCAAATTTGGAGGCATATTAGGCATGCCCAAAGTGCACATTTTAAAAATATTTGGAAGCATACAGAGTGTTTCATAATTCCAGGGCATATTAAACTTATATTTTTTTAAATGGAACACCCTATATATTATTACATTTTTGAAAAGCCCATAAAAAGAGCTTTAATTTGATATCAAATTATATCTGCCTATTCCTTTTAGTTTTTAAGTTATTCAACTGTTTTTAGAAAAAATGACCCCGATTAGATACATTGTCACTGCACTAATACTCAACTTATGTTAATTTTCAAGATGCAAAAACTTTTACCATATACCATAGTATATTTGTAAATATCACTTTTTTGAAATTTCTTCCCAGGTTTCGAAAAATGAAACTTTTAAAATTTTTTTTAAATGGCATTCTACCAATTTTATTGCTACAATGGATAGTTCATTAAGTGTCCTTTCATTTTTGTTAAGCATTCACTATACCTAAATCCATTACTTTCTGAGATATTTTTGATTTTCTTCAAATTTTATGAATGTTTTTAATTTACATAACTAAAAATAACCTATTATATAATAATTCATAAATCTCTGTACAAAATTACAATTACGTGATGCTAAAAGGTACAAAATATCAATTGCCAACGAAATTCATAATATAAAGCTTATTGTTTATGTGATTCTTGAAGCGTATGAACGATGCATAAATACATAACTCCGAGTAAAATTTAACTGGTTGCATGATAAGCGCAGTGCAACGCCTCTTACATGGTAAAATAGTAAGATAAAGAGCGGTCAACTAATAACAGCACGTGGGATGGATTGTTTATATAATGCACATCAAGCTGATAATAGTCATTGATTCCTTAAACCGAAGCACGAGATGTACTGATTGAAATTAAATTATTACGTAAAGTTCAACTGTAAAATGAAAAAAAAAATTACAAGTGAAAGTAACAATAATTAAAACTTCTAGTAAAGAATACAGTCAAGTGCACGTTCAAACATACGAGTGTATAAGAAATCTGCCGTTGGCATAAAACGGCACTAAGCAATTCAATAAGAAATTTAGTTAAGTACGGACGTAAAGCTCCAATACTCTAAGTACTAAATATAACAAATAGGAAAAATCTAACTCAGGACGTTAAGCTCAAAGCAACACGAAGTCACTGGTTAATAACACACCGCGGCAGTTCGACGTATTGGGGTGCACGCAGAACTACGCGTTCACTAATTGGAATCTACTAATCTAGCAACTGATTCAAACCAGGAGGCTCCCGTAGGAAGTCAATCGGAAAAACACCAGGTTAGCAATTATATTTAACTAACAACGTAAATCTTATTTTTTAAATATTTGACACTTACATTTACTTTGATATCTGTGTAAAAAGTCATCAGAAATTTGGTTGATACGTAGAAAACACTTTATAAGAAAGAAGGATTTATCGAACGTTCAAAGAAACATTCGAGATAACACCTAATCATTTTTTGCGTTAAGTGCTTAATTAGGTTTATAATTTGGTGATAAACAAATTTACTTTAATTTTGATTCAAAGGTTTTATAATAGCAAATAACATTACGAAGGTTGTAGAGTTGTAAATTGTACATATTTCTCAGTTAATTATACAAATTTTAGTTAAATTCGTTTATCTTATTCAGGTATGAAGTGGTAAAGAGAATGGGACAAAAATTATTTGCTATTATATGGTCGTTCACTCTGTGCAGGGTAACACTGAGCTAGTCGAGGCATAAATCTTATTGTGTGGATTTTTAAATTATTCTAAATTAATTAGAGGCACAGAGAGAGAGAGAGAGAGAGAGAGAGAGAGAAGGTGACTGAGCGTTATAAATACTAATACACCGCAAGTTTGGCGATATATATATATATATATATATATATATATATATATATAACTAAGATATCGCCCTTCGCCGGATGTACAATGCTAAGTTGCCTGCAGATCGCCACCCCTCTGTGCATGTAAAACAATTTAAATTTAGACAATTAATTTTTACTCCCCGAATAGCTCAGTGATATCCTGCACAGAGTGAACGACGATATGATAACAGAGAATATTTACCCACTTCCCTCTAACACTGCATATACCTGAGTAAGACAAACGAGATTCACCAAAATTTGTATAAGCTAAGAAAATATACAATTTACAACTCTACGTCCTTTGTTATATCATTTGCTATCTACAAAACCTTTGATTCAAAATTAATATAAATACTCCTAATTAAATTTGTTCATTACCAAAATTATAACCCTTTTTAAGCAATTAAAGCCAAGAAATCCTTTTTTTATATTTCTACATAGAACGTTTTGTTGAACGTACAAGAACTATGCCTTTTTTAAGACGTACTTTTACCAACCAAAGTTTTGCTGACTCTTTACACAAATTATCTATATTACATGTTTTAAGTATTCAAAACATGATTTGTACTAAAAATTGTAAAATAAATTTTAACCTGGTATTCTCTCTATTGGTTCCCACGGGAGCTTCCTGATCCAAATCGGTTGGTAGTTTAGTGTTTTCCAAGTTGTTGACCCTCAGCTTGGCATGTATTCCCAGTACTTCAATATGTTTATCAGCCACTTGGGAGTTGTCTTTGGAGTACTAACCATGTACTTCATTTAAGTCGATTTAGTCTTGATTTTAGTTTCCTTACTTAGAGTCGATTTATTATAGCTTCCTTAATTCATTACTTAGCTAGTTCCTTAGTGCCCTAGGTTCATCATTAAGTCTTCAGTCCTGGAACTGGATAGACGCGTACCATCCTTGTTACTATTCCGAATTAACCTATACATTTCCCTAAAATTTGCACAGTCTGCATCTATCACTATCTAATCTAGGTCTACATCTATCTTCTTTTTCCTATTTCTGTTTGTAATATATTCCACACTATTCCCCAAAAATGCCTTATAACGTATTCTGCCCTTCTATGTTTCTTATCTTTTTTCCACAGATATCCTCCTTCCCCTACTATTTCTATAACCTATTTGTTATTAACTTTGTCTGTCCATGCTATCATCCTCATACATCTTAAGCACAGCATTCCACAAGACTGCTACCGTTTTTCTGTATGCTTTCCCGACTGCCCGTATTTCATGGGCATACTGTGCTGTGCACCAAACATATGCTTTAATCAATTTTCTTCTTGTTTCTATGTTTGTTGTCTTTCATTATAGGCGCTGTTCTTTTTTGTTAAATGCAG
The DNA here is from genome assembly GCA_036346225.1 of Platerodrilus igneus. NCBI lineage: Eukaryota > Metazoa > Arthropoda > Insecta > Coleoptera > Lycidae > Platerodrilus > Platerodrilus igneus. Next base: position 334,548 of record JARFIW010001165.1, read on the forward strand.
TTCGGTCCCCTTCTAGTGTTTTACAATTATATACCCTATTTCTCCGACATTTAGCGGTTCTAAAGGTGGGTCAGCAGCCTGTGGTTGCCAAGTTCCCCCAGCACTTGAACATTTACCGATTTAATACTTTTTCAATATATCTTTTTGCACAGTCAGCATTAGTTGCAGGTATTTCACAACCAACACCTGTAGTTGTTAATAATAATCATCAGATTTATCTGCGTTTATTTTTTTGTTATTAGATTTTCCGTTTCAAAACTGATTGAACACGTACCTGCACTTATTTATATTCTGAGCTAGCCTACACAGTTCTCGGAAATTCTTACACAGCCTGTATTTAGCTCGGTTTTCCTTCTATAGTTTTCTAATTTGATGCCCTATTTCACCGAGATTCAGTAGTAGTGTGTGTAGGAGTTTAAGCACCATGTGGCTGCCAAGATCCCCCAACACATAGACATTTGCCGCATTAATAGTTTTCCAGTAAATCCTTTCACACAATTAACATTATTCGAGAATATAGTTCAACCAATACTTGTAGTTGCTTATAATAATCATCATGTTTAAGTACAGTTACTTTTTTCGTCATTAGTGTATCCATCTTGGGACTGGTTGGAAGCGTACCTCCATTGATTTGTATTCTCAGTTTGCCTACACATTTCCCTGAAATTCCTACAGCCTACATCTTTGACTATCTAGGTGCACTAGTCTAACCTTCCGCACTATCCCCTCATGCCGTTGTATTTGACCTATCATCCTATCTCTCCTATTTTTTACCGTTTTTAACATATTTCTTCTTTTCTTTACCATTTTTAGTACCTCTTTGTTCTTAACATTGTTTGTCCATGATATCTTCATCATCCGTCTGTAGCACCACATTTCAAAGTTCATCATCATCATTAGGTCTTCAGTCCTGGAACTGGTTAGACGCGTACCATCATTGTTTCCTATTCTGAACTAACCTACAGATTTCCTTGAAAATTCCACAGTCTGCATCTATCACTATCTGATCTAGGTCAACATCTACCTCTTTTTTCCTGTGTCTTTGCTTGTAATATATCCCATACTTTTCCCCAAAAACCCTTAAAACGTATTCTGCCCTTTTATTTCTCTTATCTTTTTTCCCAGATATCCTTGTTCCCCAACTATTTCTATAACCTATTTGTTATTATCTTTGTCTGTCCATGCTATCGTCCTCATACATCTGAAGCACAGCATCTCAAAAGGCTGCTACTGTTTTTCTGTCTGCGTTTCAGACTGCCCGTATTTCATAGGCATACTGTCTGTGCTGTGATCCACACATATGCTTTCACAAATTTTCTTCTTGTTCTATGTTTGTTGTCTTTCCTCATAGGCGCTGTTCTTTCTTGTTAGATGCCGTTCGGTCACCTTCTATTGTTATACAATTATATACCCTATTTCTCCGACCTTCAGTGGTTGTGAAGGGAGGTAAGCAGCCTGTGGCTGCCAAGTTCTCCCAACACTTAACCATTTACCGATTTAATATATTTTCCAATATATCTTTTCGCACAGTCAACATTCGTTGCAGATAATTCGCAACCAACAACTAGTTGTTTATACTAATCATCAGATTTATCTGTGCTTGTTTTTTCGTCATTAGGTTTTCCGTCTCAAAACTGGTTGGACACGTACCTGCACTTATTTATATTCTGAGCTAGTCTACATAGTTCCCTGAAATTCTCACACAGCATGTGTATACAGTTCGTTCCCTTTCTATTGTTTTCTAATTTTATACCCTATTTCACGGAGATTCAGTGAAGGGGGTTAAGCAACATGTGGCTACCAAGATCCCCAACACTTAGACATTTGCCGAAATAATGGTTTTCTAGTAAATCCTATCACACACTTAACATTATTCGAAAATATTGCCCAACCAATTCTTGTAGCTACTTATAATAATCATCATGTTTAAGCACAGTTATTTTTTGTCATTAGTTTATCTATCTTGGGATTGGTTGGGTGTGTACCTCCATTGATTTCTATTTTGGGTTAGCTACACATCTCCCTGAAACCCCCACAGCCTAGATCTTTTACTATCTGTGTGCAGTAGTCTAACCTAGGTCTGCCTCTTCTTCTCTTTTTTCCTATCTCTGCTTCTAATATATTCCACACTATTCCCTCATGCCGTAGTATGTGACTTGTCATCTTATCTCTCCTATTTTTTACCGTTTTCTACATATTTCTTTCTTCCCTTACCATTTTTAGTACCTCTTCGTTCTTAACTTTGTCTGTCCATGATATCTTCATCATACGTCTGTAGCACCACATTTCAAAGGCTTCTACCTTTTTTTCGTCTGTTTCTCCTACTGTCCAGGCTTCACAGCCGTACAGTGCTGTGCTCTACACATATGTTTTAAGCAATCTTTTCCTTGTTTCTATGTTTGTGGTCTTTGAGCACAGTAGTTGCTTTTTCTTGTTAAATGTAGCACGACCTTGTGCTAATCTTTGTTTTATATCTTTTGTGCTTTTCCCATCTTGCGTTATTTGGCTTCCTAGGTAGCAGAAATCCTTAACCTCTTGTAAGTTCGTGTTACATACTTGTATTCTTGTCTCTTATCTTTCAAAGTTACGGTTACTTTAAAGTAGATACCTGAAATATCTTTTAATGATATTCAGGGACCTTTGAACGCTCCAAGATCTCTATTCTATTTTCATAAATTTTTAAGTGACCTTTTTGATGACTCTTACAAATATACAATGTGTGACAAATATTAAATCAAAAATAGTTTTTCAATAATAAAGTGTATTAAGATTGCTAACCTGGAATGGGTTCTGTAGTTCCATCCTAGTCTATGATCTGCATCCCCTTTCTGTGTCCGCTTTGCTTATTGATATTCCAGCCCCATATAAGAATCTCTTCCCATAACACAAACAATTTCAAAAAAGTAAATTAAAAATAGTTTTACAAAGAAAATTTAGAAATATATCGATAATTATCTATACATAGTCATCATCATTAGGTCTTCAGTCCTGGAACTGATTAGACGCGTACCTCAGTTGTTTCCTATTTTGAGCTAACCTACACATTTCCCTGAAATTCCCACAGTCTACATCTTTCACTATCTGCGTGAAATAATCTGATTTAGGTCGACTTTTCTACAGAAACCTGCTCTTGTTCGATAGGCTTGATTGACATTTTATTTTTAAGTTTTTTATTTCTGCCCTTATTTTTTGTTTTTTTGGTGTATCCGATGATAATGTTGCTGTTGGGGACCCAATAGAAGAAGGTGGCACTCTGCAGTGTAAATTGTTTAAAAATAAGGAATTGTTGTAGTTGTGTATATCTCATATGGATAAAAGATTAATTTTCAACTTTTTAAATAGTGTGATGCGAAAACAAATGATTGCCTAAATTTAAGGAGCTTAAAGATCTTGTACACTCAGAAGATTTCAACCTAACCGTATTAATAATAACAAAATTTTAACAAGTTATGGGCACCATAAATTGTAGGTTGTACATTTTAAAGAAATTAATAAATAAAAGACAAAATTGATATTTTTAAATTGCCTTAACTTTTCTGTCATTAATCCAATTAGGTTGAACTTTGCTGGGACTATAAAAATTTATAATGTATGTAAGTTGTATATAGGAATTATGAAAAAATAAGTACTATCATTAAAATTGTATTATTTGATATTGACGATACGGATATATCCGCCTAAGAGGGAGTAACTTCCTTTGGAAATATCATTTTGTAATTTTTTTTTAGAATTAATTGTAATATATAAAATATAACATAATAAGTTAGATGCAAAAACAGAAAACATGTTAGTTGTTACCAGATATAATTTTTTTTTTTTTTTGGTGGTTGATGTTCAAATTGATCCCGTACTTTTGTATTAAAAATATAAGGTACTGCCTTATCTAATAGCCTTTAGCGAACTTTATAGATTTTTGAGAAAATGTTTCTCACATAGTTTATAATTTTTATACAGCTTGTCTGAATCCGTTGCAATAAATCTTTCCGAATACATGCTCACCTTGCTCGATCAATTATTGGGAATCGGAACATAGAGATATTGTTTGAATATTTTGTGGAACACCCTCTAAAGGTACAAAATTTGCAACCCTTTTTTATTTTTTCCGTCCATATTTATCGTTAAACGCTAAAAAAACCATACCTACAAAAATATGAATCGAAATAAAAGGTTGGGTTAACCAGTAGAAAGTTTTAGGTTGATTAGAAAACCGTTTATTTGTAACATGCGCAAAAATAACAATTAAGCGGGAAACGCTAGCCTTCGCATCTGATAATCTGTAGCCAAATTACGTGCTGAGCTGTTCTACCAATACATGACCATAACATTGTATTTTATTTTTACATTTGTTGTCCGCAAAATTATCTTTTACCAGAAAACACATTATTTGTAAATATTACTACAATGCGTGGCGTTATTTGAGCGCTAAGAACATCCAGCCCATGCAGCGTTGTTTTCCTGCATTCAGGTTGACCATCATGCTAAATGTCTTGTACGTCTATTATTATAAAATGAAAAACCCAAAATTTATCTTAAATCCAAAATGGCATAAATTAATGAATGATTATACTTAAATCTAATTATTTTGATTTACCTATGCAAGTTGAATGCGATTATAGATTGATACGTAGTCCGAAAATGACAAATTATTTTCTTTTAAGTCATCCTTTAGGTGCATACTTTAGATAAGTTATGCCCATGTTTATTGTACAGATTCGACCAGCCCAGACATATCCCTTTCAGACCTCGATACTGTGACGTATTTATTTCCTCTCACATAATATGTCTGTCTTAAATTTAAGAAAGTAATAAATCCTTGTGCTAATTTCAAGTTAACAATACGTATTTTTTTAATTTTCTAGCCATAGAACATATTAGAGGGTTTGGTATTACATGGCGCTTTGTATTTTTGAGCTTGTGTGGTTGCAAGATGGTCCGTATGTTTTTCGAGATCGATTCCTGGCTGGTATCTTGGTCAGTTTGAAATTTGTCAGCTGGATGGAATGCAGTGATACTTACGCGTATCAGAAATTTGTGTTGATATAAAATGGATGTAAAATATGCAATTTCCTATGTTTTTCCTTTAGTTATCGAACTGTTTGTTTATTCAAAAAATCAGAGGCACCTAGATTTTACTACAAAAAAATCGAAGTTTTTTTAGTAGTTGATCCAAAATTAAGATAATAAACACAGTGCTAACTTTACTTGTTCAACGATTAATTATTTTATAGTGATTGATATAGTATGATATTAACGAGAAGCTTTGTTAGTTGTTCGCTCCAAGTCAATTTTATTTTATGTTTATTTAATTTGCTGTAAGTATGAGTACTTGTTTCACCTTATTATTTCTTTTAGGTTTACAAGGTTCAGTAAAAATTAATGTGTTGAAAGTGTTTCTGAAAATTAATTTAAGTAATGAAAAACATTTAGACAGCAAAATTTAATAATTTTTATTTCCGTTTCTTTTTATTCTTTATTCGAAGGGCACCAAATTCCACCTTCCTTATTTTTAATTAATCTTAGTTAGGTGGCGCGCTTTCCCTCTTTCAGTTTGACCTTTCTAATTCTTACCTTCCCACGCTAATGCCTCAGGACATTTACTTTAGACATTTGTTCTATTTTCTCTTCCCGTAGGCTGTTTTATGACGGAAAACTTCTTTTTAACATCTTTACGGCGCTTTTGGGGCAAAAAAAGGCTGTTGTAACTTAAGCTTATATTGTAGTGGAAAGTATTCCATAATCACGAAAATGCTATCTTTCAAAATTTTATAACTTGTGAGTCCTCAAAATTCTAAAAGTTCGGTATCCGTGAATATAAAGTAGCGTTGTATAGACTGCTAAGCATTCAGCTATAGTTAAAAACATAAAATTATTAAAATGTACATCAAGTAGTCTCTCCAAAGCACACGCACCGCTTGCGATAGAGAAATAGCTACATATTAAAAGTTGGTTATTGTATTTTCAGAACAGCTTTTCACGTCTCATATCAAACTAAAAACGGATTCTCTTGGAGTATAAAACTGCCATGGCAGAAAATATAAGGCCTTTATTGGCGATAGTCTTATGTTGGCTTGAGAAGACGCTTACATGTATAGGATTGACTTAGGGGATTGCTGCGGGTAAAATAGGAATTAAGCTAATAAATTTAGAATTGCCCTGAAGGGGCGGGGACCTCCAGAAATATAAGGGTGTATGAAAGAAATTATAAAAGAAAATAGGAAAATTTACAATAAAAATAATAAATAAATAAAAATAAGATATAAGAAGGATAAAATACAGAATAACTACATTAACTAATCACTTACCCAAAAGGGGGTTTCCTTGGTTATCTATAAGAATTGAAATGTTCATTCGGCAATTAGTCGAAACTTATAAATCAAGTTGTAACAGTCGTAAAACTATGTGAATGACATCCATTATTCGTCAAGAATACAGATAAGGAGTGTAAAATGAATTAATTAACGGCAACCGCGAGCCGTAGTATGTCGCTTTCGGTTCAATTACATCATTCAAATGAATGAAATCATAGAAACAATAACAAGAAATACCAAGATGTTTCTAGATTTATGACGTAGAAGATTTAATATTATATAACCGATTAAAGAATACAGGTCGGAGTTCATTCGTGTTAAAGACATTAGTAAATAGATAATAATGATTGAGGGTAATGACTAGCGTTACATGGTTGTTTGAAAAGCTTCACGTAATTTATAAACGACTTTGAAAGTTACGGTTACTTTAAAGTAGATACTTTAACTGGTTTTTAGAAGGATGGATGATAATAAATTTTAGCGAGATAGATTTTAATTTAAATGGAAAAATATGGTATATGAATTTTCAAATGCATTTAATGATAAATTGATTTTAAAAGGATTGAACTATACCGATATGGATTTGAAAGGCAAGCAGGATGTTTAATTGCATTGTGTGGTTGCAAGATGTTAAGTATGTTTTTCGAAATCGATTCCTGGCTGATATTTTGTTCAGTTTGAAATTTGTTAGCTGGATAGAATGCAGTGATATTTACGTTTATCAGAAATTTGTGTTGATATAAAATGGATGTAAAATATGTAATTTCCTATGTTTTTCTTTTGGTTATCGAACTGTTTGTTTATTCAAAAAATTAGAGGCACCTAGATTTCACTATAAAGACTCGAAGTTGTTTCAACGGTTGATCCAAAATTAAGATAATAAATTCAGTGCTAACATTATCTGTACAACGATTAATTATTTTATAGTGATTGATATAATATGATATTAACGAGGAGCTTTGTTAGTTGTTCCCTCCAAGTCAATTTTAGTTTATCTTTATTTAATTTGCGGTGAGTATGAGTACGTGTTTCACCTTATCTTTTTTTTAGGTTTACAACGTTCAGTAAAAATTAATGTGTTGAAAGTGTTTCTGAAAATTAATATAAGTAATGAAAAACATTTAGATAGCAAAATTTAATAACTTTTATTTCTGTTTCTTTTCATTCTTTATTTGAAGGGCACCAAATCCCACCTTTATTTTAATTAATCTTAGTTAGGTGGCGCGCTCTCCCTTTTTTAGTTTGACCTTTTTTAATTGTTACCTTCCTACACTGATGCCTCTGGACATAATACCGGCTAGTTGTTTTTATTTCGGAGTTTTTTCATTTACTTTACAGATTTATCTATTTTATCTTCCCGTTGGCTGTTTTATGACAGGAAACTTTTGGGGCAAAAGCGCGCTGTTGAAGCTTTTGCCTATATGTAGTGGAAAGTATTCCATAATCTAGGAAATGCTATTTTTCAAAATTTAATAAATTGTGAATTTCAAAATTCTAAAAGTTTGTTATCTGTGAATATAAAGTAGCGTCGAATAAGCTGCTAAGCATTCAGCTATAGTTAAAAACATATAATTATTAAAATGTACGTCAAGTAGTCTTTCCAAAACACACCCATTAGAAACAGCCGCTTAGAATAGAGAAATAGCTACATATTAAAAGTTGGGTATTGTATTTGCGGAACAGCTTTTCACTTCTCATATCAAACTAAAAACGGATTCTCCTGGAGTATAAAACTGCCTTGGCAGAAAATATAAGGCCTTTATTGGCGATAGTCTTATGTTGGCTTGAGAAGACGCTTACATGCGTAGGATTGACTTAGGAGATTGCTGCGGGTATATGAGCATTAAGCTAATAAATTTAGAATTGCCTTTAAAGGGACGGGGACCCTCAACTATATATGGGTTTATGGAAATAATTATAAAAGAAAATAGGAAAATTTACAATAAAAATAATAAAGAAATAAAAATAAGAAATAAGAAGAATAAAATACAGAAAAAACTACATTAACTAATCACTTACCCAAAAGGGGTTTCCCTTGTCACAATTGAGGGATGCCAGTCTGCCACAGCAATCCCTTTGGACCATCATCGAGCGTGTAAGCAAATCAATTTGTTTATTATCAAAGTGGCCTTAATTTTACGCCGAGGACTTTCGGCGGGAGGTGATTCACGTATGCTCCATATTCTCTGGGCTGTTATCACTCATCCGTAATAGTGTTAACACGTTGTTATTTCGGTGCGTGAAAACCTTTAAATTTTTGCTTCTGTAAGCGACATTTACCCTACGGCAAATTTATCACCGTGGTCACGTTTCACAAGAGAATTCAACACCCCGTTGGACATTCAAGAAAAGGCAACTTTACGTAAGTGTTTACCATCTGTTTGTTATCTATGAACAGTATTTATATTTAACATTAATTATAAACATTATCACGTTGCCTCACTAAAGGTCCTTTGAAAATCCCTTAAAACTATTAAATTCCTTTAGTCTTTTTACAGCCTTTGATATTATTCCTACACGGAAGACGGTTATTCCACATAGGCCTCCTTTACTCTTTTTCTGTAAACTTTTCCCATTATTCTTTACCGTCTTCTAAAATGCTTTAAAACTCTTATTAAATTTATAGTCCAATTGAATAAAATTGAAAAATACAATGCCTTTGATATACGATTCCATTACCTGAGTAGCTGCATATTCTTTACAAATGTGCCTGTTAACCTAGTTTTTAAATAAATTCGAATAAAGTTTAACCTAAACCAAAGCTCTATTAACGTTAAATAATTTCAATAAAAATACAAATATACTTTCCTTAAAAGAAAACCCTAAACCTTTTAAACTCACACTGACCAGGTATTGCTAAAAGAAATCTTAAAAGGACTTTAAATCTAGTCCATCCATAATACTATCGCTTTAAAATTTTCCGTTTCTTGTATTAAACTACATGGCATTTCCAAATTTCAATTGCTCTGAAAACGTCGTTGATTACAAACATGGCAAACAGTTGAACACCAGCTTTTTTGTAATTTATTCATTGTCCATTCCACAATTATTTAATATCAATATATAATTATATACAATATATAATTAATCCGTCGCCAATTAGTCTAATAAAATAATTACTTTTATTTTAAGTCCCTATTACATAAGTCACACCATTACCCTTTCCAATCTACATAACGTAGTTATTAAATCTAAACATGAAAGCTCATATTTACTGTTTTATTCCAAATTCTTAAATCTGATAATGTTCGGTGACCCTCGTTGTTTTTATTTTAGATAACACAAATCCCTTCTAACTCAGCTCTACCACTACACCATTCCTACATAAGCTCTTCCGGCAGGTAGCCCTTCATCTAGTCACAGAGACGAATTTGCAATACCTCATGCATTGTTAACCTTCTTGCCAAATCTGCAAGCAAAGTCCTACAAAAGCTCAAGCACCGTTTTAATAATTTTCTTCGGAGAAAGCCAAGTTCATTCTTGCAGCTGGTATTGTTCAACTTTTCACTCGTGTTCCCACATCTCTTAACTTTTTCAAATTCACTTTTGTAGCTACTTCCCGAACATAAAGTTTTCGATCTTAACTTTTAACTTGTTTTCATCTCCCCCAACCGCTCGCCCTCCGTGGTAATACTTCCTTGAATTACTACCTTTTAACGTTTTTCTATGACAGGCTTGCAAATAATAAATTCCTCCCCCTTTCTTAGGTTCTGTTGGGAATTTTTTTCATGGTGCAATCTTTGTACTGGGTTTATGGAATGAATCACGGAGAAAGTACTTGTGGTATCGTTTGACTTACTTAGCTTAGCTTTCATTTTTCCTTCTCTTTAGCAATATAAAATAAGTACTTTGTATAGTGTTGTATGAAATGATTAAATCATCTGCAATCTTATATTCGTGAATTTCTCTTACTGAGCTTCTACATTGTACTAAAGTTTATCTGTGGTTTTCCTTATATGTTACATTGATTCTAATCTTTTTTACTTAAATTTGTAAACGCTCTCTTATATTTAAGATATATATTATATTAATTAATAATAAATTAATTAATTAATTAATTAATTAATAAAATTAATAAAAATTAATAATTAATAAAATTAATTAATAAATATATTAATAAATTCACTGTTGTTTACTTCATAATTCTAAACCTTTCTTAAATGGCACGATTTTGTTGTGAAACTTACTGTAATAAATATTTTGTTTACCCTTTTTGTGGTTTAAAATAATTTATGAACCTAAGCTTCGTTTCAACATGTATTTAACAGAGATAAAACGATTACTCTGTAGTTTGAAGTTTATGGTTTTGATAGAACTAACGATGTTATCGCAATGCCTTGCTTTCCGAACACTACTCTACATGAAATCAGAATTATACAGGATGCTTCAATATTAAGTTGTTAGTTGATGACTAGTTTTCCTTTTTATGTATCTAGTTTTTATTTACCGCAGCGCCACGCGTTACAAGCTAACGTGTTGGGACTTTACTAAAAGACATTTAAATAACTTTTCTCTGTGGCCGATAGAAAAAGTGTAATTTATGTAATACCATTTGCGCTATAATTTAGTACCAACAGATTTGTATATTTTGCAACTAAGAGATGTCTTATTTTTGTAACTAATTGATAATATATTTCCATAAGGTATGGCATTAATATTAAAGACAATAACAATGTTGCCTGACTACTTGGTTCAACGTGTATATGACCGTATACACCTGATTCGAACACACTATAATACCACTGATGAATTAGGGTAATTTTAGATAAATATAATTTTTTTCGTAACTTGAATTTGCATTTCTAAGAATTTAAAACGGTCTACTTGTCGCACATTTTAACTAATAATTTACACCAAAAAAAATTATAAACCGCTACAAAAAAGATTTTTAGGTTTATTCTGTCAAGAAATACTACACGTGCGTGTTATTTAAAACTTATTGTATGAAGTGCACACAAAGTACCCTTACCTTGGTTACTTACCCTGTATTAACTATGAATAAAATTTTTCAGCTGTATATCGTCTATTTAATAATTGTTCGAGACTGGGTCTGCTCAACGTTTGCATCATTTATTCGTTTCGATGTACACGAAGTATTTAAATAATCTGAGTTTTCAACAATTCTAGAATAAACAAATTAAATTTATTTTAAATGCGAGTATGGCTACTTCGTTTAGATTTGAGACAAACATGCATGTAATTAGATTTAATTGAATATGTCTTAATGAAACTGTCAAAAGGAGGTTGGTTATTATTGGTTATAAGGAATAAAAATTGGATTATTATTTGCAATAGAATAGACAAACTTTTACTTCAAATTGTAGGAAAAATTTATTGAAGGAAATAAAGCAATAATTCAAATAAGATAAAGATTAGAACTATGCTCACGTAACTATTCTTTAGTTTTACGTTGCCTTTTGTTGACTAGTGATTACATCTCAAAACTAATAATATACAAATATTTCTCTAGCTGTGTAGTGGTTTTAACGCCAAACCACTGCAGTCAACGTATGCATTTTTCAGTTTGTGCATAAGCAGCCGTGCCGGGAAGCCTGTTGTACACTCCGATACTAATGAGTTAATTTATATTTATTGTCCTTTTCCAACGTGAGTAGTGAATTTTTATCAAAATTTGTAACGCTAAATTTCTAAAATCGATTGATACGATTGATACTGTATATAATATTAATTTCCAACTACCTTGTTTTACGTTTATTATAAAGCACCTCTTAAAAATGTCTAAGATAAACGACTGCACATTTTTTATGTCATTTCAAATCATATCGAGTTTGATTACCTTCCAATAAGTACGTATTTAAACGTCCTATAAAATCTCGTAGTTTTCAGTGCAATGGTATATACTTGGAATCTATTCTATAATAATTTGCTTCGCTTCACAAAGGTTAAAAAGCTACATTATAAATTCCCTGAAATAAGTAAACACCTGTATATTGTTAAACTACATTTAATAGTTTCTTTAAAAAAAAAAATATTGAACACTTTTATGATGTCAGACAAAATTATTTGTTATTATACCCGACGCACATAGTCTCCTATGGCCAAACTTTTCCTTCAGCATTAGGTGTAGTGCTTTTCTTTCTTTCAAAATCCACTAATGTTGTAATGGTTAATCGGCCATTTGTATTTATACTTTTGATTGTTCTACACAAAAGTACCACATATAACTACATTAGCCATGCGGCAAGTTTTTGTTCCCGGTCTAGCCCCCCTATCGACTGTTACATGGGCGCCCTTGAATAGTAATCAAGTAATATATATTGTGGAAAATACGGTTAGTGCCTACAAATGTAAACAAGACTCTGTATATACTTGTGATTGCGAAAATAATTATTAGATTAGTATCTATTGGGATTAAAGATGAAGGGACAGTTAGAGAATTCGTTACAATAGAAACTGTTGGTGATTTTTGCAACCATTTTTAGAAAGGTTTCCTTTATTTTATTTGATTCTAAAAATGTGGAGGAATCCGTTTCTCTTCCCTTTATGAAACTTCATCTACTATCAGTCTTGCGCTCTGTTCTAAAGTGAAGCTCAAGCTAGTCCGAGGACACTATCTAGCGTTTCCCGCAGAAGCTGGACGCGACGCTCTCAGCATCGTTATAGTGCTTTATAACTCTAGAGAGTTTTTTGGCTTGTCGGTGTTCTTCTGAGTTGTTGTGGTGTAGTTTTCTAGTTGATATTCTTGATAAATATGTTGGTCTGGATTCCTCGAGGCCTGCTCTTGGAATTCTCTTGTTTTGATGCAGTGAGCAGTTTCTCGGATCTTCCCCTTGGTTGTCCTCCAACTACACGATATCCGAATCCTGGGTCCACTGGCCTGTGGTTTTCGACCGACAGGATGGCTATTCGCCACAGGCCGCTCCATCGTCAGGTAGCTCGTCTAACAGGACTGACGGATGTGCATCCCCAACGACTTCATTTGTGTACCCACTCCTCGGCGCCCCGCGTAGCTGGTGAACTCCCTAGAGTTGTCACCGTTCCGATGCTCACCTTTGATCGCCCGGAGGCAGTGGTAGATAGATGTTGCTGCTTCGAAATCTAAATAGCAACTTATCTAGCGTTTATTACTTTTGAAGCTTTTATACAAAGTATTCTACCTTAATCTTTACCTGAATTGACAAAAAGCTAAAGATCTTTGGTAACCTGAATGTCGCTATACATACATAGAAACCATCCAGTTGTTTAATAGAAAAGCGACTAGATATAACGAGCAGGCAACAAGGTGATAGATGTTTAAACACCAAATTAAAAAATCCATATTAATCTGCATCTTATCTGTATTTTGGATTGTGCTTTAAGGAATCATGAGGGTATCAAATTAATTAAAACTAGTTTTTTCTTACAGGATTCTCAAATTTACACACTGCATTTTTGACAAACTTCTTTTTATACATATCTTTTTAAATCTGTCTATTAGGAATATTAGTTTGAGTGTTTCTCGCTTAGCACGTTTACTGTTAAGTTTATTTACAAGAAAATTTTATTATATCTATTTTAGTTCTGTATTAGACTGCTTGTGCACATCCGCTATTAAAATCAGATGTGTGATATTTTGTCAGCTGTTGACATTTAATGTGGTATTGTATGTTAACTTGAGGTCAGCATACGATAGCTGTATAATTACTTGTTTGATATGTGGCTTATTATCAACATCAATGTGGTTTGATATTTTGTTTCTTAAGCGAGAGCGATTTTATCTGGTTATACCAGGAATGCATGTATTATATACCTCCCTGTTGTCTTGGTTCAAAGAGAGAAGCATAGGTTATTATGACTTAACAAGCAGGCAGTGAATATTTTCATTTCTATAAAAGGATAATCCTATTCTTACCTTAGTTTCGTTAGGTTCTTATACGACGGAACTAGCTTGTCCTCTTATAACTAATTCTAACAAAATGTTAGTAGATGTGTTTTATTACAAGCTTTTAAAATCCTCCGTAGAAAAATTTCACATGGAATTCTTTTACCTTTAACTAAAAGAAGAAATCAAATAATAATAACATTAAACATATTTCTCTTTTAAAACAATATTTGTAGTGTTAATTGGAAAATATATAAAACCGTAACAGAATGTAAATTGGACCAATCAATGATGATCTTATCAGTATTGGCTATCAAAGGGTTTTGTTTAACTAGTAAATAATTTTCATAAGTTTTTTGCTTTTGAAATATGAAAATGGAGTTTAAAATTAATGCGTGCATAACGTAATATTGTTTGTAAACAATTGAGGAAGCTATTTAATGATAAACTAAAATAGTAAACGATGACACCAAATAATTACCAAACACGAAAGAAAGTACTTCAATACAACAAAAACAGTAAAATTATGCGACTTTGGGCTCAATATAGGTCAATCGACTAAACGACGGAACTGCGTTTGTTTGTCGGTTAGCCGAGTAATAACAACTTGACTGTGGACTGAAGATAGATCAATCGACTAAAAAAGTGCATACTTTGAACTGAGAGTGATTCACCGGACTAAAAACAGCGCTACCTTGAAATCAAAGTGGGTCAGCAAAACTGCTGGTGGTGCCAGTCGCAGATTCAGGGATTGGTCCACCTCCTCCCCTCCTCCCTCAAGTAAACAAAGATGTTTTCAATGACGATCGATGAGTAAGTATTTCAACTGTGCTTGGATTATTTTTCAAGTTGCTACAATTCGATCTTAATAACACGCGCTGATTGGCTGGTGTAATGTTTTCTACTGCTTTTAGTCATGAAATAAACGTATTCTACTATGATTGATGTATTAGAAAGCTACAACGCGTGACAACATCTTCCCGCAAAAACGGTCCGATTAAAAAGGACATTGAAAACGGATAGTGTGGCGCCGGGCTTATAATGTATCACGACACAAGAGCTGACTCGCTTAGTTGTTCTCGAGGTGGAAACGGTAACGGTCACCGTTAAACTGTGTAACTAACCGTAGTTGTGTTGAGAATTATCCTTTTTATTGTACCAGATAACCAACCAAGAGTCCAATTTTTAAAAGTGTTGGAATATTTCCTCATTGGAGCTCCCACGCACGAAATTATTTCTATGGGAAATACAAATGTTATTTATGAAGAAATACGAATGACTTTTCTTATAGGAATACAAAACACCATTGTAAACGCTTGGCAACAACGCCGTTGCTGTAAATTTGTCAAGGATACAAAAAGAGTATAACCTTAAACTTTTTAAATAGTCATTGACAACTAATACTTTACTTTCGCGCTTATTTGTTTTATGTCGATTTTAAGAGAATGGAATCGTCAAAAACAAAAAGCGGCCACTTATCTGAAATTAAAAAAAAAGCGTTTGATAGAAATCATGGAAGGCGAATCCTAGTTAAGATTGGGCAAATTTGGTGCCCAATTTACTTTTAAAGATGCCCAGAATAAGTAAGCCGATATATCTTTAAATGAATGCTCTCCCGGGTGCCCGTAAAACATGGAAGGAATGGCGAAGGGTAACAAATTTCTTATTTAGTTATGTATAAAAGTATTGAATGTATATATTTAGGCTTGGTAAGATATAAAAAAAACAAGTGAAAAAAAATGTAATGTGGTGCATAAATATTCGCAAGGCACTGGTAGAGGACCCCAATCCAAGTGCCAAATTTTACTGAAAATGATGAACAGATTTTAAAAATAATGGACAATACTACCATTGTAGGTGACCAATCGTATGCTTAAATATGTTTATTTACATCACTATGAATCATATTCCACAGATTGAACATGATCATGATTATATCTATGCAGATAATAATACGATCACAGTTGCACCATAAGAAAACCGGTCCTTACCAAGTAGTCCAAAATTGCAAGATCTTGTTAAACATGAATGTTTAACAAGTATGGACAATTCCGTAAAAGAATCAGTGAAACCACCCAGAATTAAAAGCTTTGGTACTCAGGGGCTAACAGAATCCATTAAAGCTAGTGCCGAATTTACACGCCAGTTAAGGTTCGGGCCTTTGGAGCGGTGTTTTTAAAAACAATTCCAAACTCTTAACACATTTTATTTTAACTTAAAACAAAAATTAACATGGAATTTTGAATAAATTGTAAAATAACTTTAATTCAGAAACATTTAATTAATTGTAATAAAGTGAGTAGCTTGAACAACAGGGTATGGAGTTCGAAGACTGACTGCCGGGCCTTGAGCTCCCGGGCTTTTTATAATAACCTGCCCCTCACACGGCTGTGGGAACTTGCAGATTTCATGTCTGCTTTTCTCTTAATTGTACACTTTATTACAATGTAACAATCTTATTTCTAAGTAATTGCGGTATGTTAACCGCCTGTGACCTACTACCTGCAGTATCACTACATTGTTGCAATGAACTTATACTTTATTTAACAATTTCTAATAATTCTTATTAGATTCAATATATTCAATATATATAGATAATTGTGGGATACATAACTCGCCTAACAATAGAAAAACTGGAATTAAAAACTTTTTATTACATACAAAAATTGGAATTGCTGTGTGAGCAAACACAAGCTCTAAAAGATATTGCTGCTGCTTTACAAAATAAACAAAACATGTAAATATCATATATCCAATAAGTTCGCTTTAAGTGATCTATCAATAGTTAATTAATATCATTAATTTAATATTACAATATAAGGACTATGTTTGAAATCTAGTTAATATAACAATATGACCTATATAGTTTAGTTCATTTGTGCATAATATATGTATTATTAACTATGGAACCATGTAATTAAAACCTATATAATATACAGTTTCTATTATAATTTTATGCTCTTATGGCTTAATGTTAAGTAAAATAATTTGCTATAATTCGAGCTCTCAATGTTCTACCTGCTATCAATTCTGGGTTTTGTCCATAGTGTTCTCTATTTTCTTCGATGTCCTCATTATCTATAATACCCAAGTCCAAATTATTATCTTCATCTACAGGTTTAGGATCAGGAAGGTTTGCAGCAATGCACATATTATAGAGTACGGTGCAGGCATTAATTATTAGTGAGGCTTTAGATGGAGCATAATAAAGAACACGGTGCCGCAATAGACAACAAAATCGCATCTTTAATAATCCATTACAGCGTTCTATTGTACTACGTGCAGCAGGGAATGCTTTGTTATATTGGTGTTCAGGTGCTCCAGGTTGTGGATTAGTTATTGGAGTTTGCAGCCATTCACGAAGAGGATAGCCAGAATCACCTAAAAACATTAAATTAACAAAATTGGTTAATATGACTATTCAACTCACCAATTAAAAAGAATTCTGTTCCTCGTTCTTGAACTAATTCACGTAATGTTGGTTCTACATTTGATCTATTCTAAATATGTGCGTCGTGTGTGTTTCCAGGGAACCTGGCATTAACGTTTAATATCTTCAGAGTTGAATCACAGATCTATAAAAACAATTGCTTGTCTTTAAACAATACTCATAATTTTAAGTCTAACTAATTGCGCATTAATGGAATGGTAATTCTTTCTGTTAACGTATATATGTTCTGGATAAATTGCATTGCATTGATTAGGTGCGACTGTTGCAACATGGGTACAATTCATAACTCCTGCGATGCCAGGAATCCCATATAAGTTATAAAATCTACAAATTTAATATTTACTACTTTTATATATTTGCCATTAGCTCTTGATAACTTTTGGAGAATGCCACCCAAATATTAAATATTTCTGGATGATTGAGAGCATCTACAACTTCTGTAATGCAATTACTCACACTACTTTGGCTGACATCACAGAAGATATTATAACCTACCATTGTTTGATAGCATCCAGATGCAAAAAATGCTAGAGCTATTAGAACCTACACAACGCATTCTTATTTATTATGATCTTGCAGAATAAAAACTTGAACTTACCTTCGTTTTTTGACTGAGGGCAGAAGCTCTACTTTGTGGTTGCAAGTAATTATTTAGCAGTCCACATAAATATTCTGCCATCTTCTTTGACAATCCAAATATTTTCTTAAATGCAATTTCGCTTGATAAATCAAAAGGATTTTGACAATTATGATGTCTACGCATGCCTTCCATCATCTCTTCTGCTATTTCAATATTTTCTATTGCCCTTATATTCATTAACCCTTCCATTTTACAACATTGGCATTAGCAACAATAACATAACAGTCAACAAACAAATACTTTGTTAGGTTAAGAATGTGCTTTCTGCTATGGGTATAATTATTCACAGACCAGAGTACCAGTGGTAAACTTTCCAACAGGTTTCATTGGAATTTATTCTCACGAGAAATTCAAAAATAGGGTTATACATTTTCCATTGAAAAATATGGCCACTTTCCAATGGGAATAAAATCTTCATGTTCAAAAATTGGACCCCAGAGTGAGAGTGAAGTAGTTAATGTTATTCAGAAGCAGAATGTAAATGTTAAAGATCCACCAAAAGTATCAATTTCTTGCTCAGAAAGCCATCAGACGTTAAAGGGAACCTAAACGGAACAGGGAACCGTTTATGACATAGGAAATTTTATTGGTAAAATTTTGGATGATTTCACCAAAGAGCAACTTTTGGTTAACACTGGAAACCTTCAAAATTCTATTTTTCCTTGGGTTGTGGTAAAAAAAAGTGGGAAAGACAGTTGCAAGCGGCCTTTAGTTGAACTATTTTCTCAATATGAGTGGATAGTGTTTTCGGAAATTCAGAAAGGACTATTTTGTGTTTATTGTGCATGGTTTATTTCACACACAGTTGGTGGAATTCTCCTCAAAAATTTCATCATAAAGCCAGTGACAGATTATAAACATTTGCTAGGAAAAAATGAATATATAACGACTCACGTTCGAAATGTTTATCACAGGGCATCGATAGAAAATGGAAAAGAATTTCTCAAAAAGGTCAACAAACCAAGTTTTCAACTGGAATACCAGATCAACAAACATCAACAAAAAGAAGTTTTAGAAAATAGGAAAAAACTCAAATCTATTTTGAAGTGTATATTATTCCTTGGTGTTCACAACGTTCCCTTCCGAGGACATAGTGACGATTAAAATTTAGGCGATACTGTCAATGCTGAAGGAAATGTTGGTAATTTTCGTGAGTTAGTTCGCTTCAGAGCAGAAGCTAGAGACCTAGTTCTTGCCAAACATATTGAAACTGCGCCTGGAAATGCCAAGTATACAAGCAAGACTATGCAAAATGAACTGATTAGTTGCTGCGCTGAAGAAATGACTAAAATCATAATTGAGAGAGTTTTAGAGAGTAAATGGTACAGCATAGTTTTTGATAAGACTACAGATGTGTCACATCAGTCACAACTTACATTTGCAATTCGTTACGTGTATAACTTTGATATCTATGAAGATTTTATTGAGTTTTTAAATCCAAGAAAACAAACGTTACCATAAGAAGATGGATCATATAATCTTAAAGTTGCTGACAGTCCATTAACTGGTGAGACTATAGGAGTGTTAGTCTTGAACTTTATGAAAAGACACGGTCTTCCGAAAAAGTATTGCGTTAGAGTAGCAACTGATGGCTGTAGTACAAGGGTGTCTGAAGCAAAGAGGACTGTTTCTTTCATTTTAAAGGAATGTGATAATGCTATCCAGTGTATTTGTCTTAATCATGCTCTAAACTTGTCCATATCAAAGTCAGCGAAGATTATTCATGTGAAACGGTGTTTAGGTGTCATAAAGTGTTGTTGCTTTTTTCAATGCATATTCAAAACGTAATATTGCGTTAAAAGATATTTTAGGAATACAGTTGATAGGGTTTTGCGAAACGAGGTGGATTGAAAGACACGAGAGCATTTTTCGTTTTCAAAAGTCTCTGAATGAAATCAACAACGCGTTGTACGGGTGTCAGAGTGGGATGAAACCGATACTGCAACAATGGTACATTCTCTTCTTTTATCACTAATGGATTCTTCTTTTATTGTGACTGTTATTTGTCTGACAAATATTTTATCAGTGACGTTGGTTGTTTAAAAAAAAACTGTTGACTTAAATTTTGCACAAAAAGCAATATTAAAGAAACCATCAAACTCCTCAAAGAAAAAATGGAAAACAGTACAAATGCATTGAATTATCTGTTTATTGCAGCCGAAAAGTTAGCTTTGTTGTTAAACACCAAAATAAGTATTTCTAGAGTAGTGAATAAACAAACAAAACGAGATAATTATAAAACTGAAAATCTTGGACACCATTATACAGTCGCAGCATTCATTCCAATATTACAACATGTCCTAAACGTAATCAAGGAAAGATTTCTTCTGACAAATCATTAATGGTCTAAAATTTGTCTATGTTCATTCCAGCCGAAGAAATAAAACTGATTTAACAGTTGAGGATGTCAAGAGCAAGTTTTAGAGGTTGCTAAAAAATATTCTTTTGTTAAGGAATCGAAAGAAATGTTAGAAGGAGAGTTCCTCTATTGGTCAAAAAGATGGAAAGCATTAAAAGAATTTCAGCCATATGTACCAAAAAATGCTTTACAGGCTTTAAAAGAATGCGACGGAGAACTATACCCAAACATCAATAGACTCCTGCGCATTCTGTGTTCTTTACCAGTAAGCGTTGCAACAGCGGAGAGATCTTTTAGTACTTTACGCCTAGTAAAAGACTGGATGAGGAGTACTATGACTGAAACTAGGTCTGGTCTTGTTCTTATGTATGCTCATAGGGATATTGTAAAGAAAATTCATCATGACCAAGTAATTGATAGATTTGTAAAGCAAAATAGAAGAAGGCTGACTCTTGTATTATAAATATTTTGTAAAGTACAAACAGTTTCTGATTATTTCTTAACTTTGTTCTTTTATACACTCTCCTAAATCCACTTCTGTTTCACTTCTTCTATCCTGATAATGTACGTAAAGCATTACTTGACTGCCTCCCCCCCCCAAGTTTTTCTAGATCCGCCCCTGGGTGGTGCAACTACCGCTTAATAACTTTGCCAACAGCTTAGTTAGCAGTAGAAAGTGCGTTACTTTGGACTCCAAGTCTTAAGTTGAAAAATTTAAGAATAATCAGCGAATGCTAGTTTTAGATCGACTATCAACGTGTCATCAGACAATTTAAGAGTTGATGACACTTATGTCCTTCGCAGTTCATGAATAAGCAAAATTTGTTATCAATACAAATATGTAGCCTTTATAAGATCATCATTATGGTATTAGTTCTGTTCCCATCAAGAAGTATATAAGTATCATAAGTACAAATATGAACTTCAAACATTTTAACAAAAGTATTTACCGCAAATTTTTCACACATTGCAAAAACCTTATTGCAAACCAAAAGTATAATGTTTAGAGAGTAGAATCAATAAAAACGAGATTACTTTAGATAGTAATGTTTTTGGTTACGTTTCTCCCCAAAAATTGGGCTTATCTAACCAACTGACCTGCTTTGAAAGCGATACAAAGAGAACATTTATGCCATTCGATTTCAATAGTTCAACAATTTTGATGAGACACCAAAAAACATAAAATCCTCCTTTGACAAGTTACACTAAAAACACTGTATAAAAAAATAAAACTTTGTATTTCTCGATTCTTTTACTTCAACTGCAGGTATTATACATAATGATGCTAGTTGACAGAATTTTCTTTGAAAACAATTTTTCCTGATGACAAAGTTATGAAAAAGGGGTTACCTAGGTAGTGCAATCATTATATAAAGAATACTTTGAAGATATTTGCACACAGTTTTCATTAACGACCTTGAGTTTTAAACTAATTGAGTTTGTTTAATATATTTACTGGTCATTAAACTTTTTAACATTTAGAAACTCTGCTGATATTGTGTCATCGTCAGATGCCAAGCCTAACTCTATATTAATTTTTAATGACGATGGCGTAGTTTGTGATTAACAAGATATTATACGTGAAAACTTTAGCATGGCTCATCATAACTTTATAGATAGCTCCTACCATTATCAGACCAATATTAGCACACCTAAACATTTATACGCAATAATGCCAATTTATTAATTTTGTTCAAATAAGACGATTTAAATTTAAAACATATATATGAAGATTATATTAATACTGATATAAAATTCGACAAGTTTTGGGAAATGCTTGCAATTTGTTGGAAAAACAAATATGGATTTTTAGTTGTTGATAAAGACAGTGATTTAAATAGCGGGAAGTATTGTAAAGAATTTAACCATTATATATATTGATGTGATAATGACGTTACGAGAGGTCATTGAACGCGAAATTAAGTGAAAGAGAACACCCCACCCAAAACGAGAGAAATTAAAATTTCCCATTTATATAAATTTCACTCTGTATACACGCATAAGCGTATTCCATTAGCACAGAAAATAAGACTCCGATGTAAAATATCACCCTTTAAAGGCACTTGTAGTATTGTTATACCATATAAGGAAAAGCCCAACTTTAAACCTTGTGTAAATAATGATTTTATAGAAAAAAACGTTTTCTTGTTGCATTTACAAATCATAAGCACGAAGCCCTCGTTAATTATGTAATTAAAATCTATGTATAGGCATTTATTGCAGAAAAATAATGAGCCGCATACACTTTTTAAAATACTGAACACGTTTTATTTCATACTTTTCTAAATGATCAATTGTATAAAGTAAGGCATACTCGTTAAAAATGCCATTTTTATAAGGTTATAATAAAGAATAGCTTCCTTTCAGAAAAGTTAATTTAAATTAGTTCTAGAATAAATGATGCTTGAGATACTTAATAGAAAAATACGGTTTTTCTTTTGAGGGAATGTACTAAAAGCTATTAAATAAGCTAATTATTTTGTATCAATGAATAAACGCCCCAATTTGAAAACCTCACTTTAGCGAAAGCCACAAAGTAGATGAGGATGATTTTAGTCGCTTTAAGAGAGAAATGCTAGCGGTGTGTTTCGCTCATTATCAAAGAATGGAAGATTTTACAACCGCGATGACTTTATACTAATAAAACATTAAAACGCAAAATAGAGGTAATTATTACATCAGCTGTGACTAATTTTCGAAATAGAAACTAAAAGAATCGAGAAGATGACGTATTGAGTTTGTTTTATTACATAATGACAAGATTTAATGGGGAGGGGGGAGGGTCATTTATTTTACGTCAAGCATCATGTAAGTTTTGAGTAAAAATTTATTCTTTAGTTCATTTTACAACATCAAACAACTTTAAATAATTACGAATCATAATTGTTTTTAAGAATACTACTGAAATTAATCGATCTTTGATATAAATAATCTTGGTGCAAGATCAACTGCTAATTTTAAGTTGAAATAAAAATATTTTGATAATTTGATAATTTTATATTTTACTTTTTTGAGAAAAACGAGAAGATAATTATGTAGATTGCAGCTAGAAATCCTAAGTGCTTTAATTGTAATTATCAAGCTTATGAAGTAAACATAAAACAACTCAAAAGTCGCCAGTTTTGTAATTAACCGAAGTCCAACTTTATGTTAATAATATCAGTAACATATATTAGCTAGAAAACTTTAACTAAATCTTAAAAAATTAATTTTAATGTCATGTTTTCGGATTCTTATAATTGTTAAAAATAAGGTACAATTGATGAACTTCAATGTCAGCGTTCAAGTTTTAACAACTTAAATTTTTGGGTTCAAAATTCTAGTAAAAATGTGGTCTAGATTTTCGAATTTTTAAGCAGAATACGCATTATGTTTGACATTTGCGGCGAGCTTTTAAAAATTTTTATGAATAGAAACCTAAAATAGTTTCTTAGGAAGATAATCACTAGAGGGAAACCAAACGCAATTGGTTTATCTCAAAAAGGAAGCAGAAGAATCCCGTGTAAAAGTCGAGTTCCTATTGTATTAAGACTGTATTAAAGTTGGTATTCAGTTATTTACAGAATCATTTATCTTTTACGTATATTTTATATGTAATTATAAAGAGCTATAATTACATTGAAAAATTCTGCTGAGTAATTGTCTCGTCAATTATTGTTGTGCTAAAGTGTATAATTACAACTTTTGTAGAGATTATAAATTGATGCGAATTGAGTTTCAGGTTTGTTTGAATAATTTTATTTCAGTAATAATTTCCTGCAATAAATTATACAAAAACTGCGTTATAATTACAGGCTTTTGTTTCAGACTTGTGCTGAGTAAATCGTTTCAATAGTAAAATTGCTGTAGTAAATTGTACATAGACTTGTGCATTTATACACCTTTGTTATAACTAATTTTCAGACTTTGCTAATTACATTCTTTCGTTAACAAATTACCTTAAAATGTAATGATAAATTGTGAAAAAAATGCGCATATAAATTTTTTCGTTACTTACTAGCTAATATAAATAATTGAAAATGGTTAGGATAAATGAACTTACAGAATTTTCATTGCCAGTTCTATCAGTTTTTTTCTTTGCGTTCTTTGGGCTTGGTCGATTTTGCACCTTGTTCAAATTTTTTTGTTTGCTCTTCCAGATGAAGAATTAAGATTCACAACCACCAGTTCCTCAATTTTGGATTTACTAGTGCCCTTCTGGAATCCGTTCCGGCTGCGCCAGATAGATTTTGGGTCTCTTGGAACGTCCTTTTAAAAAGGCTTCTTCCAAAAAACTCTTCTATTAATTTTATTTAAACAGAAAATTATAGAATATTATTATTATAGAATTATAGAATCTAAACCGGTAAACACAGTAATAATAATAATAATAATAATACAAGTATACATGCCCACCTCTAGCTACAGTGACGAAGAGGTAGAAGCCATCTACAAAGATATCGAAGACATATTAAGATACATAAAAGGACATGAAAATTTAATAATTACGGGGGATTTTAATGCTGTGGTAGGTGAGGGTAGGGAAGGAGCGGTAGTAGGTTTATTTGGTTTAGGCACGAGAAACGACAGGGGAAATAGGCTGGTAGAATTTTGCGACAAGAACAATTTAATTATCACAAACACATTATTTCAACATCATGCTAGAAGACGATATACGTGGAAGATGCCAGGAGATATAGGACGATATCAAATAGATTACATTCTTGTTAGACAACGGTTTAGGAATCAAGTAAAAGACTGTAGAAGCTACCCAGAAGTAGATATAGATACTGACCACAACATCGTAATTATGAAGGCCGCACTTAAATTTAAAAATCTGAAAAAGAGTAACGGAAAAAGGCACTTGGACTTAGAGAAACTAAAAGACAAAGATATTCAAGTAAGATTCGAAAAAAAGTCAAATGAATTGCTGAATGATATCGCGAAAATATCTGAAACTAAGGAAGTAGAAACAGAATGGAATAACATTAAATCCAGTCTAGACATGGCGGCCAGAGATATTTTGGGGTATACACAAAAAGAAAATAAGAAACCATGGATAACAAAGGATATCGTGAATTTAATAGAAGAAAGACGAAAATACAAAAATAAATCAGACGAAACAGGAAAACAGAGATACAAAGCCATAAAATGGGAAATTATTCGAAAATGCATGAAAGCTAAAGAACAATGGATTGATGAAAAGTGCAAAGAAGTACAAACTAAGATGGAAATAGGAAAAACAGACGAAGCATACAAATTAATTAGAATGAATTTTAGGGATATAAAACCGTATAGCAAAAATATAAGGGACGCACAAGGAAACGTCATTATAGAAAACGTAGAGAAAGTGAGTAGATGGCAAGAATATATAGTGAATTTATATGCAGGAGAGGAACTAACTGCATTAGAACAGGAATCAGACATTGAAAATGATGACTTGGGATATCCTATACTTCGAGACGAGTTTGAATTAGCATTAAAGAGTCTGAAAAATGGTAAGGCGCCGGGTACAGATAAGGTGCAAGCAGAAACTCTAAAAGCCGCTGGACAAGCAGTAACAGAACGTCTCTTCCAACTTGTAAGCTATATGTATGAGACAGGCGAGATACCCAAAGATTTCAAACGTAGCACCATAGTAACTATACCAAAAAAGAAAGGTGCGGATAGATGTGAAAATTTTCGAACAATAAGTTTGACAGCACACGTGTCAAAAATATTAACTAGAATTGTGCAAAGACGAATGGAAAAACGAGCTGAAGAAATACTAGGAGAAGACCAATTTGGATTTAGGCAAAACAGGGGAACACGGGAGGCTATTTTAGCTCTGAGAGTGATAATGGAGAAAACAATAGAAAAAGGGGAAAGCATGTATATAGGGTTTGTAGATCTGGGAAAAGCATTCGACAATGTAAATTGGAAAAAATGTTTGAAATACTCAAAAGATTGGAATGAGTTATAGGGATAGACGAATAGTACATAGCTTATACAAAGAGCAAACAGCAGTAATAGAATTAGAGCAGGAACGTAGAGAAGTAAACATTAGGAAAGGGGTGAGACAGGGATGTGCCCTATCCCCATTGATTTTTAACTTGTACATAGAAGAGGCAATGAATACTGTCAAATGCAGAAAGACATTTGGAATTACTATGCAGGGACAAAAAATTGATATGCTTAGATTTGCAGATGATATAGCGGTATTAGCGTCTAGCAAGGAAGAGTTAGAAGCGGCTCTTAATGAAATGGAAACGGTTCTACCAGTGAGATACGGTATGAAAATTAACAAAACTAAAACTAAAGTTCTAGTTTGCAAAGGTGGGGAAAATAAATCAAAAACAAGAATACAAGTATTTAACACGAACTTACAAGAGGTTAACGATTTCTGCTACCTAGGAAGCCAAATAACGCAAGATGGGAAAAGCACAAAAGATATAAAACAAAGATTAGCACAAGGTCGTGCTACATTTAACAAGAAAAAGCAACTATTGTGCTCAAAGACCACAAACATAGAAACAAGGAAAAGATTGCTTAAAACATATGTGTGGAGCACAGCACTGTACGGCTGTGAAGCCTGGACAGTAGGAGAAGCGGACAAGAAAAGGTAGAAGCTTTTGAAATGTGGTGTTACAGGCGTATGATGAAGATATCATGGACAGACAAAGTTAAGAACGAAGAGGTACTAAAATGGTAGGGGAAGAAAGAAATATGTGGAAAACGGTAAAAAATAGGAGAGATAGGATGATAGGCCACATACTACGGCATGAGGGAATAGTGTGGAATATTTTAGAAGCAGAGATAGGAAAAAAGAGAAGAAGAGGCAGACCTAGATTAGACTACTGCACACAGATAGTAAAAGATGTAGGCTGTAGAGGTTTCAGGGAGATGTGTAGGCTAGCCCAGAATAGAAATCAATGGAGGCACGCATCCAACCAATCCCAAGATGGATAAACTAATGACGAAAAGATAACTGTGCGTAAACATGATGATTAGTATAAGTAACTACAAGAATTGGTTGGGCAATATTCTCGAATAATGTTAAGTGTGTGAAAGGATTTACTAGAAAACCATTATTTTGGCAAATGTCTAAGTGTTGGGGGATCTTGGTAGCCACAGGTTGCTTAACCTCCTTCACTGAATCTCGGTAAAATAGGGTATAAAATTAGAAAACAATAGAAAGGGAACGAGCTGAATACACATACTCCCTGAAAAGAAGAAAAAGAAGGAAACCACCAAAAACGCAATATCAAAGAAGCTGCCTATATAACCCTACATAAAAATAACTGCGTTGCAAACGAATCCGTGACTTTCAGTAAACAATGGATTCCATTATTAAAAGAAATAACAAAAGAAATAACAAATGAAAATCAAATGCCCACAATATCTAGGTAGCATTGCAAGTTTTTCCTGGGTTTTCCTTGCAATATTAACATGAAATGCAGCCTACATACATGATTTCTATTTATACATAAAATAACTAATTACATAAACAGAAGCATATTAACAATCTTTGTAAAACAGCATTGGTATCTGACAAGTATAAATCCACAATAAGGTTACCTCAAAACCATATACAATCTCCGTTGAACAGTATTGGTATCTGACAAGTGTAAACCCGCCATAGGGTTGCCTCAGATCCATATACAATCTTCATAGAACAACATTGGTATCTGACAAGTGTAAACCCGCCATAGGGTCGCCTCAGATCCATATACAATCTTCATAGAACAACATTGGTATCTGACAAGTGTAAACCCGCCATAGGGTCGCCTCAGGTCCATATACAATCTTCATAGAACAACATTGGTATCTGACAAGTGTAAACCCGCCATAGGGTCGCCTCAGATCCATATACAATCTTCATAGAACAACATTGGTATCAGACAAGTGTATACCCGCCATAGGGTCGTCTCAGATCCATATACAATCTTCATAGAACAACATTGGTATTTGACAAGTGTAAACCCGCCATAGGGTCGCCTCAGATCCATATACAATCTTCATAGAACAACATTGGTATCTGACAAGTGTAAACCCGCCATAGGGTCGCCTCATATCCATATACAATCTTCATAGAACAACATTGGCATCTGACAAGTGTATACCCGCCATAGGGTCGCCTCAGATCCATATACAATCTTCATAGAACAACACTGGTATCTGACAAGTGTAAACCTGCCATAGAGTCGCCTCAGAACCATGTTAAAATCTACCAAAGAGGTAACTTAAATCATAATGAATTTTCCCCCTCAAAATAAATATAAAAAAAAACGACTACTTAAGCCTTTCAATAATGCAATCGCACACTTCTTTAATAACCATCCTCTCAATTGGATAAATAGAAACATGTTAAAAAATGTTGGCTGAAATGCAGACACAAAAGCGGTAGCAGTCTTTTGAAATGCTCCAGATGTATGAGGACGATAGCATGGACAGACAAAGATAATAACAAATAAGTTACAGAAATAGTATGGGAACAAGGATATCTGGGGAAAAGAGAAATAGTAGGGCGGAATACGTTCTAAGGCATTTTTGGGGAATAGTATGTGATATATTACAAGCAGAGATAGGAAAAAAGAGGTAGATGTAGACCTAGATCAGACAGTTATAGATGCAAACTGTGCATATTTCAGGGAAATCTGTAGGTTAGTTCATAATAGGGAACAATGATGGTACGCGTCTAACCAGTTCTAGGACTGAAGACCTAATGATGATGAAACAGAAATTACAATATGAATTTTAATAACAGGTACGTTATATTCAGTAACATATTGAAATCAAAAATATTATAAGTTGGCTATCATTATTTAAATTAACTAAAATTAAGGCGAGTAGTTTGAACAACCAACAATGTTAAAGTTGTGAAGCTTGAGATTGACTGACCCTCCTGGGGTTCTCAGGGTATTTATGCTATCCTGCTCTTACATTACTTGTGGGAAACGCAGACCTCATGTCTGCTATTTCTTTATTCAATACAAAGTATTACTTCTTAGTAATCTTAATTCTAACAATAAGTTTCTTATAATCTATTGTGACCTGCGTCTGCAGTGTCATGTTACGTCTGGAATACAAAGTATTTACATCCGTTCTCATGTCTGGTTTATGAACTTCCATTAACCTTTGTAATATGTCCTTCAATTATACATTGTAACAATCTATTCCTTAGATTCAATAGTTCCATTTGATTATACCTATATACTAATTTGGGGGATATGTAACTAGCGCTACTTTAAAAATTTTATTAAATAATTGAAAGGAAGATTTAAGCAAATATTTTTAGACCACAGATTTTAAATAACATTCTAAAACATGTTCTACTTTTTTTATTACGATAGACTACCAAAACCTAGATGTTTACATGTCTTAGGTCACACGGTCAACTTTAATAATATATTATATCACTATTAAGTGATTTTTATGACTAACGTAATAAGTGCAGTATATCTCATAAACTAAGATGGACATTTTTATATATGATAAAAGGAACTTTAAGCACTGACGGCTTTTTGAATGAATTTATTACTTCTCCTAAGATAAAAGTTTAGCATGTTTTATACTGCTAATTATTAAATACAAAATTTTAATGCAGCAATTTTAATAATGAGGTACAATCATAGAGGGGAAACACTTATTCCTTAGATATTAAATTAATACAACCTTTCGTTGTAGATCATATATCGCGCGTAGACAAACAATAACCATCAGTTATGTCTTCGACGCCATAGCACGTAACACCATGCGAACAGGCAATTAAAGTTGAAGGTCGTCAGCTGGATTGGATTTTGTTTTTCTTCCTGACAACTTTCAGTCTACATACATCGTAAAGATGGAAAGTTTCAGTGATTCTGACTAACATAAAACAAATTTTCCGTCTTACATTTTAATGACATGGTTAGTAAAATTCTACTACAATTTTAGTACTTATTTAGTGTAATCCTGAACTCTAAGTGCTTTCTTAGTACATCCTAATGTGCCTTCGCGCTAATCATATAAATACTATTAATTGTTTACCGAAGGACTACTACTGAACCATCTCACAATGGAACCAACGCCAGGAGTCTGTGCAGAAACGATCCATCAATTAACAATGACGATACTCCAGTCAGCCGCTGAAAGGGATCCTTTCTCTGCGATACGACAATGCCAACTACCCGTAAACGCCTTACAACAGAACAAGAACAACAACGCTTGCTATTGATGCATATAAATAGTACATTGCGAAAACAAGATTACAACAAACTTTGTTCTGTATATAATCTATTTACAGAATATTTGTTTCTAAAGCCAGGCTTAACTACATTTTTGAAGACCATATTTGCGATTCCATTTCGAATGGAACTGCACCTTGCCGAAGTTCTAGATTACTAGAACAGTTGAAATAGCTTGGGTGTTCTAATGAGCTAAAGAGCCAAACTACAGGTCCAACCAAAGTAAAAGGGTCGTTAGTGAGGAACTAGACGAAGAGAGGTCCCCGAAAGAGGGCAGCGGCTCCTTCGGTACTTAGATTGGCAGAGACCATAGGGGTCGGTATGGCAGTCTAAGACACACTACCGCGATGTGGAAGACAACGGGAAACCACCACATTACCTCCCAAGTACACAGCGTACCTAAATTATAATAAAATGATAGCATTCTCTGGGGAAAAAAATTCCGGAGTTAAAATAGTCCCCCAATCGGATCTTCGGGAGGGGACTACTTCGGAGGATGCGATCGGAAAGTTAAGAATAAGAGTCGGTAACATTTTGCGAGTCGGAGCGTGGAATGTTAGAACTATGAAGCAAGAGGGTAAGCTAGAGAACCTAAAAATCGAAATGAATAGGTTATCACTAGACATAGTAGGGATCAGCGAAGTTCGGTGGCCAGAAGCGGGAGATTTTTGGAGTGGAGACTTCAGGGTAATTCATACAGGAGCAGAGGAGGGAAATTTGGGTATGGGGATAGTTATGCGGAAAAAGATAGGATACTGTGTAGAAAATTACTTACAAAAAAATGAAAGAGTACTCATGGTTAGATTAGAATCTAAACCGGTAAACACAGTAATAATACA
Source organism: Platerodrilus igneus (assembly GCA_036346225.1). NCBI lineage: Eukaryota > Metazoa > Arthropoda > Insecta > Coleoptera > Lycidae > Platerodrilus > Platerodrilus igneus. The sequence continues at coordinate 366,151 of JARFIW010001165.1, forward strand.
AGTATACATGCCCACCTCTAGCTACAGTGACAAAGAGGTAGAAGCGATCTACAAAGATATCGAAGACATATTAAGATACGTAAAAGGACATGAAAATTTAATAATTATGGGGGATTTTAATGCAGTGGTAGGTGAGGGTAGGGAAGGAGCGATAGGTTTATTTGGTTTAGGCACTAAAAACGACAGAGAAAATAGGCTGGTAGAATTTTGCGACAAGAACAATTTAATCATTACAAACACATTATTTCAACATCATGCTAGAAGACGATATACGTGGAAGATTACAGGAGAAATAGGAAGATATCAAATAGATTACGTTTTTGTTAGACAACGGTTTAGGAATCAAGTAAAAGACTGTAGAGGCTACCCAGAAGCAGATATAGACACTGATCACAACATCGTAATTATGAAGGCCGCACTTAAATTAAAAAATTTGAAAAAAAGAAACGGAAAAAGGCACTTGGACCTACAGAAACTAAAAGAGAAAGATATTTAAGAAAGATTCGAAAAAAGGTCAAATGAACTGCTCAAAGATATCGGGAAAATATCTGATACTAAGAAAGCAGAAACAGAATGGAATAACATTAAATCTAAATCCAGCCTCGACATGGCGACCAGAGATATTCTGGGGTATACACAAAAAGAAAATAAGAAACCATGGATAACAAAGGATATCCTGAATTTATTAGAAGAAAGACGACAATACAAAAATAAATCAGAAGAAACAGAAAAACAGAGATACAAAGCCATAAAATGGGAAATTATTCGCAAAAGCAGGAAAGCTTAAGAACAATGGATTGATGAAAAGTGTAAAGAGGTACAAACTAAGATGGAAGTAGGAAAGACAGATGAAGCATACAAACTAATTAGAATCAATTTTAGGGATATAAAGCCGTATAGCAAAAATATAAGGGACGCGGGAGGAAATGTCATTATAGAAAATGTAGAGAAAATGGGTAGATGGCAAGAATATATAAGGAATTTATATGCAGAAAACGAACTAACTGCATTAGAACAGGAATCAGACATTGAAAGGGATGACTTGGGATATCCTATACTTAGAGAATAAATTTGAATTAGCATTAAAGGGTCTGAAAAATGGTAAGGCGCCGGGTTCAGATAAGGTGCAAGCAGAAACTCTAAAAGCCGCTGGTCAAGCAGTAACAGAACGTCTCTTCCAACTTGTAAGCTATATGTATGAAACAGGAAAGATATTTAAAGATTTCAAACGTAACATCATAGTAACTATACCAAAAAAGAAAGGCGCAGATAGATGTGAAAATTTTCGAACAATAAGTCTGACAGCACACGTGTCAAAAATATTAACTAGAATTGTACACAGACGAATGGAAAAATCAACTGAAGAAATACTAGGAGAAGACCAATTTGGGTTTAGGCGATACACTGGAAAAAGCATTTGACAATGTAAAATGGAAAAAAATGTTCGAAATTCTCAAAAATATTAGAATGAGTTATAGGGATAGACGGATAGTACATAGCTTATACAAAGAGCAAACAGAAGTAATAGAATTATAGCAGAAACGTAGAGAAGTAAATATCAGGAAAAGGGTGAGACAGGGATGTTCCCTATCCCCATTAATTTTTAACTTGTACACTGAAGAGGCACTGAATACTTTCAAATGCAGGAAGACATTTGGAATTACTATGCAGGGACAAAAATTGATATGCTTAGATTTGCAGATGATATAGCGGTATTAGCATCTAGCAAGAAAGAGTTAGAAGCTGCTCCCAATGAAATGGAAACGGTTCTAACAGAGAGATACGGTATGAAAATTAACAAAAGTAAAACTAAAGTACTAGTATGCAAAGGAGGGAACAATAAATCAAGAGATTAAGGATTTCTGCTACCTAGGAAGCCAAATAACACAAGATGGGAAAAGCACAAAAGATATAAAACAAAGATTAGCACAAAATTGTGCAACATTTAACAAGAAAAAACAACTACTGTGTTCAAAGACAACAAACATAGAAACAAGGAAAAGATTGCTTAAAACATATATATGGGGCGCAGCACTGTACGGCTGTGAAGTCTGGACAGTAGGAGAAGCAGACAAGAAAAAGGTAGAAATCTTTGAAATGTGGTGCTACAGACGAATGATGAAGATATCATGGACAGACAAACTTAAGAACGAAGAGGTACTAAAAATGGTAGGGGAAGAAAGAATTATGTGGAAAACGGCAAAAAATAGGAGAGATATGACGATAAGCCACATACTACGGCATGAGGGAATAGTTCGGAATATACTAGAAGCAGAGATAGGAAAAAAGAGAAGAAGAGGTAGACCTAGGTTAGACTACTGCACACAGATGGTGAAAGATGTAGGCTGTAGGAGTTTCAGGGAATGTGTAGGCTAGCTCAGAATAGAAATCAATGGAGGTACGCATCCAACTAGTCCCAAGATGGATAAATTAATGACGAAGAAAGTAACTGCATTTAAACATGATATTTATTATAAGCCACTACAAGCATTAGATGGGCAATATTCTCGAATAATAGAAATTGCGTGAAAGCATTTACTGGAAAACTATTATTTCGGCAAATGTCTAAGTGTTGGGCGATCTTGGCAGCCACAGGTTGCTTAACCCCCTTCAATGAATCTCAGTGAAATAGGGCATAATATTAGAAAACAATAGAAAGGAAACCGAGCTGTATTGCTGTGTGAGAATTTCAGGGAGCTATGTAGGTTAGTTTAGAAAATAAATAAGTGCAGGTACATGTCCAACCAGTTTTGAGACGGAAAACCCAATGACGAAAAAATAAGCGCAGATAAATTTGATGATTATTATAAACAACTACAGGTGTTGGTTGTAAAATATCTGCAACTAATGTTGACTGTGCGAATAGATATATTTGAAAAAATATTAAATCAGTAAATGTTCAAGTGCTGGGGGAACTTGGCAGCCACGGGCTGCTTACGCCCCTTCGCAACCACTGAATGTCGGAGAAATAGGGTATATAATTGTAAAACAATAAAAGGAGACCGAACTGGATCTAACAAGACAGAACGGCGCCTATGATGAAAGACAACAAAGAAAGTGTATGTGTGGAGCACAGCACAGACAGTACGCCTACAAAATACGGGCAGTCTAAAAAGCAGACAGAAGAACAGTAGCAGCCTTTGAAATGCCGTGCTTCAAATGTATGAGGATGGATAGACAAAGGTAATAACAAATAGGTTATAGAAACAGTAGGGGAACAAGGATATCTTTGGGAAAAAAATATGTGAAATAGAAGGACAGAATACGTTCTAAGGCATTTTTGGGGAATAGTATGGGATATATGACAAGCAGAGATAGGAAAAAGGAGGTGGATGTAGACCTAGATCAGATAGTGATAGATGCAGACTGTGCAAATTTCGGGGAAATCTGTAGGTTAGTTCAGAATAGGAAACAATGATGGTACGCGTCTAAATAGTTTCAGGACTGAAGACCGAATGATGATGATTTGCGATTATTCTATACAAACATTGTGCAGTTATTTCAAAAGAATACAAATGCAAAATAAATATGATATTATATATTATTTTAAGAAAAATGATTATTGTGATTGTTGTATGAGAGAATGTAATTCATTAATAGTAATACTATCATTTGACTATCTCAAATTGCCTACGGGAATATTGGATCGTTATAACCAATGCCCTCGTGCAAGTATTCTTTCCATATCGGGGAGCATTATTTTTGATATAGTATCATTTTGTTATGTTGACTCATACTGTGCCGTTGTTATGTGAAAGCGAAGTAATAATTTCATCATAGCGCAACAGTAATGAATTATTTTTTACAAAGTAATATAAAATAATTTCTAAAAAAATGCAAAATACATACTCGAAATTCTATATAGTGCTACTGTCAAACGAGGTGAAACGAGATTTTACCAATTCTTGATCTCAGTCTCGAAAATTGTTATTAGTCAACTATAAATTTCGATTTCTGGGATTGTGAAAGACAATTTTAAATTTCAAATTTAATAATCTCGATATTTAATGTTTGAAAATTTTTAACGGTATTGTAAATGTGAAGATATATCTTAATAATCTGTTTTTCTAATACAAAAAGCTTTCAACGTGAAGCCTCGTTGTCGGAAGCACTAATTTTAAAATAATATACGTGAGTTAGGCTCCACAAATAAAATGCTATAGGCAGAGATAGAGTTATCACCAAAAGAATAGAAGAGTACACAATTTCTCTCTTAGATTATTTTGTTGCCAAAGCAAGAGTTACGTACTACCCATAAGTTAAGTTTATTATAGTGCTATTTCATAGATAAGTACCTGTAAATGAAAATAATACAGGGTATAGATGCTTGAGACATTAATAATAATTAGTGTAGTTAATGGAAACATCACCATAATACCTCATTATAACTTCGTTTAATCGTTTTAGAATTGAAACACTAAATCAATTTAATTATAAAGCTGTTGAAAAGATGCAATCGCATTCTAATTTTAAGACCAGATGAAATTCGAAAATAAATCTATTTCGACAGCAACATAGCTGTAAAGACATATTTGTTTAAATATACATACTTATATAAAGTTTTTTTTTTATGAAATACTGTTTTATAAATTACAGCCAAAAAGGGCACCTGTAAAATGTGACGTCCTGCAAAAAGAATCTGCATTGGTTACTTTAAAGTCGACTCTGGTGTATTCAACTGCTAACCAATGCGGAAATAGTTTTTATAAAGTCAAGTAGTGAAGCATTTCCAGCTTGGATAGCGGTGAATTGATTGTAAACCACAACTTCCTTTACAAAAAACGGATTTCTACATTCACATCATGAAGTGCACTGCAATAGAAATCAGTACAATATAAAGTGTGTTGAAATTATAAACACAGCATTATTATGAGAAAAGTAAAACGGATGCAAGTAGTGCATGTTTATTTAAATATAATTTTGTAACTGCCTTAATCAGTTGCTATTAACCAAGACGGAGGGACATGCGTAGAAATAAATAGCTAGACACTTTTGAGAAAATTCAATTTTCTTGTGTTTTTCTACCACACGCTTCCTTTGAACGATGCTTTTTCAAACAAACTCTTTTTGATCAACTATACTCGCTTTTTTTTTAGTCTATTGGTTTATAATAACTCATCATATTGCCGGAATCTACAGCCTACGACATAACTCATTATACCTGTTGTTAGGGTTTTATGTCGCTTCTACGAATTTGTAAATGTGTCTTCACCTGGGTTAAGCTGTTCAAGCAGATAGAATGTACGAATATACAAACGCATCTCATCTGTTGGACTAGCCCTCTGAGAGATTGCGATTCTTGTTAAGGAATGAACTTGAGTACTGTGCAGAATGCGGTCGAGAGCGGTCGCGCAATATTATTGTTATTAGCAATGCTCCCTGTGAGCAATCATTCTAGACGAATATGTAGTGTGTCTATTGTTTGAAAATGCCTCGCTTTGAGCGGTTGTTGTACTATTCTAACAAAACTAATTAATAAAGTAAATGTATATAAGTTAACCGAGCTCGAGTTGTTTTTATTCTAAAATACATGTCCAATCGAAGTGTAACTTTTGCTGGAATAACTATTGTTAATAAACTATAACTAAAATCAATATCAGAAGCAGTACGACTTCCAATCGCATTTGTGAAGTAACAAACCCTTTCGTGTTCATGGTTCTTCAATCGAGATTCTATCAGTGCTAAATAATGGATAATTAATTACTTCAAACATAAATTCCAACGTGTTCTATGAGCGCGGGAAGGGTGTTCGAGCTGCAATAAACACGAATGATGTGCATCCTCTTCTAACTACAAGTATTACGGCATCGCATTCTACTTTACTGATACCTGAATTTGCTTGTAACAGCCTGCCAATGTTTCAAGGACAACGGCTTTATGCTACACTTCCAGCTGTGTCAGTTACATATTTCTACCTTTAAATGACAAGCGATTTGCTCACCCCTTTATTTAAATACCTGAAACTGACATTATTGTCTACCTTGAATTTGACGTAGTTTTACTAGAAAAAGCTTTTCAATTTATTCAAGTACCACAGTATTGAAATATGAGTAAATGCTAGTCGTTTTTATACATAAAATTTAATTACTATTATTTAAATTAATTCTAGTTGGTGATGTTTGTGTATTTAAGCAAACAATACTGATCCGTGGTTACTAAAGGGTTGGAACTTTTATTATGTTGAAGTTGTAACTAGTAACTACGTGTACTAAGCGTAATTTAATTGTAAGACTATGCCTAATATTGTATTCCTTAAATATATTTATTACGTTTGAGTTTCCTACTGCATTCCTAAAATTTTTAATTATTGTTTTCGGTATATTAATCTAGACAATGTCTAAACAATACCAAGCTAAAATTGCGTTGGCTACAGCCAAATCGCTACTTAAGGAACTAGAAAGCTTTGAACCGTATTTTGCTACAATTGCTAGTGTACTAATTACCGAAACTATTATTACTAATTTGAACTTACGGTTGGATATTATTAAACCAGCCGCAGCAAAATATAGAGAATTATCTATTAAGCTGACTGCAAATTCAGTTACATTCGAAGAAATAATCTCTGAAAATGGCTATTTTGATAAATTTATTGATCTTACAAGTAAAGCAACTAGCTTATTAAAAAATGCTTCTAAGCTCCTCAGAGTCATCAAGCTCTGCAGTGAGCCCAGGTAGTACTACATCTACCAAACAAATAATGCTAAATTACCAAATTTAAGTATCTCTAATTTTTCTAGAACTTTCACTGAGTTTCCATCATACCTAGCAATTTTTATGACACTCGTTCATAATAATAATAATAAATGAAATAGACTTCTTAAAAAATCATTGTCGATTACTAGAGGAGATTGAGCACGACAAGCAAACATGTAGTAGTCAGAGTTTTCCAAAAAATCAACAACCTAAAATTAAACTAATTATAAATAAGCATTTATTACTACTAGTGAAAGCGATAACGCATGTCCTATGTGCAAACTAAACCATTTTATCACTCAATGTCCTGACTTTCTAAAGCTAACTACAAAACAACATTTCGACAAGGTTTCAAATACTGACTTGTGTAAAAACTGCCTTCGTCATTCAAAACAAATAACTTGCAGATCCAAATCTGGCTGCAATCGGTGTAATAAACGGCACAGCACATTATTGCATTTGGATGCTAATGCTAGTGCTTCTCCTGCTGAACATAGGAGTAATTCCGAAAATGCTTCCAGTGAAAATGCACTAAATACTAGTACTACACTTTCTTGCTTTCCTGCTAGCATGCAGCAAGTACTGATAGCTACTGCCTCTGTTAAGGTAAAAAATGTTCAAAATAAATAGAACCAACCTAAGCTATTTTGGATTCCGCTTCACATGCTAATTTCATTACAGATGAGTTGGCTAAAAAACTGGGTTTAAAATTAAATCTCACTAACACCAAAATTATTGGTATAAATTCAAATTCTTCTGCCTCTAATTCTGTAGTTAACTTGCAACTGACATCTACTATTTGTGGTCACACTGTAAACTTGGAGTGTTTAATCATTCCCAAAATTGCCGAAAACCTACCTCTGGTAGCTTTCGATAAGTCGCAGCTGGAAATTTCTAACGGGATCAAGCTTGCCGACGCTAACTTTAATAAATCTCTTCCTATAGAGATTCTAATTGGAGCTAGTGATTTTTATGGTCTATTATGTGTAGGACAAATTTCACTAGGTAAGGGTAAACCTACTCTACAAAAACGTTGCTTGGTTGGGTGATCCCTGGAAATTGTCCAACTCCACTACACACTAATAATTTAACTAATGCACAAATTTGGCTATTAATGGTGCAAGACCTACTATAAGAGCTTAAACGATTTTGTAGAAAAATTTTGGCAGCTGGAGGGCATAGAACCTATTAGCGAACTATCTAAACTATCTCCCGAAGAACGGTTTTGTAAAAATCATTTTTCGGAAACAATCACTCAAAACAATACTGGACGTTTTGCGGTTTCTATATTTTTTAACTCTAAGTTAGGTAAACTAGGTTATTCTTTGGAGTTAGAAAGGAAAAGATTTTTCAACTTAGAAAAGAAATTTCTTTTGAACCCTAAAATTAAAATTGAATATTCAAAATTCATTCATGAATATATTTCGTTGGATCATATGTCTAAGGTTTCAGCTAATACAGAACCAACAAATCCGCTAAAGGCTCTGGATGCCGAACTAAATGTTTCTAACATACCTCCATACTACTTACTATACCATGCTGTTTCTAAGTCCGACTCGTTAACTACAAAACTAAAAGTCGTTTTTGATGGTAGTGCACCTACACATTCTAATGTATCTATTAACAATACACAAGTTGTTGGTTCTGTCATTTAAAATGACCTATTTCCTATACTTATACATTTCCGTCAACATAAAATTGCGTTAACTAGTGACATCGAAAAATGAGTCGCCAGGTACTAGTGCAGCCTGCTGAGCGTAAGTTTCAACGCATACTTTGGCGTGATGATCCTACTTTAAATCTAGAAACCTACGAACCTAATACCGTGACTTATAGCACGTCTAGTGCGAGCCACCTAGCTACAAAATGCTTACTTCTTCTCCCTGATCTCTGTAGTAAAACGCATCCTAAGGTTTCAGCTATCCTAAGATCTGATTTCTATATGGATGATCTAATTATTGGCGTCAATACTATCCAGAAAATGCTATCTTTGCAGGCAGACCTCACTACTGTTTTAGCTATTGTTGGTTTTCCTATCAGAAAATTTTTATCTAATTCTACAGAAAACCTAGTCTACTCAGGGAATACTGAACCTTACAATATTCCTTTGGGCGAACGAGTGAATGCCAAAACTTTAGGCAACGTTTAGAATTCCACACAAGACGTTATACTGTATAACGTCCAACTTAAATCTAATACAACTAAAATTACTAAGTGTTTCATTCTCTCAATGGTTTCGCAAATTTTTGACCCACTAGGTCTTTTATCGCCAGCCACAGGTATAGGTAAGCTTCTAATCCAAAGGCTATGGCAGTTGGGGGCATCCTGGGATGAAAGTATTCCTGAAAATTTAAATTTCGATTGGAATGCCTTTAGAACACAATTAAGTGCACTTGAAAATTTGCACATCCCTCGAAGTGTAATTCCTACAAATTACATTTCCATAGACCTTCACGGATTTAGTGATAGTAGCAGCTATGCCTACGGCGCCTGCATTTATGTTCGCGTTATTGATACTGATGGTAATTGTCATTCTGACTTACTATGCTCTAAATCTCGCATCGCTACGATCCCAAGATTGAAATTGTGCGCGGAGTTGTTACTAACCCAACTGGTGGACATGATAAAATCCGTTCTAACTATCCCTTTTTTCCACATACAACTTTGAATTGATTCAATGATAGTACTGCATTGGATTAAGTCTGCACCAAATAGATTTAAAATATTTGATGGTAACAGAATAGCTCTAATTCAAGAACTAACTGATATAAATTCGTCGTCTCATAGCTCATCTAAACTAAATCATGCGGATCTTGTGTCTCGCGGGCTAACTATAAATGAATTGCTGGACTGCCCCTTATGGTGGAATGGTTCTAGGTTCCATACTGAACAACGCCACATTTGGCCTACTCAAAGTGCTATTACTAACATCTTGGTTGATTCAGAACTTAAATCTGTATCAAACAATACTGTAGCTTTGCTAAACTTACAGGCTTCCGACTTGCTACATAAATATTCCATACTAAACCAGCTGCAGCGTATTGTAGCCTGGATTTTCAGGTTTGTAAAAAATTCTACACCGGTAACTATTCAAACTTCTGGTGTACTAACTACCAGGGAACTACAAAATAGTTTTAATACCCTTATTAAACTTTGTCAAGTCGAGGCCTTTGGATCAGTAATAACTCAACTAAAAACTAAGCGTACTATTAAAGCCGATTCAAGCATACTATCATTGAATCCCTTCCTAGATGTAGATAACATACTTAAGAGTTGGTAGACGTCTAAAAAATTCTGCTTATAACTTCGACAAAAAAATTTCTTATTTTACTACCTTAAAAAACACAAACTAACTAAATTAATATTCCAACATTTTGATGTTAAAAATGCTCTGCGGACCACAGCAATTGTTAGCATTTGTCCGAGAGCACTATTGGCCTATAACCGGACTAACTATAGCTAAACAAGTCTGCCATGAATGCATTAAATGCTTCCGAGCTAAATCTACTTCCTACCACCCTCTTATGGGCAACTTACCAGCTAAGCGATTTCAGGCTAATACTCCTGTTTTTTATAATATTGGCATTGATTATGCCGGACCCATTTTAATAAAGATCGCAAGTTTCGCGACGCTAAACTTATAAAGTCGTACATCTGCTTGTTTATATGCATGGTCACTAAAACTAACCACTTGGACTTAGTAACCGACTTGTCTACTTCTGCGTTCTTAGCTGTTCTAAGGAGATTTATAAGCCCAGCCGAAATCCAAATTTAATTACGTCTGACAATGCTACTAATTTTGTTGACGCTTCTAAAGAACTAAAAGAACTTTCTGACTTCCTAACTATTAAAAATATTAACACCAAAATTTCCAATTTTTTGGTTAGTCATGGAATTAACTGGGAATTTATTACCCCTCGTTCGCGCATCAAGGTGGCTTGTGAGAAAACGGTATCAAGGCGACTAAGACTCACTTACAACGGGATTTAGGCAACACTAACCTGACGTACGAAGATCTGCAGACTGTGTTAGTGCAAATCGAGGCTACGTTGAACTCACGCCTCCTTTCACCACTACCTAACCATCCTTCTGATAACAAACCTTTGACACCTGGTCACTTCCTGATAGGCAAACCTTTATGACTTCTTACTGAGCACGATCTACTGCAACTAGCTGAAAATAAAGGTTTTCAAAAGATTACGCAAGATTCTTGGAAACACTGCAACTTATTAGTTGTACCTGAGATGCAACGTACAAATGGTTTAAAAACTTACCTGAACTTCTAAAGGTTGGTTCTTTTGTACTAATTAAAGAAGATAACTTACCTCCACTTAAATGGTCCCTTGGTAGAGTAATGGAATTACACCCTGCTACTGATGGTGTTCTGCAAAATGCTACTGTGCGGGTACCTAATGGAAATTTAATTAAGCGTTCAGTGCATAAGCTGTGCATGCTACCTAATACCGAGTGAAATTTTAATCTTTGATTTTTTATTGCTCTGATGTTTATCTTAAGAATTTTTTCATTTTATCTATTTGTATTTTACTTATTGGAAATGTTTATAGCATTTTATGTATTGCATATATTTACTGTTTTGCTAACTTATAATTGTTTCAAAATCTTGGAGATTTCAAGGCGGCCGGTATGTTAGGGTTTTATGTCGCATCTACGAATTTGTAAATGTGTCTTTACCTGGGTTAAACTGTTCAAGCGGATAGAATGTACGAATATACCAACGCACCCGACCTATTGGACTAACCCGCTAGGAGGTTGCGATTCTCGTTAAGGAATAAACTATACAGCATGCGGTCGAGCGCGATCGCTAAATATTATTGTTATTAGCAATACTCCCTATGAGTAATCATTCTAGACAAATATGTTGTTTCTATGGTTTAAAAATGCCTCGCTCTGCGCGGCTGTTGAACTATTCTAACAAAACTAATTAATAAAGTAAATGTATATACGTTAACCGAGCACGCGTTGTTTTTGTTTTAAAATACACGTCTAAACGAAGCATTTCTTTTGCTAGAATAACTATTGTTAATAAACTATAGCTAAAATCAATATCAGAAAAAGTTGTCTAAATACTGCACGGCCTGGTTTTTAATACCTCTTGCACTTTACCCTTTTGTTTTTTAAAAATATACTCTATTCCACCGATACTCGTTAGTATTGTAAGGGAGTTAAGCAACCTGCAAGTTACCAAAATCCCTTGAGCCTTAGACGTTTGCCGAATCTCCTTTACACAATCAACGTTTATTGAGAATATTGCAAAACCAACAACACCTGTAGTGTTTACCATAATCATCAGGTTTAAATACAAATACTTTTTTTATAATTAGGTTTTCGTCATGGAACTGGTTGGATGCATACCTCCATTGCTTTTTATACTGAGTTAACCTACACATTTTCCTGAAATTCTCACAGGCTGCATCTTTCACTATTTGTGCGCAATAGTCCAATATAGGTCTACCTCTATCTCCATTTCTTCCTTTTTTGTTTCTAATATATGCCGCACTATTTCGTCATGTCTTATTATGTGCTTGTCATCCTATCTCTTATTTTTTACTGTTTTCCACATGTTTCCTTATTCCTCTACCATTTCTAGAACCTCTTTATTCTTAACTTTGTTTGTCCATGATATATTCATCAATCGTCGGTAGCACCACATTTCAAAGATTTATATCCCTTTCCTGTCCGCTTCTCCTACTATCCGCATTTCACAGCGGAACAGTGCTGTGCTCTCCACATATACTTTCAGCAATCTTTTCCTTGTTTCTATGTTTGTTGTCTTTAAACATAGTAGTTGTTTTTTATTAAATTCATCACGTCCTTGTGCTAATCTTCATTTCATATCTTTTGCGCTTTTCCCATCTCACGTTATTTGACTTCTTAGGCAATAGAAATCCTTAACCTTTTATAAGGTTTCGTTTTCTATTTGTATTCTGGCTTTTGGCTTATTTTTTTCTCCTGTACATACTAATACTTCAGTTTTATCTTTGTTAATTTTTACACCGTATCTCTCAGAAATGTTGTGCTTCAGATGTATGAGGATGGTAGCAAGTTAATAACAAATAGGTTATAGAAATAGTAGAGAAATAAAGATATCTGTGGAAAACAAAAAAAATAGGAGATATTGAAGGGCAGGATACGTTCTAAGGCATTTCTGGGTAATAGTACGGGATATATTACAGGCAGAGATAGGAAAAAAAAGGTAGAAGTAGACCGAGATCAGACTTTCGCATGCAGATAGTGATAGATGCAGACTGTGCAACTTTCAGGGAAATGTAAAGGTTAGTTCAGAATAGGAAACAATGAGAAAACGCGTCTAACCAGTTCCAGGACTGAAGACCTAATGATGATGATGATCTCACTGTTAGTAATGTCTCCATTTCATTAAGAATTGCTTTTAACTCTTTCTTGCTAGATGGTAATACCACTATATCATCTGCAAATCAGAGCATATCAAGCGTTTGTCCTTGCACAATAATTCCAAATGTCTTTTTGCTTTCGACAGACAAGTTAAAAATTAACGGGGATAGGACATCCCTGTCATCCCTTTCTTAATATTTATTTCTTCACGTTCCTTTTCTTCTTCTATTACAGCTGTTTTTTCATTATAAGTTATGTACTATCCGTCTATCCCTATAACTCACGTTATTTTTTGAGTATTTCAAACATTTTTTCCATTTTACATTGTGGAATGCCTTTTTTCAGATCCACAAACCCTATGTACACGTTTTCATCTTCTTTCATTGTTTTCTCGCTTATCACCGTTAAAGCCAAAATTGCGTGCCGTGTTCCCCTGTATATATATATATATATATATATATATATATATATATATTTGTATCTTTAAGTTTCGAAACTTAAAGATACAACACCAATTAAACTTCAAAGAAATGCCATTTACAAAATTAACTGTTTAGATTGTGATCAGTGTTATATAGGCCAAACGTCACAAAATATTGGTCAAAGAATTACCCAGCACAAAAGTGACATTCGAGTGAAACCAAAAGCTTGTGCATTAACAACTCACACCTTCAACCAAAGTCACAAAATGGACTTTTCATATCCAAAATTAATAAGAGTGGAACAAAATCTTTTTAAAGGAACTTTCTTGGAAATGTGCTACATCTATAAAAACTCAAACAGCTACAACAAAAAAACGGACATTGACAACCTAAGCGTCATATATTCATATCTATTAAAATTTAAACATTAAATGCCCCTCACCCTCACCCACTTTTTCTTCTTTTCTTTTCATTTTCTTTTCATTTTTTTTTTATTTAAATATATTTATATATATTTATATATATATATATATATATATAAAATCAATTGTTGATAACAAAAATTCCATATATAACTTACAACACACGCATACACAATACACACACACACACACACACACACACACACACACACACACACACACACACACACACACACATTCACTCTCACACTCACACACATCTACATGCACATATACTCACTAACCAACACTGTCGTTAAAAACAAAATATAAACTTTTATCAAAAATGACATTTTACTTTCACTATTTATATAAATATCTATTCTATAAAATTTTTTAACCCTTCCAAACTCTGTCAATTTTAAGCATCCTCACTGTAAGTTCTTCTTGTCTTTGTTAATCTTTTGTAAAACGTTAATACAGTTGTAGCCTGTGATCAAGCATAAAAATATATGCGAAAATTTAGGCCATAAAAAAGAGTATTTATTTAAATCCATATATACACAGCGTGATCAAAATAATAGGTATCAAAGGGGAAACTTTTTTATTATGCATTCTAGAGGAAAAAGTTGTTCGGCAAAAAGTCATGCTTTATCTTAATTAATAACAGCATGTATATTTTCGACAAATTTTAACTCGTTACTGAAATTTTTCTGTTGCTGCTTGTACTTAATGCTAATTCAAACTCATCTCCAAGAATAGGATATCACACTTCATCATTTTCAATGTCTGATTGCAGGTCTAGTGCTTCTAGTTGAAAATAAACTCCATATATGTTCTTAGATAGCTAACCACTTTCTCTATATTTTCTGTAATGATGTCAACTCCCGCGCTCCTTATATTTTTGCTATATGCTTTTGTATCCTTATAATTCATTCTAATTAGTTTGTATGCCTCGCCTGCCTTTCCTATTTCCATGTTGGTTTGTACCTCTTTGCATTTTTTATCGATCCACAGTTTTCTAGCATTCTTGCATTTACTACTAATTTCTCATTTTATGGCTTTGTATCTCTATTTTCCTGCTTCATCTGGTCTGTTTTTGTATTTTTGCCTTTCTTCTATTAAATTCAGAATATCCTATGGTTCTCTGTTTTCTTCTTGTTTATACCCCAGAATATCACTAAACGCCATGTCTAAGCTTGATTTAACGTTATTCCAGTCCATTTATACTTCCTTAGTATCAGAAATTGTCCCGATTTGTTTCAGCAATTTTTTTGTCATTTTCTCAAAGATTTTGTGGATATCGTTAACTTTTAGTTCCTCGAAGTCAAAGTGCCTTTCTCTGTTCCTTTTTTAATTTTTTTAATTTAAGCGCGGCGTTCATAATTACTATGTTGAGGTCATTTGCTTGATTCCTAAACCGTTGTCGAAAAAGGATGTAATCTATTTGATATATCCCTATGTCTCCTGGCATCTTACAAGTGTGTCGTCTTCTAGCATAATGTTGAAATAATGTGTTTGTGATGGTTAAATTGTTTTTGTCGTAAAATTTTACCACCTATTTACACTGTCGTTTCTCGTTTCTAAACCAAATAATAAACCTACTACCGCTCCTTCCCTACCCTCACCTACTACTGCATTAAAATCTCCAGTAATTATTAAATTTGAATGTCCTTTTCCGAATCTTCGTATGCAATATCCTTGTAGATCGCTTCCGCCGCTTCTTAATTGTAACTAGAGGTGGGCATGTATACCTGTATAATTACTGTATTTACCGGTTTAGATTCTAATTTAACCATGAGAACTTTTTCGTTTTTTCTTAAAATTAGTTTTCTATACAGTAGTTTATCATTTTCCGAATAACTAATTATTCAAAATTATACTGCTTCTCTCAGGGATGCCTTAGAATGCCTAATAAGAGGTGCCAAAATCATCAGACCAGGAGAGTGACTGTGACTTAAAATATACCTGAAAATTCATTAGAACCAAAATTATTATCAATCTAAAACAGACCTCAACACGTAAACCTATTTATGACTACTAACTGGCCGGAAGATTTCTGAAAGCAAAGGTTAACGGAAACCTGAAATATTTAATCACGCTCTTTTAAAAATCACAACACAATCGATTACGGCACTAACTGTAACTATACCGTTTACAATGGAAAACCAAAGATACATAGTATTACTTAATTTGGTAAAACATTTTAAATCTATAATAGACACGATTTCATCAGTTACACTGTACAATCTTAATCAAATATTAAGTCCAGTATGTCGTAAATCTACTAACTAAAAACTTAATCTAAACACATTCGCACTTGTAAGTACGTTCAATTCATATATTCAATGATGCATTCAAGTACTAACCTCCATTCCAGTATAGTTTCAGCATCTGACTATTTAAATTCTAAACTTGCAAACGGGTGGTTGATTATTGCACCATTAAAGCTTTGTACTTCCGGTTATCTCAACCTAATTCCAATCCACGGGTTGCCTTCTTTGGAACTAGTATGCTCCTAAATAAATAAAATGAACTGTTTGGTAGGCGATTACTCAGACATATATGCATACTTCGCCTAGCTCGCGACCGTCTGATCAAGGTACTTGCCCTACCGAAGCGGTCTCGTGAGCGTTTGAATGTTAGAAACGGAGTCTTGCTTTGAAAAAAGAAACCGTTCTTTTTAAAACTACAAGAGGCATTCTCGGCTGACTTCGGACGCTTTCTCTATCTAACGTTTGTATATTTAAACTTGCGTATTTCGAGTTTTACATGTATTTAATTCAGCACAAAACTGTATATGACCTGTCTTTGTTCTAAGACGATGAGACTATTGTCATTTTTATATCATTTCTAGACAAAACAAAATCAGGCTGTATCAATTACCGACGACATCACCTATATTCTTTTTGAACACTGACGTATGAATTTTATAGCCTTTGACTATGACTCGAACATGATGCAAAATAGTTTACTCTTAGATTAGAATTTATAGAAACCTGAAACTTATACTTCCTCAAGGGAATAACCTAATCTTATTGGTGGAACTTGCTTATACAGAAACTATTAAAATGAAATGTGATTATAATTATTTCAAAGGGAATGTCACAAGGTAGAAGTTGTTACAACTATTAAATATTTTGCGCGTAAGTAGGTTGTGTGTTAAATGTTTTCTACAAATTTTTATATTGTTGAACTTTGTCGTACCTGCCTATTTATTAGGAAAATATTAATTTTGCTTAACGTCCATTTGCTATAGTAATTAAAATAAGGCTTTCTTTTAAGTTGTTTAGTCCTGCTTTAAGTCATTATTCATGATAATTAAAATATAGTTCGTTTATTAATAATGAACAAATAAGTGACCCTATATGTTGACCCCACTTACCAGAATGGTGCGTCATAACTAGTCTAGTCTTAATTCTTATCTGACGAGGTCGACGATTTTGTGTATTCCTAAGTATAATATCAGATTTTAAAATGGATGAAATTTGCAAATTCAGTTGTTAAGAACGTTTTATATCCTTTATATTAAATGCCGCCGCCACATTGATACAGATTGAATTATTTATAACAAGCAAAAGAATGTACGTACCATCCATAATCTGTTACTACTATATTAGAATGTATAATCTGTTTAATTGTACATTTTTAACTCGGAGCATTATTGAGGTCTCGTAAACTGTTGTAGTAGTAATATCCTTACAGCCCAATCTAATGAACATAAATTTAAAAAGTCGTCATTCTATTCTATCAACCGAAAAAAATTAGAAGAGGATATACTTTCATTTATGCAATAATGGCTGGCTTATAGAAATAAAGTGTACAATTATAGAGCACTAACGCTGAAGTTTTAGCACTATCCGCCACAAATGAGCATAAGTGAAAGAAATAATAACAAAATTAAAGAAATTTCAATTCTTTATGGCGTTTGTTCCAGTGTCCTGCGAAGTTGGATTGGTCACTTTAAGACACGTATAGGTTGCACAATTTGAGAACTATAATACTAAAATTTTGACACTGCTCAACATAAACGGGGTGTAAGCTAAGGAAATAAAAAACATTAACGAAATTTTACTTTTTCATGGCGATCATTCCAGTTTGCTGCGAAGTTGGATTGACCATCTTGAATGACATAGCTTGCGCAATTCTAGAGCTCTAACGCTAAAATTTTGTCATTGTCCGGCACAAACGAAGTATAAACGAAGGAACTAAAAAACAAATTTTAATCTTTTATAGTGTTTATTCCAGCTTTCTGCGAAGTTGGATTGGTTATCTAGAATCAGGTATAACTTACGCATTTTTTGAACACGAACGCTGAATTTTTAAACGAAGTAACAAGAAGGACATAGTATAAATTATAAAATTTTCAATTCCTTATGGTGTCTATTCCAGGTGGTGTGAAGTGGGTTTGGTCAGTTTGAATCACGTATAACTTACGTAATTCTTGAGCACAAATGCAGACTTTTTGGTATTGCCTGGCACAAACGAGGACCATAGAAAAATTTATAAAGTTTTCAATTCTTTATAGTGCCCATTCTCGTTTTCTGTGAAGTTGGACTGGCCACTTTGAGTCACGCATAGCTAGCGCAATATTTGAGGACAAACGCTAAATTTGTAGCACTGCCCGGCACAAACGTAGCATAAACGAACCAAATATTTAATTTTTGAAAATTGTAAAGTGTCCACTCCAACTTCACTCACATGTGAATCTGCACGTCCAAAAGTTGTTGATCGTGGTCTGTTCTGATAGTCGCTTCTACGAAAGTAGATGGATTATGTCAGTATCAGACCATATACGTACCAATTTTAACAATTCATTATTTTACAGCTTAGCGTATAATTTCTCTTTAATTTTCTTGCACCGTAGTAATATAAGGTCCTGAGCAGGATTCGAACCTGTAACCTTCGACTCTGATTGCTGACATCCTTACCAATTGATCTACCTGTGGCGGTGATTACAATTGGAGAGATATACAAACGTAAATTATGTATGTACGCAGCCAAGCACCAACTTAACTTTCAACTACGTTTGGTATTTTGTCGGTCGTGTCCAAAAGTGTCAAGTTTTTGTCTTATGTCAGATGTAGACAAGTAGCTACGTTAAAAATCACAGCATTAGGCCAACTGTTAAATACAAATATTGGTTAATTACACAAGGGAAGTTGATCTTAATACTACGATATTAGTTAATAAAATGAAAGAATAACTTTTATACAAAGCCTAATTGATCGTTGCAAATCGAGCTAGTAATTGAAAGATGGAAAGTACTAGGTCCCGGGACGGATTCGAACCTGTAACGTTTGACTTTGATTGCCAAGGTGCCAATCAATTGATCCACCTCGAACGGTGATAACAATTGGTGAGGTATATAAATGTAATTTATGTACGCAACCATACATCAATCTAACTTTCAGCTGCGTTTGGTATTTTGTCAACGTATCTGAAAGTGTCAAATTTTTCTTATGTCAAATGTAACTAAGTAGCGACTTTAAAAATTACGGCTACAAGCCAACTATTATATACAAATATTGATTAATTGCACAAGGGAAATTGATTATAATAATATTATGTTAGTTAGTAATATGACAGCTCAATGAAGCTTTTATGCAAAGCCTAAATGACCATTTCAAATTGAGCTAGTAATTGAAATGATGGAAAATATAAAGTCCCGTACAAAATTCGAACGTATAACTTTCGACTTTAATTGGTGACGCGCCAATCAATTGATCCACCTGAAGTGGTGATTACAATCGGCAAGGCATACAATTCATCTACGCAACCATACATTAACATAACTTTTAACTACGTTTGGCATTTTTTGTTTGAATTTAACAGAAGATTATGCATGGAAAGAAGTTATTTTAAAATCAGATTAAAAAGAAATTTTGAGACGTTATCAAAACGTGCCAACTTAAAGTCGTTTTGGTATTAAGAAAATTATGATAGAATTGCGTATAAATATTTTTGGCCGCAACTCCAAGCAGATGTTGCTAGGTATGTTAATGAATGTAAAACTTGTTTATCTCCAAAACCCGAACAATAATTACCGATTGGAAAAATGTCACGTCATCCTGTGGTATCAAAACGCTGGCTAATGATCTCTATTGATTTAGGAAGGCCCCTGCATAAGTCCACAAAAAATTATACTTACGTTTTACCTGTTGTCGATACCTCTACTAAATTTTCATTGTTTTTCCCACTTCGAAGTGCAAGGGTTTCGACTATTGTTCAAAAAATTGAGGAGTCCGTAATTTTATTGTTTGAGGCACCTCAATACGTTATAGTGGATAATAGCTTTCAATTGCGTAGCCATATTTTCAAAAACATTGTGTCAAAAATAATTCAAAATTTATTTTTACTGCGCATTACCATCCACAAGCTTCGCCAGTCGAACTCAAAACCATGCTTGCTTCTCATGTAACCCAGAATCACAGATCATGTGATAAATATTTACCGATGGAAAGGAGATGGTCATTGACGGTTTTTTTTTTTGGAAAGACGAAGGATTCTAAAAATTTACAAGACTTACCGTTTGAAAGTAGAAATAGTTTAAAAGACAGGGTGTCTGAGCTTGACAAAGTTTATAAAGATATAGGTAAGAAATTAGACCATGTTTACCAGAAATCAAAAATTAACTATGACTTACGTAGACGAAAGGTACAATTTCAACTTGGAGATTCAGTTTGGTGTATGAACTTTGTTCTGTCAGACGCAACAAACTATTTCAAATCTAAATTAGCACAAAAATTTGTAGGAACATTTTTTATTAAAAAGAAAATTTGTACTGATTATGAATTAACATATGAAACGGGTGCGAATAGGGGACGTTGGCACGGCAAAAATTTGAAATTGAATTCTGCCGATTAGCTTAACCTTTCCTGTTCACTTATCCTATGATTAAATTTTCTTTCTTGTATAATAGATGTTTGATTGAATTCAATTAAAATTTTGCGTACTTCTTATTTACATTTTATACCGATTTTGACATATTTTCTTTTCTTTTCTTAGGAGTGCTTTCTGATCTAGGTCAGGAGATACCGATCATTAATACATTAAGCATACGATTAATGTCCTGTCAATCATTTTCCTACATTCTTACTTTTATGTATTTCGGATGTGTCGGTCCACAGTTCAAACCGTGGGGGGAGTTTATAAGCTGGAGCGATACTAAGAGCGGAGTGGCACTCTAAGTTATGCACTCAAACCATGCCGGAATCCAATGTCAGGATAATGATTTAATCATCGATCGACTTTGAATGTGAACAAAAAACATTTCTTTGTCGTATTAAAGTTAAAGATTGCCAAGAGGGAAATTGGCAATGGTAGTGGCGGTGTGGTGGTGTGGGGGTACTGTGGGTTTGTGTTATTTAAAAGACGGTTACGGGGGATATACTTTGGGGTTACATGGGGTCAATAGCCAAAAGTTTAGTAAATTGACAAGGCTGCGGAGTAGGAGTTAAGTAAATTTTTGGGGCTTTGCCTTCTCCGAAACTTATCCTAAGAGCGTGGCCGCAAAGCTGCCCCGCCCGATTAGGCTCACTGTAGGTGTTTTCTACTTTTAAAGGTAGGAGGGGGACACTTCACGATCTCTCACCTTCCATGTTATCCATTGCAACTTACGAGGGGTGATAGGAAAGTAAGGTCTCCAACGATGTAACTTCGCCGGATTCCGCGCTAGGCGAAATCTGGCAACATCGCCGTGTTGCCTGGTTCCCCACTACAACTTTGCTGCTGGGCGCGTCATTGCTCGACCGCTCAGTCTTGGCTGAGCAGCCGTCAACAATGGAAGTATCCTTCGCGTCAGCGTCCAAGTGCGAATTGCGTTCGGTGATACGTTTCTTAAGTGCGAAAAAGGTGACACCAAAAGAAATTCATCGTCAATTGGTTGAAGTTTACGGGGAAAACTGTATGAACATTAAAAACATGCGTAAGTGGTGCCGCGAGTTTAATTCCGGGCGAAGTAACGTTCACTACGAGGAGAGAAGTGGTTGGCCGCTGCTCTCGGATGAGATTGTTCGGGCAGTGGAGGCGGAAATGCTCAGAAATCGCCGCGCGACTGTTAAGGACTTGGAAGGAAAGAAGAAGTTTGGGTCGGACGCGGAGGTTAAAAAAGAGGTCAACACCTGGCTGCGCGAGGCGGACGTAGAGTGGTACGACACCGGCATACAAAAGTACATCGCGCGAATGCGGAAAGTGTTGAAAAAAATGGCGATTATGTTGAAAAATAGCCAAGACCCTGGCCTTTTCAACGATGTATCACACTTTGTAAATAAATAAGAGACCTTACTTTCCTGTCACCCCTCATATAAAATATTGCTTCAAAATAGTCTATATAAAGGTTTTATATGAAATCATATACAGAGTTCAGAAACTGTCAAATTATTATTTTGTTTTATAAAATTATAGTTTATTCTGAACTACTTTATAAAAATTACGTGCCTTGTGGGTTTATTCTCTTAATGCTATTTTTAAAACTGATTTTTTTAGTGATATCTAACGTATGCAAGTTTTCGTAGATATTGATCCTCATCGGCATTTAGGTTGCTTTGTTAAACAATACTGATGTTGTGACGCAAAACAGAAAGACAAGCAGAAAAATAAAGAATAGCAGCAATAAGAAAACTCCTGAGCACAACAAACAGTTGCAAACATACTCATGAATAATGTTTAATATTAATGGATAGTAAACGAGTCAAAAAAATACTACTACACGGTCGAAAATTCATGCCCTGATCACGATAACGTTGAACAACCCAATACACATCTCATTAATTTACCTAGCATAGCCGTCACTATTACGGCGGTCAAATTAAAGGACGGTTGCCAGTAATACACATGCTAATTGCTTTCGCATTTAATGTTATTCTAAAATATAGTTATGAGATTGTAACAAAAAGTTTTGAAATTGTTGAAATTTCAAAGTCCCTTTAGAACCTTACGACCTTTACAAATGATTAATTTTTCGTATGGTATAATGATATACCGGGGTTGTTGCTCGCTTTAAAATGCACCCATTAAGTTTTCGCGAGTTCATTTGATTATAGTGGATATTGGTCCCAAAAGTAAGCGAAAGAAGATTCATTATATAATTGTGTTAATTTTGTAGCTATTTCCGATAGTTTGTTAAAAGTGACATTAAAGAATATCCAAAAGCCCCAATTATGATTATTCTAATTTTGTAGCAGAATGTCTGAAAGAAACAAGAAACAAAACGTGTATCCAGTATTTAATACAAACAAAAAAGAAAAGCTAAATTCGTAGAACAGAAAAATTAAAAAGTGCTTTAGATAATTTCGAGCGGTAAATGCTAAAACTCTGCACAAAAGATGTAAACATTGACGCTTCAACTTCGACCTCAACATTAAAAGATTTCGAAGAAAATAATGCAATAACACTGTTACAGAGGAGAAAGTAACATATGTTGAAGATATAAACCGGATACCAAATGCGTCATAAGCCACTAGCTGCGTCAGCTGCGAGGAACGCTAGAATAAAGAATTACTACTAGCACCGCCACTCATACTTATCCTATTTTGGATGATCCCGGAAAATGGCCAAAAACAACGACACAAAGGTTCAATTTATCGCAGAAAATTTTCTCATGCAAAGTAAAGACTTTCTTTCTCCCATAGCTGCCAATAATAAAAATTTTGCAGACTATTATTACCACTTTATGCTAAGCAATTGGTAAAAGATATAACTGTCTTGGTTAGTTTATTCGGCTTTTTTAAACTGCGTATTTTGCGTTCCTTATAAACTATCAATACCAACGTAACAAAAATTACTGAAAGCTTATTGTACGGATCTTAGAGTAGTGTGCGATTGGCAGCATTTAGGTATTCATTAGACACAAATCGAGTGACTGTTATACAAGAAACTCTAAAACATGTTTGATTTAAATAAAACGCTACAAAGGGTTCAACGGTCAATTCTATACTAGTTATAGACTTTATGAGTTGGAAAAAATCATTGGAGGGCCGTAACTAAAAGAGTACTTTTAATTGTTAAATTTTTCTCTAAGCAATGTTTAGCCATTAGAGGTACATCTCAAAATTTGTTTGAACCTTATAATGCAATTATCTTCAGTTGATTCAAATGATTTCAGAGTTTGATGCTGTACTATCAGAAGACCTTCCACGGATTCAATCAAAAAGTTACAAAAATACACCATACATACATTTGGGTTGAAAATATCATTAGGAAATGATAATTGTAATGACAAAGGCTGTTTAGAATAAAATACGAAACCGAATACGGGATCCAAATATGTTATTATCATTTTGGATTGTACGTCCGATGTGCCGCACATTGAACAAATTATCATTGGTAGATGTATGTCTCCATTCTGAACGGACCTGCACCTTGACGACGTTCTAAAATACCAGAACAGGTTGAATGACTTGCGCGTTTCAATGAACTAAAAAGCCAAACTATAGGTTTAATCAAATTAGAGGGGTCTTTAGTGAGGAACCAGACTAAGGCAGGTCCCCCAAAAGAGGCCAGCAGCTTTTTTGGTACTTAGAGTGGCAGAGACCATAGGGGTCTGTATGCCATTCTAAGACACACTACTGCGATGTGGAAGGCAACGGGAAACCACCACATTACCTCCCAAGTACACTGCGTACAGAAATTTTTATTAAACATGATGGTATCATCTGTGGTAAAAAATTCCGGAGTTAAAATAGTCTCCCATTCAGACCTCCGGGAGGGGACTATTTCGGGGGATGTGATCCGAAAGTATAGAAAAAGGTCCGTGAACATTCTGCGAGCCGGAGCGTGGAATGTCAGAAGCATGAAACAAGTAGGTAAACTAGAGAACCTGAAACTCGAAACGGAAAGGTTAGCACTAGACATAGTAGGAACCAGCGAAGTTCACTGGCCAGAGGCGGGGGATTTTTGGAGTGGAGACTTTAGGGTAATTTATACAGTATCAGAGGAAGGAAATTCGGGTGTGTGGATAGTTAAGCGGAAATAGATAGGATACTGTGTAGAAAATTACTTACTAAAGAACGAAAGAGTACTCATGGTTAGATTTGAATCTAAACCGGGGAGAGGTAGAGGCGATCTACAAAGATATCGAAGACATACGAAGATACGTAAAAGGACATGAAAATTTAATAATTACGGGAGATTTTAATGCAGTGGTAGGTGAGGGTAGGGAAGGAGCGATACTAGATTTATTTAGTTTAGGCACGAGAAATGACAGGAGAAATAGACTGGTAGAATTTTGCAACAAGAACAACTTAACCATTACCAATACATTATTTCAACATCATGGTAGAAGACGATACACGTGGTGATGCCGGGAGATATAGGAAGATATCAAATAGATTACATTATTGTTAGACAACGGTTTAGAAATCAAGTATAAGACTGTAGAAGCTACCTGGAAGCAAGCAGATATAGACACTGACCACAACACCGTAATTGTGAAGGCCGTTCTTAAATTTAAAAATTTTAAAAAAGAAACGGAAAAAGGCACCTAGACTTTGAGAAACTAAAAGATAAAAATATCCACGAAGGATTTAAAAAAAATCAAATGAATTACTGAAAGATATTGGGAAAATTTCTGATACTAAGAAAGTAGAAAGAGAATGGAATAACATTAAATCCAGTTTAGACATGGCTGCCAGAGATATTCTGGGGTATACACAAAAAAAAAGTAAGAAACCATGGATAACATAGGATATCCTGAATTTAATAGAAGAAAGACGAAAATACAAAAATAGAACAGACAGAACAGGGAAACAGATACAAAGCCATAAAATGGGCAATTATTCGCAAATGCAGGAAAGCTAAAGAACAATGGATTGATGAAAAGTGCAAAGAGGTACAAACTAAGGTGGAAATAGAGAAGACATACGAAGCATACAAATGTGTTAGATTGAATTTTAAGAATATATATATATATATATATATATATATATATATATATATACTATTCAGTTTTTTTATGGGTTATAGGTCCTAATTAAAAAAAATCATAAAAGGCGTATTCTTTTTATTCCATCTGAATTTTCGAGTAATTATTACCCTTGGTCACAGAAAGGAACCATTATTATAGAGAGGAACTAACAGCATTAGAACAGAAATCAGACATTGAAAATGATGACCTGGAATATCTTATACGTAGAGATGAGTTTGACTTAGCATTAAAGGGTCTGAAAAATGGTAAGGCGCCGAGACAGAGAAAGAGCAAGCAGAAACTCTAAAAGCCGCTGAACAAGGAGCAACAGAACACCTCTTCCGACTTGTAAGCTATATGTATGAGACAGGCGAGATACCCAAAGATTTCAAACGTAACATCATAGGAACTATACCAAAAAAGAGGCGCGGATAGATGTGAAAAGTTTCGAACAATAAGTTTGACAGCACACGTTACAAAAATATTAACCAGATTTGTACAAAGACGAATGGAAAAATGAGCTGAAGAAATACTGGGATAAGATCAATTTGGGTTTAGGCGAAACAGGGGAACACGGGAGGCTATTTTAGCTCTGAGGGTGATAATGGAGAAAACAATAGAGAAGGGGAAAAGCGTATATTGGGTTTGTAGATCTGGAAAAAGCATTCGACAATGTAAAATGGAAAAAAAATGTTCCAAATACTCAAAAAGATTGGAATGAGTTTTAGGTATAGGCGGATAGTATATTGCTTATACTAGGAGAAAACATCGGTAATAGAATAGAGCAAGAAAGTAGAGAAATAAATATTAGAAAATGGGTGAGACAGGGATGTGCCTTATCCCCACTAATTTTTAACTTGTACATAGAGAAGGCAATGAATACTGTCAAATGCAGGAAGACATTTGGAATTAATATGCAGGGACAAAAGATTGATGTGGTTAGATTTACAGATGATATAGCAGTATTAGCATCTAGCAAGGAGGAGTTAGAATCTGCTCTTAATGAAATAGAAACAGTGCTAACGAAGAGATATGGTATGAAAATCAACAAAAAAAAACTAAAGTTCTAGTATGCAAAAGAGGGAAAAATAAATCAAAAACAAGAATACAAATACGCAACGAGAACTTACAAGAGGTTAAGGATTTCTGCTATCTAGGAAATCAATTAACGCAAGATGGGAAAAGTACAAAAGATATAAAACAAAGATTATCACATGGTCGTGCTACATTTAACAAGAAAAAGCAGCTACTGTGTTCTAAAACCACAAACATAATAACAAGTAAAAGATTGCTTAAAGCATATGTGTGGAGCACAGCACCGTATGGCTGTGAAGCCTGGACAGTAGGAGAAGCAGACAAGAAAAAGGTAGAAGCCTTCGAAATGTGGTTCTACAGACGTATGATGGAGATATCATGGACAGACAAAGTTAAGAACAAAGTGGTACTAGAAATGGTAGAGGTAGAAAGAAATATGTGGAAAACTGTAAGAAGCAGGAGAGAGAGAATGATAGGCCATACTCTAAGACATGAGGGAATAGTGCGAAATATATTAGAAGCAGAAATAGTAAAAAAGGGAAGTAGACGTAGACCTAATTAGACTACTGCACATAGATAGTAAAAGATGTAGGCCGTGAGAATTTTAGGGAAATGTGTAGGCTAGCTCAGAATAGAAATCAATAGAGGTACGCTTCCAACCAGTCGCAAGATGAAAGACCTAATGACAAAAATAATAACTGTACTTAAACATGGTGATTATTATAAACAACTACAGATATTCGTTTTGGAATACTCTCAACTAATGTTGTTTGTGCGAAAGGATTTACTGAAAAACTATTAATACCGGAAATGTCTAAGTGTTGGGGGATCCTTGGCAGCCACAGGCTGCGTAACCCCCTTCACATACCAACGAATCTCGGTGAAATAGGGCATATAATTAGAAAACAATAGAAGGGAATCGAGCTGTATATAGGCTAATGTGAGAATTACAGGTAACTGTGTAGGCTAGCTCACAACATAAATAAGCTGAGGTACAAGTCAATCCAGTTTCAAGACGGAAAATCTAATGGTAAAAAAATAAGTGCACTTAAATCTGATGATTATTATAAACAACTACATGTGTTGGTTGTGAAATATTTTCAACTATTGTTGATTGTGCGAAAGGATAAATTGGAAAAACTATTAATTCGACAAAGGTTCAAGTGCTGGGGGAACTTGGCTGCCAAAGGTTGCTTACCCCCTTCACATACCACTGAATCTCGGTGAAATAGGGCTTATAATTAGAAAACAATAAAAGGGAATCGAGCTGTATATAGGCTGCATTGATTTGTATTATTTGTAATTCTTGCAGTTAATTTTAAATGAGCACGTTTTAGTGTGATGGCGGTAGTTCACACAATGCTTATGATAATGCACCTGATAATTTTTGGTATGCTTTTGCTATTCTATGCACTGTTATTTGCTTTAATGCTTTATTTAGATATTTATATATATATTTGTTTGTATTTATATATTTATGTTTTACGATTTTTGTTGTTTGATTTATTTAGTTTGGAGTTTTATTTATTTTGGTTATAGTATCAATAGGAAAGAAGGTTGAAATTACAATAAGTCAGTGGAAGAACGTTAGGAATCTATGGTGTCTTGTTGATTAGACATATTCTAACGTTAACGTTATGGGTACCATTATTTAAATCCACCTTATTTTTTAGTTTCTAAATTTTTTTTACCGTTTAATTAATTTTGGAGTCTAATTAATTTGAAGCACGAAATTCTTTGCGTCTATACCCAATGTAATACCTTTGGGCGGAGCATTGGGGACGTGGCCGCCAGTGTAGTGACCCTTACTTACATTATACTGTATACAGGCTGCTGTGAGAATTGCAGGGAACTGTGTAGCTTAGCTCAGAAGATAAATACGCTGAGGTACAAGTCCAACCAGTTTCAAGACGTAAAACCCAAAGACGAAAAAATAAGTTCTCTTATATCTGATGATTATTATAAACAACTACAGGTGTTGGTTGTGAAATATTTTCAACTAATGTTGATTGTGCCAGAGGATAAATTGAAAAAACTGTTATTCGACAAAGGTTTAAGTACTGGGGGAACTTGGCAGTCAAAGGCTGCTTACCCCTCTTCACATATCACTGAATATCGGGGAAATAGGGTATATATAACTGTAAAACAATAGAAAGTGACCGAACTGCATCAAACAAGAAAGAACAGCAGCTATGTTTAAAGACAACGAACATAGATACAAGAGGAAAACTGTTCAAGGCATAGTGTGGAGCACAGCATAGTACATCTATGAAATAGAGGCAGTAGGACAAGTAGACAGATAGCCTTCTGGAATTTTGTGCTTCAGATGTATGAGGATGGTAGCAAGGACAGACAAAGTTAATAACGAATAGGTTGTAGAAATAGTAGAGGAATAAAGATATCTGTGGAAAACGAAAAAAATAGGAGAAATAGAAGGACATGATACGTTCTAAGGCATTTCTGGGGAATGGTACGTGATATATTACAAGCAGAGATAGGAAAAGAGAGGTAGAGGTAAACTGAGATCAGACTTTCGCACACAGATAGTTATCGATGCAAACTGTACAAATTTCAGGGAAATGTGAAGGTTGGTTCAGACTAGAAACAATGAGGGTACGCGTCCAACCAGTTCTAGGACTGAACTGATGATGATGAGATGTATGTCTACCAGTGAGCCACTACAAATATTTGAACAATTTTTGGAATTTTGCCTAATTAGGGATATGTGTGGGCAAGTCCTATTTGAATTTATTGAAAAAAATTTGAATATATGAAGTTAGACTTAAATAACCTAAAGGGGCAAAGATGCGATATAGGAGCAAATATGTACGCTAAATGAATTGGTTTGCAAAAAAACCTGGTTAAATATCTTAGGATATTTTTCATCGTTAGTTTCGCCCACATTGAAGCAGTGGAATTCTTCAAATTTGTTCAAGAAATTTATGTACTTTTTCATCGCTAAATGTCAGATAAAAACACCTTATCGAAACATATAACAAAACCGTACAACCGTTATCGGATACTAGATTGGAAAGTCCCATTCAAGCTTTAATACCACTTAAAACTCAAATTGTAGAAGTTTGTGATATTTTGGAATAAATTTAAGAAGATTCCACCAGAGATATAAACACAACAACCTAGGCCAACTCACTTCTGCAAAAAATTAGTAATTTTCAGTTTGTATTCTAATTCAATTTGGCATAACATTTTAAATAACATTCATCTCGTGACCAAATGGCTTCAAAATCCTAAAGTGAACATAAAATCATCAATATAAACACTTAGTAGTTTAAAGATCTACTTTATAGGAATAAGATCTGATCAACGGTTTTATACATTTATAACACAGGCCAT
This sequence comes from Platerodrilus igneus, assembly GCA_036346225.1. Taxonomy (NCBI): domain Eukaryota; kingdom Metazoa; phylum Arthropoda; class Insecta; order Coleoptera; family Lycidae; genus Platerodrilus; species Platerodrilus igneus. Next base: position 396,333 of record JARFIW010001165.1, read on the forward strand.
AGTAATAACTACAACCACCGATATCGAAGACTCCTTTCCTGAAAAACCATCTTCCCTGTTTGAACAAAAAAGCGGATCTATACTTATGAAGGCGATGATGAGCCCTTTGTTTCTCCTCGAGAAGCGTTTAAAGTGAATTTCTAATCTCAAAATTTTAGATGCGCTATTGTTGTTTTGGAGGAAAGATTTTAATTACTTCATCAGCACATATATATCTTAAGATATCTTATTGCTTATCAGCTTGTAAAGATGATTATGAACTAAATCACCTCGCTGAGAAATTCACACGATACTAACGAACAACAAAGCTACAATTAGCGATATTAATGCAAACGATTTGTTTTATGAAATAGAAGCAATATAACCCCATTTAGCATCTGATGAAGTACATCATTTATTGAACGAAAATGACTTATCATTTCAAAATTTAACAATTGTTATTCCCATATTTTGACATTACCGGTTACAGTGGCATCGGGTGAACGCAGAAGAAAGGCTATCAGCCCTACCTGTTTAAACAATAGAATATGAACTCTGCGGGACATTTGCTTTGCAAAACATTATTAAAAATTTTTCCAAAACATAAACAGGAAAAATTAATTTTTAACCTTTGTACACTACTATACTGTAAAAGTTGTGAAATAAAAATAGTATTGGCGACGTCTATATTGTTATTTTTTTAACTTTAAAGACCTATTATGTGTATTGATTAGTGCTTCTCCTAATAGTTTACTTATGTAAGTAGTTTGTATTTAAAGTTTACTTGAATCAGTTCACAGTTTACAAAATATTGATCCATTTGAAACGAACAAGTTTGTAAAATTAATCTGCACAGAGGCAACAGATGACCCAGAGACGGCCCTGCCTACGGTAGTCAATTATTCATATTGTCTTGTGAATACACATATTATTGTTTCCAAAAAATATTAAGTAATTGGTTTTAATTTATGCTTTAAAACTATTTTATTGCGATGTTTATTTTAACCCACTTTAACTCATGCGTGCATCCTGTGCCTTGTGGGTATTTTTTAATTTGTCATAGAGCGTTTACTTAACGACTTTCATGTTTTTCAGCATAAAATACATATGCTTATAATTAGTGGCGCTTACTCGTCTTCCTCATAGTTACTTATTAAAGTACGTGAATTTTTTTAGTAAAAATTGTAAATATTTGCAAATCTAGAGTAGCCATACTTCATTTCGTTACGATGCCTAACTTACTAACATTATACAGTCAAAACAATATAGTAGTAATAAGTATTTCTAAGTTGGCAAGCATCCAAAACTGAAAACTTTGACTTTTATAGAAGAAAATTACATTGTTTTGTTTCTAAAATTACATGACACCATTTAGTTCAATGTTTTTGCTATAAATACATCATCCAACCGCTTAACCCATTAAAAATATCATCATTCTCTAAAAATACACCATAATTAACATCATTGAATAAATGTGGCAAAAATTCAATAAGCAGTAGACGGTTTAAATTATTCAAATTATTCAAATTTCTTTTTTTAAAGTACACGAAATTTATCATAATGTGGATATTATTTTTAATTCATTTCAATTCTTAGCACTAATAAGTTGATTCAAATTTTAATGTAAATAGCTCAAACTACAAATCTGTGCGTTACTTCGGCTAAATTGACAATTTGCTTAAATTTTAATTTTCCGGTCATATTATATGTGAAGCAAAATAGCAAAATATGTGCGTATAGGTAATATTTACGAAGTCTTATATAAAAGTGATAAACTCAATATAGGATGCACACAGAGTGTACACTCCATTACCAGCAATTGTTTATTTCCATATGTAGTGTTACAATGTCAAAGGTTAAAGTTCGTAATTCAACATTTTAAAATGAAATTATTAATTTGTTATTAAAAATTACAATGGATTCAATTTTTTGTTAATTTAATTTTTCTTCTAATATTAATGACAGGCCGTACACACACACACACACACACACACACACACACACACACACACACACACACACACCGCGCGCGCGCGAAAGAGAGACAGAGAGAGTTTTCGTAGCGAGAAGACGTATATTAAGTGCTCCGTATAGTTTAATTAATTAAAGTGGTTAAGAACATATTTAGACTCTGATTTGTGCACCAAAGTGCTTAGCGTTAGTGTAACGGAATTTTTACCAAACGTTCAAACGCTTTTCCGTGGTTTAAGTTCACAAATTTTGTATACAATGCAGTCACTAGAATTTATTTTATTAATTTAAAAAATATTAAAAGGTGTTAATAATCAACCATACAGCTTTATGCAGCATGTTGATAGACAAGAGTTGCCTATTATCTCATTGCATTAATACTTAATAGCCGAAGAACTTATTATCAATGTATACATTTGCTTTAACTTAACCCTTTACTGCATGATGTTTTTATTTTTGATGGACTATTGGGTCTAGAATCCGAAAAAAATTATTTAAAAAATTCTTGCTTTAAACAAATATATTTTTTTGTGTATGGATGGTGCTCTTAATATAACCTTTTTTTTTGGCGTTAAAGCACAATGTAATATTTATGCTGCATAAAAAAATGTTAACTAAAAGCAAATTTAAATTTATAAAAAATTACTTATTGTGGAACCTGTGAAAACAATTCTTGGTTTTTTCAAGCACAGGTGTGCACTTTTTACAAAATATAAATGTAAAGCCCTTACATTTTGATACTTTGCATTTTTCCCTTTTTTCAGAAAATATTGGCCAGTGCCCAATGGCATCTTTTCTTACTATTTCTGGAGGCAGAACAGTACAATTTTTTTCCATCATTTTTACTTTAATTTCTTTATCAACGTTCGAGGGTCTTCCACGTTTCTCAGAAGTCCGTAGGTTTATTGTGCACATTGTTTCGGCAATTTCGGCACGATATTCGCATTATGAAAAAATATTTTTTTCTTTGAAGCGTTGACTATACAAACATATAGCAAATGGTAGAAAATTTTGAAGTACCATTTTTTTGATCGTATTCGGATCTTGTATTTGCTGAAGAAGCTGTCGGTAAGGTCAACTCCTCCCATGTGACGGTTGTACGCTTTTACTGCATTTGGGCATGGAATACCCACTTTTTTTTTTGGGTTTTGTCATACCTTTTGACTTCGTTTTTTAGCAATTCTCCGCAAAACGTTGAAGCCAACATAACTGGCTTAGGATCTTTCCATAACACGAGAGATACGTTTGTTCCTTCCACGTTAGCTGTATATTCCAATGAACTACCTCTTTGATGTTTTTTAAATGCAGCTTCGCTGTGAAAAGGACAGTTGGGTATTCTGTTCCTTCGTATGGTTCCTATACTTTAAATTCCATTTTTATGCAAAAAAGTGGTAAGAGGGAGAGACGTGTAGTAATTATCAAAATATACATGATGATTTACATTTTTAGTGACATTTCTCAATAACCTTACCACAACATTTCCACTGGCACCCAAATGAGGTTCGCTTACTAATCTTTTTGACTCATCGTTTTCGGATCCCGTATATATCTCAAAATCATAGGTAAATCCAGAAACTCCGCTCACCACAAAAACTTTGGAACCCCATTTGTGGTTTAAGATGTATGTATTGTAATAGACAATGGCAAACTTTAGTTGCACAAAGTTGCTCATGAACAGAAAGATACTTTTCAAATGGAATATCTTTAAATCTGTTTTTCAAACTATCTACAATAGGTCTAATTTTGAAAAGCCGATCGTGTTCTCCATTCCGATCCTTATTAGCTTCATTTCTAGGCGTAATTTTCAAATGCATTTAGGCTCATTGTTGCAATTATTTTTTCATAACCAATTGTTTTTGACCAGTAACTTGTAATGGTTGACAAATGCACTATGGACATATAGAAATATACATACTCCTGTATATTTTCGTATATCGTGGGTGGTTAAATTTGTCGGTTTTGATGGATTTAATTGTACCGAATACAGCTTACTTTGCTCAGCAATTGAATTTATAATGCCGCGTGTAAAAAAATATTAAAAAAATGATATGCACTGGAAAGCTAAATTATTTCTTCTGGTAAAGTGGCATTACCCCAAAATTCTAAATTTTCTTCAGAAACTATTAAATTATCCTTTTTCCATTTCAAATCTTTTATATTGTAAACAGGAATAGGTTTTTTTGCTTTGGTTTTCATGTATGTTGAAACTTTATTTGATTGGCGTGATGTGGAAGGTTCATTTATAGCATCAATAAGAACTGAATAATATCGTAGCTGTAGTGCAACAAAGTACACGAAGCTGAACGGTTCATATTCATGATTTAAGATAAATAGAAAAAGACCGTAGCATTTCTGCTACACGATGCATTAAAGGGTTAATAATAATACGAGTGAATCTGGTTCACTTGGGGCTTCTGTTAGCAGGGGTTCCGAAAATATTAAAAAATTATTGAACAAAATATTGGTGAATTAAATGCACTTAACGTTGATAACTAGATTTTAACTCATGATACTAAGCAATTTGATATTATCAAGGTAACACCGTATTTCCAACAAAAGAGCAGGCAATTGATCTTCCCGCAATAGAATGTATACAGGTTCGAGATTATGTAATAGTAATAGGCTAATTGACCACTCCTAAGAATTATCTATTCGCCTCCAGAGTACCTAATAATAGAGTGTGCATGTATGCATCCACTAAAGAAATAGTTGCCTCTTTCGTAACTACCTACGCTGGAATCAATGTGGATGAGGTATTTATTCCAGCAAGCAAATTCATCAGCTTTTCAAAATGGATCGTACTATCGAATGTATCGCCCTGCATACCTGACCAAGTACTTGAAAACATTCTTAAGCAGCATAGTTTAAAATCACTATCTCCAATTCCATTCGTGGGTGCTGGAATCGGTTTTAATGAATTTAGGCATGTAATGAGCTTCAGAAGGCAAGTCTACATTGTTGATGATAATAAACAAACGGTCCCGGATATTATTACTTTAAAGTTTGACGACTAGGAGTACAGAATGATTACCACAGATGAACAATTCGGATAGATGCTTTATATGAAAGGAAATTGGACATATTTCCTCAAGATGTACAGGTTATGCTCCTATAATTTTTGAAGTTAATAGTACGATAGAACTCGCTGGTGCAAAACGAGCTATGTTGTCTACTACAAATGCAGGAGAAGACAGCGGTTTAGTAACTAACTACACGGAAGGAACCGAAAACTCCACTACCTAACCAATTTCTGATATAGTTCAAGCAATCTAAAATCTAACTTACGTCATAGATGTGATTAATAGGCATACCAATATAAACCAATATTTTTGTCCTTTTCTATCTTCAACAAATTTCACGCGTTTAGTTGGTCAAAAATTCAACGTTGCCGACTACTCTAACAAATTAGTGTTCAATTAAAATAGGGATATTCATGCCATTCGTGCTAAAGTTGAGAGAGGTGAATCAATCGCTATTCGCGTATCATTTACGTTCCAATTCGTCTCAGTAGATCATTGTTAAGGGCCCGTCTTTCCATTGTGTAGACCCGGGGTTCATTGCTTGGCTAGGTCTGCTTTTTTTAAATTTATATTGCATTCTTTTTAATTTTTCACTTCTACTATACATAGGAGGAGCAAAACAAACTATTTTATTGCCGATGCGGTATAGAATATCTAAATTATCACTTATACTCGATAAAATGTATGTTGCATGTTCGATAATATTATGTAACCGCTAATCGTGCTTGTAGTCACAACATTTTTATATTTTCACAGGGGCAACGGTGCTTCTGCATGACATCATAAATATTGATGACGCGCATCGGATTCTAAATTGCTTGAACTATACTCAAATAACTCTTAGTGCAACAGGCAACATCACAAATACCTCGAAGCAAGGAAATGATAAAACGGAAGATATTGCCACAAAGGAGAATGAAGGTAGACAGTACATCATGAAATAAAGACGATTTCAGTGATCTTGAAGTATTATGCTACAACAAGCAGCACGTTCTAAATTTCACTAACTTTAACGACTTTTTGAGCGAAGTTAAAGGAAGTGACCAGCAATCAGAAGTCTCAAAAAAAATACACGGATAACACTGACAGCTTACTAACTTTAACAAAGAACGTATCTATAGCAAGTAAAATGAGAGCAGTAAAAGAAAGGTGTAAGCGGTTAGTTAGAGCCATCAGTAGAACAGCAACTCTATAGAAAATGGACATCTTATATCAAACCAAGAGAAGTCTCGGTAGAAGCAACTCCTCATCTGACAGTTTAAATAGCGAAAACAGTTTTTATTAAATTACTTCGAACTAGCTGCAATGTATTACATTAAATACAAAGAGCGTCTGCAGCGACCACAAGCAACTTGAATTATATGATTTTCCGGAACACACTCAACCAGACATCGCCCTATTACAAGAAATAAATAATATCCCATTTCCGAACATAAAGCACCAACATTGTAAATATAAAGTTTGTGTTAACCCAGCGCACAATGACTACACAGGAACTGCGATACCTGTTAAAGAAGGAAATCCTATAAAAAATATAAACCATAGCATTCTACATGATTCTTATTCACAACTTTTAACTGTATCGATGGACAATGTAGACACATAGTTGTTGTCTACTGTTCAAATGACCAAAATCATGCATTATAGACTATTTGCACTTTGGAGGTACGACTGTTTAACCTACTTAGTGGTCTTAATAACGACCAGACTAACACTAAGGTCATCTTAGCGGGCGATTTCAATTGCGCCCTGTAGCACTCATTAAACTGCTTAAATTCTACCGAAGCTCATGCAAAAATAACTAACAAGTTGAACAACATCATTGAACAACTTCACATGGCTGACTGCTAGTGCGTTTTCAACAGAACGAAAGGAGGTTATACATTTTTAAGTTCAAGAACAGCTTCGAGAATTAAACTGTTCAGAGAATTTAATAAACTACCTGACTGGAATCAATGTTCAGAGCACATTTTCTGATCACCTATCACTCGCTGTCAGTATAACTCATATAACCGAAAAACAAACCAGTGGTCATCTTACTGGAAATTTAATAACGCTTTACTAGAAGACAGAAGTTTTGTTGAGTGTATGAAACTTTTTTTAGATCAGACGAAAAATAGCGTTTTTGCAAAAATTGATCTTTTACAATGGTAAGAACAACTAAGAATTGATATAAAACTTATTACACTCCAATATCAGCGACAAAAAATACAATGTTAGGTGGCAGATTAAGCACATAAATAAACAACTCGAAAATGCCCAAATCGAAAACGAAGGATATCCATGATACTACAAAAGATGTGCGTAACGCCTATCAAAAAAAAAACCTTCCAACCAGATATCGTTATATACATACAAGGATCTGGTTAGCGTAGACCGATCAATAACCGAAAAAAATGTAATTCACACATGCACCCTTGTTAAACAGTTGGACGTGAACGGAAAGATCTTTGAAAACCCCGTTAATATGTGTATAGAGATCAAAAACTATTTCCAAGTTACGCTGAAACACCAACAACTGCAGATAACAGATCCGAGCTGTACACCTCACTCTCGAAGTTGAAGAAGTGCGATAAGAAGACACTCGAACTGTCAACCACCGGTGACGAATTCACTGATTTCTTATATTCGCTGAATCGAAACAAGGCTCCTGGTTTTGAGGGATTGACCGTAGAATTGTATATTAAATTTTGGGAACAAATAAAACATTTTTACACGCTTTGCACCTCAAACAATTACCATATATAAGTTCTACGGCCATTATAGGATTGTTGCCAGATTTCTTAGATCATTTAAGCTGTATCGAACATTGTAGACCTATTTCGCTATTAAACACGGACTACAAAATATTAGCAAAATCAATATCTAAGAGGATAATAAACGTTCTGAGTACCATAGTTAATTCGAACCAAAGTTTTTCAATACCTGGAAGAACAATATTTGGCGGTCTCCATAAACACAGAGATGTAATGTCGTACACTCAGAATAACAATCTGCCTCTGGTAGTCTTAAATCTGTACCAACAAAGTGTCTTTGATAACGTTAGCCATAAGTTTATGTTTAGTTTGTTAAGAATATTTGGATACGGGTATCGGTTTGTAAATAGCATAAAAACTTTATGTAACCAAGCAAATTCGCATGTGCGTGTAGGTTCACTGTTAACAAGCGAAATTCAGTAAAGGTTTACGCCAGGGATGTCCTTTATCTGGCCCCCTATTTATCCTACTTTTAGAGCGGTGTTTATCCCAATGCCAGGAGTCTTTAGAAGGTTTTATCATTCCTTTAGAGCACCCATTTAGATTAATAGTCAGTGTATACGCGGACGATGTGTCAGTATTTATTTCACAAAACGATGATTTCCAAAGACTACAGAAAGCTTACAAATACGAAGCACAGTCAAGATCAGTTTTATAGATAGGATCTTCGAAAAACAGACGAGACACACCTTTAAATTTCAATTGCTCTAACACAAATATAAAGATTTTGGGCGTATGTCTCCTCGAAGATATAGAACAAGATGCAACTGACGCAGTGAAGAACTAATTCCTAAACTAGACCCATCATTAAGAATGTGGAAACAACGTTTGCCAAAACTATCGTTGGTAGGATGGAAAATGGTAGTAAATTGATATGTAGTCCCAAAACTATGGCATTTTATGCAAGTATTCCCATTCAACCCATCACAGTTTAAGTAAATGCAAAAAACTCGTAGCTTTCATGTGGAGCGGAAAGCACAGAACAACCGCGAGAGATTTTATCTACAAATTGTGCAGGGTGGCATATGACTGGTTAATTTGACTACCAAACTAACCACTTTTCGAATATTTCTAGGTCTCCGGATAATAAACAGCATCAAGGACGAAAAATGGGCAGTGGTACAAAAATATTTATTAAGTTTAACCAATTCCCACAATGTATCGTGGCAAACATTAGCATGCCATAATTGCAATAACCTTGTGAGCACAAGAGCAGGAAACGCTTTTGCAAAAGCTTCAATATCCACCTGGAGAGAAACAAATACCGCATACCCAAACTTTTGCACATCTATTAAGAATATTAAACTTATACCAACAACGGTACGCAAGCTCATCGATACAGCTATAAGACCCCATATGTTTAGCAAAAAATAGATACACTTCGGATTTCTCATGTAAGTGATTTTATGAATGACATCGATTGGAAAAACGAAATGAAAATTTAAAAAAACGCTTAAATCTGGCACCAGCCTTAATCAGAAGTGATCTACTAGTACACAATGATAAAATAAAAACTTTCTTCAATGGCTACATTAAACATGGAAATAGCACAACAGATCGAAACAAGTTCATAAGAGTATCCATTGAGGCTAAAAATGAAACCATAGGAATACGGAAACAAAATAAAAACAAACTGCAGAACATATCACATCAAAGTACAGCTTTTTAAAGTACCAAAGTACCAAAGTATTTTTACGCTGAAAAGAATTATTTAGTAATAGAAATATTTGATTGCTTTTCACGGGTTTTGAGTTGTTGCATGAATAGTATATGGTGCTCAATGACCCCTATATGACCATTTTGTTACATCAATATATATGTATATACATATATATTGATGTAGCAAGGAGGTCATATATGTATATACATATATACATATATATTGATGTGATAAAGAGATCACAAGAGGTCACTGCTACCACATTCTGTGAGAAAACAAATCCGAAAATAAAATTTTCCTATATTTAAATTTTACCCTGTATAATATTCTTGTAAGATTCTCATGTAAAATAACATGCTATAAAAGTTGTGACGTACCATTTAAAAACGAAACCCAATCAAGCATTCATTGATTTGAAATCCGTGTGCAAATATTTATCTTCTAAAAATATCAGTTTTACTGCATTCATCCGCTTTAAGAATACTAAATAACTGCGATGTTAAGTTATGTGCTTTAGGAATATCATTTAATAAACGTAATACACTGTTTTGAAAGACAAATATTTCCAGCCAACAGAAATATAAAAATCCGTGGTTGTAAAATGTAAATAATGCATTCATCCTCTTTAAGAAATATCAGTCAATAAACGTAATTTATTCAAAACGCTATAACACATTTGTGAGTTTTTCAAAGAAGCCAAGTTCGAGACAGTTCTAGAATAAATTATATTTACGTTAATAAGCTAATTATTTTATAGGAATGCACGTTCCAATTCGCAGAATGCTATAAAACCGCCACATTATAAGAGATAAGATAACGACTTTCTATCGCTATACAGAAGCTCGTATAATCGAAGGAGAGAGAGATAACCAACAAGTGTTTAATTCATTAATAAGGGATGAGAAACTTTTTATGATCGCAATAAATTTAAACTGACTTATTGAGATAAGAACGCAAAACTGCGGTAAATTGTTACATCATTCAGTTGACTCATACCTTTAAAGAGTAATCGAAAAGATGACGAATTAGAATTTTATTCTATAAAGGCGAAAGTAATAAGATCGATTCATTCATTCTTTTGGCATTCAATATTTGACATTGAAGTTTTAAACATAAGATATGAGACATTCGATCATTGATGGATAATTATTTTATGAAGTACAAAAATGATTTATTGCTTCAATATAAATAATTTTGCGGGCAAGTTCACCCGCTACTTTAATCTGTAAAAGGTACTTTCTAAAACTGATGCAAGATATTTCAACGTGTGGAGATTAATTAAAAATGGAAATGTAAAAATTTAGAACCAGAAATTTTTTGATGAAAATAATTATAGTGTAAACAATTTTTTATTTGATAGCGATGAAGATAAGAATACCAGCAAAAAATTGATGATCCAAAGTACGAGTATAACTTAATTTTGAAACTTAAAAGGAAATTGTGTATTGTTAAGTAGAATAAGTTAGAATAAGTTTTTATTTTGCGCATAAAAGGTATTTGTAAATGGATGGTTTGATTTTAGCAATTTGGGGGTTTTGACTCTTATAAAAATTTCGGCTTAACGTCGTTGATCAACTACATTGACACGGGGTAACACAAAAGAATTTTTAAATTATGCAGAAAAATTTTAAAGAAAATTTTGTGACTTACATATAAAGTATTTTGATGATTTCGAATAATTAACAAGAATAAGGTGAAGATTTTGTTTATTGGTAAGTTGTAAATTGCTGTAAATTGCATTTTTAAGCGTTACTTATATCTGTGTGTGTGTAAGTAGATTACTTAAATAATGTGTGTAAAGAAAGATGTTTTGAATATATTGAGAATTGTTGGTAAATGTTTTTTGAAATTTCTTTATTTCATTTACAGCATATTTGTTGCTAAGCTAACAAAATAGGAAAACGGGTTCAGTAAGGTAAGAATTCATATTTTCTATTAAACAAGCATCCATTACATCCTTATATTGGAAAGAGCGGCTCTACCCGGATTTTCACAGTATTAATTTGTGACGTCAACGTCAGGACAGTTTTACCAAGCATCATAGTATAATCTGTGGCACCCAACATCAGGGTAGTTTTATCAAGCATTCATAGAAGAATGTGTGGTGTCCCAACGCAGAGACTCGATTAAGTCGTCTGAAAATTAGGGTTTCTTGCATCGTAGGACTTTGTGGAAATTTTCTCTGTGTAATATATCTGATTGGTTTCCAGTATGACTGATAGAATGAAAGAAATTCATGTAGGTTTGAGAGCTGAAAGAGTAGAAAGTGGTTTTCACGAAATCAGTTAATAAAAGAACACCTCTTTTGCAAACGGACATGCTGATGAAGAACATACTCTAGGTGAAACTTTAGTACACATCACTGATATATTATCCTTTGATCGCTAAAATATTTACACTGAAAGGTTTTAACTAGCAAATTGTGATTTCAATTATGGCTAGTTATAAACACCCTAACAACGATTTCAATTATCCAACAACTGGTAAGCCCATTTCAATTACTATATTACCCCTATTAGAAAATCTCTACGTTTTTGAACAATTATTGAAATGAACGACAAAATTTAATGTTCAAAACACTGTGATCAATGCGTGTTGCAATTTAATCCACCAATTAAAATTGTACATTTGAAATCTTTCTCTTGTAGTAATTTTTCAACCCCAAAGCTTCTGTATAACGAGCGTAGGTTAATATTAAGTAACTTTAAGTCTAAATAAGATATTAGTTAAAATTACTAGGGCCGAATACTTAACGAATTAAACTAACCAGCTGTACATCACCGTCAATAACTTAACTTGTATTTGCACCTCTTACTGCTTGGCTAGTATATTAAAAACTTGCAGCGAGATACCGAGGTATATAATAAATAATAGCACTGGTAAACAAAGTTCAACTTTTTTTTGGCCCAGGAACGAAATGATATAACTCTAATGGAACTTTCATGCTATATTCAAATATGTAAGCAGTTTTTCCTTTATTAAAAAAGTTCTTTTTGTTACACTCATGTTATTTGTGAAGAAATTGCTGTTTATTTACATTCATACATGATACTAATCGACTTACTTCAAATGTAAGTGTTGTTGATTTCCTTCGATATTTGGCATATGGTCCTCTTAAGTGTCCACCAGTAATCAACAAGAATTCGCGTGCTCCACTGTCCCTGGTACTGTTTTTCCATGACTGAAATGTCTTGATGGAAACGTTCCCCGTGTTCGTCACTGACGGCGTTAAGATTGCCTGAAAACAAATCCAAGCGATAGTCCAAGAATGCAATTTTAGGGACATATTATACCCCATATCTTAGTATGACTGAAACAGTTCACCTACAGTTCAGGGTTTAACGATTTTCTAAAAAAGTTTGAATAACATTTTTTAAAGACTTCCATGCTGATTTTCTCAACTTAGTTTAACAAATATTCAAATTCTTTATCTCCAACTCAACCTCTTATTTAAGGACCTACAAAAATGTCTTTCTTTATTATAGAATCAATTACAGAAGAAAACATTTTCTTCAAATAAAATTACCATGCGCTATTTTTGTCCATCGCTTTAATAAAATTTTGATAAGCCCTTTAATATGAAGGCGAGGTAAGGAAATCAGTTCAGAGAGAGAGACGGATGCAAAACATTTTTCTGCTCAGGCGTATGTGATTCCTGTTTCGGCCATTTTGTTAATGTGATAGTTTTTCTTGTCTCTGCTATTTGATTCGCACAGGAAACATTAAAATTTAGTATAACGAAGCTGTAAACCTAATAATAACGTCCGACAAATTGAAACATACATGACCTTAAATAAACTCGAGGTACGGAGACAAAGAACTGGGAGGAGACGGCGGACATGGTCATGACAGCACCGCTACGCGACGATGAATCGCAAAACGAAACACTCGAACAAACTGCCAAAAATACACAAATGACTGAACCAAACGGACGCCGCAATAGGCCTTGGAACTGGGTATGCAAGACTATCCGACCCTACGCTGACGAGCAGGTCATTGCCATATAATTTGAGTAAAGACCCCCTACACTTGCGGCCTTGTCCCCAATGCTTCACCCGAAGGCATTACGTTGAGTTAGCGTTGACTTTAGAGTGCGTTTGATCAACAAGATACAAGCAAAACGTGGGGGATTCGTAACACCGGATGGCAGCCGCCAGCTCTGCTTATCGGTGCGATTTGAAGGGCCGACTTAAAACTATTCAGATCTATCTAAATTAGTATTTACTAATGGATTCCAAGGAGGTCGTTGCCTTAGTAACGCACTCAAAGCTCCTCTAAGCTTCAAGACTGGACGGGATACAGGCGGAGGTGATAAGGGCACTAGAATATCAACCGGTGCCCGCATTAAGTAGTTTTTACAGCTAATCCCTAATGCAACCTAGATTTCCAAACATCAAGAAGTAGGCGGTTCTGGAAAGCGAAGTTTCTAGCACCACCCTCAAAACAGCAGAATCAACCCTCAAAGACCTATTACTACTACACCATAGACAATACAACCCCTGAACTATGCAGTAATTGCTAGCATCTCATCGCCGATTTTACAACGTGCCCAACCTAATAGATTGCCTTTTGAAATTTTGACCGTATAACCTATATACCCTGAAGTAACCCCTACCCAACTCTTAAAAGTGATTTAAACCAACTTTTGTCCTTCTCTATCATACATAAACATCCGTAGTATTTGTCCCATATAAAAACCGCCACCCCCCCACCCCCCCACGTTAACCTAATATTTACACTAAACCAATATTTCTGTAGCATACACCTTCTTAAGCCCAAATTTTCACAGCTAATAATATTCGACTACGACAGGGAAATATACCCGGATGCCCTTAACCTCGCACACCAACTGAATTTCCTACAGCATCTTATCCTCAAAATTCTTTCCATCTTAAAATATTTATTGTAACCTGCCGTCCCAAAAATGAAATTCTCTGGCAACCTTATAATAAACGTCTTTCCAATATTACGCGCAATCCTTACTTCCAATTCCCCAACCCCCTGATAGCAGAACCTACCTAGACCCGAATTTACTAGACCGCAAATTCACCTTCACAATAGTAGTAACCGATCTCAATAATGACGCCTGCTGCATATCCCCACTCTCTTTCTCTCAAATGATCACAATTGAAATACATTGGTCATTAGGTAACCTCTTCCTAATCTCCTCATATTTCCATTACCAAAACCACATTAACACATTCTTGCACGAATTAGACAACATATATGCTCCATCTATATAATCTGAGCGTACATAAACGCTAAATCAACACAATGTCACAATACTTACACGGACGGAAGAGGAACAATAGTGGATGGCTTTATCCTACAACACCACTTACATATCTTAAATCTTCCTACAAATACTCAAACCTGGAAATCTTCTACTCATCAATCCGATGTAGATATTTTCCGATTTCTTTGTCCCCTGCACACATAATCAATTCCTGAAATATCAATTGCTCAATTCAGACCAGCGACCCTACATGTGATTTTCCAATGCTCCATCCGAAGGTACTACATTGTCAGGAAGCGAGTTTTTTACCTGAAAAATTTTAAATTTTGCCGAACCTTTGCTGTTCCAAGCAAGGTAAGGATCTTTAACTTGCGTGACAACACTCACACACGAGACCTCCATTTCACCTCTCATCCGAACGAGGGCGTATTTTTGTGAAAAATACTCGCCTAACATTTTTCAAGCGGACCGTGTCGGGATTCAAACCCGGGACCTTGGGCGTAGTAGTCACACGCATACCAACTACGCCACGAAGCCGCTCAGACCGGTGACCCTACATGTGATTTTCCAATGTTCTACCCAAAGGTACTACATTAGCTAGGAAGCGAGTTTCTTTTGCCTGGAAAATTTGGAATTTTGCCGAACCCTTGCTGTTCCAAGGTAGGTAGGGATCTTTAAAGTGCGTGACAACACTCACACACGCGGCCTCCATTTTACCTCTTATCCGAACGAAGGTGTATTTATGTGAAAAATGCTCTCCTAACATTTTTCAAGCAGACCGTGTCGGGATTCGAACCCGGGACCTTGGGCGTAGTAGTCACACACATACCAACTACGCTACGGAGCCGCCTCAGACCAGCGACCGTGCATTTACATTTCCAATGTTCCACCTTAAGGTACTACATTGGCCAGGAGGCGAGTTTTTTGTTGCCTGGAAATTTAGAATTTTGCCGAACCCTTGCCGTTCCAGGCAAGGTAGGGATCTTTAACGTGCGTGACAACACTCACACACGGGACCTCCATTTAACCTCTCATCCGAACGAGGGCGTAATTTTTGATAAAAATGCTCACCTACCATTTTTCAAGCAGTCGGCCGTGTCGGGATTCGAACCCAGGACCTTGGGATCCGTTGTCTTACGCTTACTACATTGATCCACGGCGACGCGTCAGACCAGCGACCACAATCCTATAGCCTTTAACGTTCTCCCTAATAGCCCTTAACGAATCTTCATTAAAACCCCCGCATAACATAAATAATGCAAGCTGACCCAAATTCCTACAGTCCCTAACAGCAACTAGTCCAGATTTACCGTTTCAGCAATACAAACACATAGACCTACACACTAACTGAGATAATAATAAAACACTGTTGGCACCTCCATCCCGACTAGAAACATCACAACCAAACCAACACCTTGGTGAACAACGACCAAAAACAATACCAAGAAAGCCTTACTGCTTACTAGACAAAGACTTTAAAGAGCATGACGAAACCTCGTACTCACCATATTAGACATCCAAGAACTCGAACAATTCTATTACAGAGAACCAAACTTATACAAGCACAATATCTGAAAAGCTAAAGGGCGACACTAACAGGACATCATTTCAGAACCAAATGTCGACTCTTGGAAAACTTACCGAAGACCTATCAAACCACAAATCTTTTATATCCTAATCTCACCATTATACAACCAACTTCGTACCATAGTCAACATCCTCTCTAGCTTACTTGATTCAGCAATCCCGATTAAATCCCAGTCTCCTTAACCTACGACAACAGCATTTAGCAGACAACAATAATCTCTTCCAACACAGCACAAAATATAGAACTACTGATTGTAGGCTTACACTTAACAGTAGCCAAATTCTATCCTCTAAAAGCACTCGGTCCTAACCTAATTACCAATCTTATTACCCAAAAATTTTGTGAAGTCGTCAGATCATTTACTCACACGCTTTTTCAAAAATGTTTATCAATAGGCACGTCCACTGATCTTTTCAGAGCAGCAACTATTACGCTGATTCTCAAACCTAATAAATCCGCCGACTATCCAACTTTCTATAGAACTATTGCTGCACTTTCCACTTTAGGTAAAATACTCGGACATATCATACTCCAGAACATCAAACTCGTATAGAAAAACGCTTGTCTATCTTTAAATCAACATGTTCTGAGAATACGATCAGATCCCTATTTTCTACAACAAAATCGTCTCTTTACAAATAAGTCCTCTTCCTCTTCATAAACCTCATCCGTCTTGGACCATCTTTGATGGCCTAACATCCTAAATTTAATCAAACAAAAAAAATTTCCCATCCAACATTTACAAAATCATTCATTCTTCCTCATATGCCGAACCGCAAGCCTTACGACAACCTACCACTCTATAACCAAATCCCTAATACAAAGATGTCCACAAGGATTCGACTTGTCACTTACTCTATGGAACCTAACTATAAATCCCCTCTTAACCTTAAACATTTCCAACACTAATACATTCGCATATGCAGATGGCCTAACGTTTCTTATCCACAGAAACTCCCGATCCTCTCCAAAAATCACAGCCGGGTCCCTTATACATTAAACCCTGGTCCACATTCAACGAACAGCTTATTTCCCTTCTAAGAAACAAAATTTTTGCTAATGAAAAGATTCTTATACATCTGTCAAAGTCCCACAATCCGCAACCATGGCATATCAATAACCTCATCTCAGTCTGTCCTATACCTACAAGTACACCTCGGTATCCGCCTTAAAACTCGTACACATATAACTGAACTACGTTCCAAAGTCAAGAACATTATGTTCAACCTACACCAATCACTACCCACTTCCGCTCAAGTCAAACGTACCACCCGTAAATTAATCCTTAACTCAATAGTCATTCTAATAATCCGATAAGCAACAGACTACTGGTTCCCCCTAATTTTACCAACATTCCTATTATATATCTCTAAAGCCTATCGCACCACCTCAGTAGCCGCTCTATGCACTCTATTACAAATCTTTCGCATAGGCATGCAACTTTATACACACATTCAGATACGCAATATGAAATCCAAATCCCCATTTTCACTTCATGATAGAACTCTAGAATATGACGAATACAGGACCCTCCCCATAACTGAAATACAATCCTTAATCAACAAATCCTTGATTCACAACTGGTAAAACTTTTTGATGCTTTCTACTACCGGTGGACTGACACCATTTTCCACTTTGTTTCTGATGTTACCACACATCCCAATGGCAGGCCGCTCCACTAAACTAACCTGACACTGCAAGTTTGGATCAAAATTACCCTCCATTAACTTCATTCTTTTGCCAATGTACCCATGAGCTCCTCATGATATTCCCGATATTTTTGAGAATCTCATCTACTCATGTTTTTCTTCAACATCACTACAGACAATCTTAAAAACTAAATTACCTTAAACCTTGATCCTTACTCACCAACTCCTAGTATTATCTTCTTGCTACACACCATCACATATACTTTAACCACTATCTAAATGAAATCCTTAGAACAAAACTCTCTATAACAACCACCCAGCGGCTATAACAACAAGAACGTGCCTTTACTCAACCGCATAACCATGATCATTATGTAACTATATTCAGACACTACGCAGTCCACATCATGGACATAGATCTAGGAAGTACAATGCAAGAAGAAGATATAACTATTAGTCACAGAGCTAAACTCTTCCCCAGTAAATGTGCAATGCCATTATGTGCTACGCGAAGAATGTTTATTTTGCTTCCCTTTTGCTTTTGCTTTTGTTTTCTAATGTTATTATTCGAATTATTGTATATAGTACTATTTGTTTATTAGTTTATTGATTGTGTTTATTCTACTACATTTCAAATACATTAGATATATACAGCTAGGTTGAGGCAATAGCTTATGTGTGGTTATAAATAAAGGTTACCACTATATACATTATTTACTTCTTATTAAATTGTTGAAAATTGCATAAAGCTATAACTAAAAGGTGTCATAGTGCAAAAATTGTGGCTGATGAAAAAATTCTAATTACAGATTTGAATTAAATGGACTAAAATTTCTGTTTAGCAATGTTATTTAACCTATTCCGAAAGTTAGATTAGTTATGCATTTTAAATGCTTATGGCTTCTTGGACTTTTAGTCTTTCTAAATTCGGGTATAAATGGCATTAAAATGAATTTTTCGACTACAATGCAGCTTTTTTCCCAAACTGAGGGGCTAAGGAATTTATAATTTTACTGCAACTAACAACACAACTTTTGCGGTAAAGACGAGTAGACTTATTAAAAGATTTTTATAGCATTTTATTGCTCTTTAAATCAATTTTAGATTAATTTAAAATACTTGATATCATGTCTAATTTCAATTAGCACGTTCGTAATTATAGACTTCAACTTGAGCAAATTAACTAACAGGGTTTATGTAGGTTTACTAACATCACACACTAACAAAGTCTCGGCATGTTCCTGTTTTGAAACCAATAAAGGATGCATTTCTGTCCATTCTTTTGATTAGTAAAACTCATAAAATGGCAAAAATTAAATTTCTGTCCATCAAGTCGATACCGATATTCAATCTACAACTCGATATGATGAGTTCTAATATACCGATTAACCCTAGAAAAATCCCATATAAAGCTACCTTCGTAGTGCTGTAATATGGCAATAATTAAATAAACATTATTTACAATATTAAAAAGTACAAAATATATTAAAACTTATTATTTATAACAACTTATGGAAAATTATTATTTTTTGAAAGTCGATTAATTTAAAAATGTTTTACGTTATAAGCGTTTTAAATTATTTGGCTGCATATTATCTAAAAATTGACTAGGTCAAAATAGTTTTAGATTCTTAAGAAATTTATATCACACTTTGAAAATTATTAATTATAAAAATTTTCTGTTCTACAATTTAAGGATTTGCATTATAAAAAATAAGAGATGGTATGCAAATTTGGTTATTTCTGGATTGCTTTCGCTTATTGAGCGAATGAAAATTATTCTCAAGTTGTAACTTTAATTAATTGTGAAATGCAATTGCCATTTGAGCTTTTTAAACTTTATAATTGCTTTTGCGCGAGAAAACTTATTTACGGCATTAATTACTATTATTTTTCTTTTACATCTTTTATATATTAATAATTACTTCAATATACACGTGTAAACGCACACGCACACGCACACACACGCACATGCACACGCACACGCATGCACACGCACATGCACACGCACTCGCACACAAACACACACGCACATGCACACGTACACGCACACGCACACGCAAACATACTCACGTATGCGCGCACACACATGCACACGCAAACAAACACCCACGCACAACGGAACACTCATGTACGCACGCACACACTCATACACGTATAAAAAAATTTAGGCACTTGTACAAACGTCTACATCTTAATTAGTTTTGGCTATTATTGACACACATTTTTCTAATAATGCTTCTCTGATATAATATGCTTATAAATCGGTTGCTACTTTGTAATAATAATCTTTTGTTTCAGGAAATACAGTAACGGTTGTAGCATTGACAAGATGTCCAAAGCTGCGAGGTCATGCTACTACAGCTTTCGTTTTGTCGCTTTGTGTATCAGATTTAATTTTTGGTGCTGTAAATATGCCTTTAACAGCAGCGAGATACATTCATGAATCCTGGAGTTTTGGTGAGGAATTGTGTGCATTATTTCCTCTTTTCTTCTATGGTAACGTCGCAGTTTCGCTCTTAAACATGGTTGCTATTACTCTGAACAGGTTAGTTAAAAACACTACATATGCAGAGTGCAACGTCTATAAAACTTTTATAAGTGCACCATAGCATAATATTATTTTTATATGGTCAAGGTTGTACATTATGCATTTGCGCGGTGTTACTGCATTTGATAATGAGGAAGTAATAAAGATCGATTAGTCGTTAATTGTGGGCATTGTAAACAGAAAATTACTCTGTTTAATAACAGTTAATGCGGTAGGCTATAATTCATATCTGTATAAATTTATAATGGATTACGCAATACTACTGGGTGTCCAAGATCTGTGCTTTAGGTGAATTCTTTATAAGCGATGAACGTGATTTTCAACACGCTCGTCATCTGATAAAAAATTTAAAATTAAATTCGGCACACTTTTTGATTTTATAGCAATTAGTAAAGACAAGAAAGTGGCCGCTTGAACATTCAGCAAGAAAAAAGTAAAAACTGAATTTCAATTAGACTTCATGTACGACAACTTTATCAAGACATTTACAACGAAAACACCAAAAAGAATAACAGGCGCTCTCTTCAGTTCAATCCGAAAGCAGTACTAGTAGTTGCAGTGGAAGCGGAATGCTGATAGATTTTTGACAGTAGTATTTTTGATTCTTTAAAAAATTCTAGAAATATGTAGCAAAAGTACAAAATATTTAGCAATTTTCAGTGTCTATGAAATTGTTATAGACGGATTTTTATAGCCTTTTTCACTTTGATAAACTGAAACTTTTGAAAAGAATTGAAGTTTGATCTATAATTTGATTGTCTTTGTTCTAGTTCTTTTAAATTTTTATTTGACCGACTGACAAATCGTGCCAAAGTTCAAGATTTAACACTTTTGGTGAATTACTGAATGCTAAAAATTAAATAAATTGTTTATTAGTCACAGTATAAACGGTATCAAACTTCATCAGTTAATATCTTAAGGAATTGAAAATTGGTATCTAGTGTTATTAGAACTTAAGGAACCTGAAAGTCAAATAATATACCGAATGTTTCCCTAAAAAAAGTTGGATTTTCAAATTGTGGTATGTAAAAATACATATTATTTGATGGAATAGAAGTAAAATGAAGTAATTCTTTTATGTTGAAAAGTTTTTTAAAAATGATTGCCAAAAGATATAAATCAGTACATAGTTCCTTTTATATACCAATAAAATTTTATTTACTTTATCCTTTTTTTATGGCATGAGTTCGATAATGGCATTATTGTACATTTTCCCGCAATAAATAGAAAACTATATCTGCAGCCAAATTCTACTATTCAACAATAAATTAAGTGATAATCATGCACGTAGCTAGGGGGGAGTAAACTAAGGGGGCTAAGCCCCCCCCCCCATCCGCCTAAATATTATAGCCCTCACTTAGAAGCGTGTTCAGAAATCGCTAAAAATATTGTTGTATTTAGAAAATGATTAATGGCTGTTTAGTCTGCCCCCAACAAAAGGCTAGTTACGTTACTGGTGATAATATCGAAGTATTCAAAGTATGAAATTTAAAATTTCCAGTACCCTAGACGTGTTTTCTATAACTATAGACTACGAACAGACGATTAACATATTGTTTTTGAAAGTTTTATTGAAATCGTTATTTCAAAACACATACAGCAGTAAAAAATTTAACGCTAATTAATGTATACTAACATGGTAGCGTTTAAATAGTTATTTGTATATCAAAGCCGCGAAATTGCTTTTAGCGTACCGAGAAAAAGTTATCGCATAGATAATATAGGCAATATAATTTTGACGTCGCTAAAATAATTTCGTGGTCAAGGTGCAACCGTTTGCATGGTTTTATTGCAAAATTTTTTTACCTAAGTAATTAACCAAAAGCTGGAATTTAGATGTTTATATAGTGACTTTACATCACACATTGATATGGAAACGATATATTTAAAACACCGATAGTATTCTTAAAAATTCCTGAAAAATATCAGGCTGCGCTAGTACTACATAGTTCAATTTCTTACACTATTTCAGAGCTCAGAGTATTATAAACCCAGCTTTCGGATTTACTATTCAACACCTGAAAAATCTAAAAGCCGGTGCAAAATTTTAGAGATATGTATTTGACTTAATAAGAAGTAATTAACCCTTTCTTGTAATATCTTCGCGAGAGTCCTTAAGATATTTTTGTATTGTATAAGTATACTAGGATAAAATAGTGAAATTTTTGTACTTGAATAACTAACTGTTGGATTAAAAGTCAACCATAATAATAGAAGTGGTAGTAGCTAACCTACATATAATTTCAGTCTTCACTTTTACTTCGGGGAATTAGGTATAAGGGGATAACGGCCTGTATAGTTTTCGACCCAACCAACACGGAAGAACACCTGTAGAGCTATTTGTATACCGAAGGATATTTACCTGTAAGAACATAAAAAAACATACCTTTAGATTGCTTTACAGAAATAAAGACTAGACTATTTTTAATATTCAGGGAAATAAACCATATTGTCCATTGATACTGCTTCGACCGTTGACCTACTTGTATTGCTTTAAAACTTGTATTTCTTATTTTGTACTTTTAACATTTATTTGACCATTACGTATAATAAGTGCTTAAAAATGCTTTAAAGGCACTTATAAACGAATGTCATACGCCTTTTTTAATATATATATATATATTGCTGTAATTAAAGGGTTAATTTAGGGGTAGGTTAAGTCATAGGGGTCGTAGAACAAACAGAAAAAACGTCCAAGTAACAAAAGCACATAAGTACAGATATTAGTAGAGTAAATAGGTCGTTATAAATATTATTAGTTGAGAGCACACTGTATATAGCAGTTCAAGCGATTAAAAAGATATCCAAGAGTAGCTATGAGCAAAGATAAGAATTTGAAAAGGTAACGAAACGCATTGAAATTAAATCAGTGAAAAACCTGCATGAATTGGCTAGACAAATATTAAAAAAGTGCGTGGATATATCATCTTAAATGCACTTAGAAATTATGCATTATTTTAAAAGCGTACGTGATTTAAGAGTATCAGATTTGCTCAAAAATCCAATTTATTAAGAAATAAACAAACACCAAATTTATTCAATTTAGATTAGAATAAGGCCAACAACAATAATACTACGTGATCGATTGAATGAAGATTCTTGGGATTTCTGAAGTAAATGCAAGGTATAATAAGAATTTACGTGACAAAGTGAGCATCGCGTCATTCTATTGAACTAGACAACTGGTAAAATTCCTAAAATAACAAGTGATAGTACACTTGGTCTCGCCCATCACGTGGAGTCAACGAATGAGAAACTAAAGGGGGCCGATCCTATAAGTATCATTTCAATTGAATATTGAGTTAGTATACTTTTGAAACTGGGCAGTCACTATACTTGAAAGTGATAAATATTTACGTGAAAAGTTAAGTGAAAATTATTTTAAAAAGTGTCTAATTGTGCAAAGAGAGCCGTACTTCTAAAAGACGTAAGTAGATAAGATTTAGTGAAATTATATCATTTCTAATAATAAATAAAACAGGGCTTTGATTAAATACGTTCTGAAGAACTACGCTCTGAATTACGATACCAATAACGTTCTGAATAACGCTACGATTCCTGTTAAAACATTTAAATAACGATCAATTACGATCTTAAATACAATTTTGGATATGAAACTCTGGAAAATGCTGTCTGTTCAAACAATTAAATAATTTCTAAAAATGGTAAATATTCTATTACGGATATGAAAAACCTTTCATTGGAATAACGATTTGGATACTAATTTTGGTTGGATGTCGACTTCAATTTTTGGAATGCAGAGCACCTACTGAACCTCCTCAGGTTAGATATTTTTGATATGATTTATTTTTCAAAACTGTTTTATCTCAATAATAATTTAAAGTGTAAGAGCCGACAAATTGGGGTTTCTTGTGTAAATTTATGAAAAGTTATAGACATCTTGAAACGTTTCAATAGGTCTTTAAAGGTAATAAAAATCTCGTTTTGCTGGCTTGATTTTCTAAAAATTTGACAGATGTATATAATTTAAAAGGGGAGAAGATATTTAAAAGGGTTGTAAATATTCAATCATTATACTGTGTATTGTAGAAGTGCTTTATTTAATTGAATCAGCTAGTCGAGGCAAAAGAAAATTATAAATAACATATCTACAAGTGCTTGAGTAATAAAAGTATAAATCATAGCATAAATATGGTTCAAGCGTAGGGGATTAATGTAAGCAAATATGTCATACAATTTGTGGGGTTTAATGTAAAGGAAATATCACAGTAAATATGACATGCCCAAGCCGTGGGGCGAATATGACAGCATAAATATAGCTCGACCCAATCGTGGGGCTAAATATTTAATATAATAATAACAAGGGTTATATTTTTCTACAGGAGGTTAACACGACATAAATATGACGCTCATCGTAGGGGCTGCGAGTAACACAGCAATATATATATATATATATATATATATATATATATATATTTTTATGTATATATGTATATATATATATATATATATATATATATATATACCTGCATCAAAGCTTGAAATGTAGGTTTACATATTACTGAATTTATTTTAATGCGTTAGTCGTTTTGATTTATTATTGCCATGGAAATAATTATAGTTTTCAATTAGTTTGACAGTTCGTTTGATTGATATTATGATCATAGTTAAAAGATTTGCGTTTGACGTAATATGTAATTTAACACATTAATATAATCTTGTAGATGTTGTTGCGATAAAGATCAATTTACGTACGCTAGTTAGTTCTTTAATAGATATTTATGTAACCAGTTATGAAAAGACTAATTGTATATGACGAATGTAATATTTGCCCAAATGAACGAACACGGTAAGCGAGTTTTTGCAAATTTCATGAGTCAAATAAAATTAAGGTTTCATAACGTGTTAAGTACAATATTTTATCTAAGTCCGCTTTAAAATATAACGAATGGATTGTGCGGTTCCAAATGTAAAAAATTCAGCTTAATCGCTTTACCTGAGCATTGCCATGAATTGATATTTAGTAAATACCTATTGTCAGTGCTAAATTTTTTATTCCAAATTACGCCGAAAATGAGTTATTCTGATTTAGATATTGTTTCCTAAATAAAGGCTGAGTTTTATGTTACGTAAAAATTCATTACATCGCTAGTGATGTAATGACTGACAGTTATAAAAAAATGTGACGTTTCATAACGTCGAAGATGCATTTAAAATTTGACATATCGTAACGGAGTTAGATAAATTAGTATGTACCTATGTATTATGGTATAGATAATTAAAAATCTTATAATTCAAATTTATTAATACATATTATTATTATGACAAGATTAAACCAACCCATTGGTACTGATTAATACATATTAGACAAATAATTTAATTAGAGTTAAATAATTGCTTTTTCCTACCCATGAATTTAGACATAATAAACTCCTAGTTTATTCAGAACTTAATCTATTTCTTTGCTTTCTTATTACAAGCCCGGCTTTTGAAAATAGTCTTTCAGTGGATACGGATGTGGCGGTGATACTAAACAGATCCTTTGCAATGGCACTAAGAATAGGAAATATTCTTGATTTTTTTTCCACCAATATAAAATATTTTCTTTGCCATTACATCGTGGAGTAGAAAGGTATTTGTTTACTTCCTCTTCGGCTTCATTCATTTCTTCCAACAATTTTTGATTTGTATAATCTGTCTAGGTCAAAATTCTGTTCTTCGGTGTCGTCTGGGTCTGAAGACTCTGGACTCGAAAGAGGATTTATTTGCTTCTCATTTTGATAGCGTTTGAACAAATCCATGAAAACAGAAAACGACGTATTCTTTAATTCTTTTCCCCAGGAAGTCAGTTCAAATGTTTTTACGCTGGGTCGTGCATCGAGAATCAGTATTGCACAATAAATATAGTTTGTGAGACGATAGTGTGTTAAAATCTTATTTCTAGCACACTGGAGTGCTAGTAAAAGATTTTTATCAGAAGGTAATCTATCTAATCACCTCCTAATTTTTCTGAAACTCTTTTAAACATTTTTAGAAATTTTTGTATATGTTCTAACATTAACTACTCGCCTTCGTTGGGTTTCAGACCTATAATACATGTTTAACTATATTGGAAAAGATTAAAAAAATTGTATTCACACAAAGATTTTTTTATTATTTGAGTCTTTCATTTCCCACTGATTCGATAACATTTGTTTGTGTTGTCAAAGTGTTTCCACGAAATACTCTTCGAGTTTAATTCAAAACACCGTTTTTTACTTCTTCCCAAGCATATAGCATATCTGTTTTCAAAAGGGATTTGTATACCTTACTTCTAGGAAAAGCATTACAAAACAGCATCCTCGTATTTAGAGTGTTGACGTTTTATATCTTTTTGGTGTTATAAACTTGGACATTATATCTCCAAATTTAATTACGGAAACAACATTACAAAAAGTCGCTTAATTTCACAATAGTTATACAGAGAGCAGACAATTAAATATAAGTTTGTACGTTAAGCATTTGGTATATGTCAAAATTAAGAGCTCATCACAGTAGTGGCCATCTTAAAATTTCTAAAGATCCAAAGTTTTTTCTTATTAGGCACCCAAATTAAAACGGTTTTAGTAAAAGTTACTTATTAAATAATTGTCTATGTGGAAAAGTCATTTAGGTTTTTTTAACTGAAAATTTTTTTTTGCTGATAATGGAGCGATTTAAACAAAATCAGTAACTTTCCCAAATATGTGAATAATTTTCATAAATTTTCATCAAAATTGCACACTACAATTCACTTTATTTATCGAATAAATCAAATAGTATTGTTTAGAAAAATGTACCTGCAATGTGCTGCCGTGGAAAATTTCAGAACTTCCATGTCACACACTATTGTAAAACAGAAATGCTTTGAATACATGCTATACAAAACAAAACACAAAAACCATACAGGAAACGCTATACTATTGAGATCAAACTATCATTATGAGAGTTTTCGACTAAAGTTGTAATTGCTCGCAAATCTCTTTATAACTTCCATTATGAATATTATTTAGGCCTCAGCATTTATTGAAATGAGTTGTTCTTCATAACCTTGGATTTATATAAATTTTTGTTGTGCTTCCTATTTAGTGAGTAAGTAATTGGTATTCTTCCCGTTTTGAGGTAAATAATAATGAAAAACTGCATTGCAATAGTGTTCTACATTCTTTAAAAAAGTTTTGAAATAATATATTATATAGTTGATGAAAAACTGGCTTGTAATATGGTGAAAGAATGGGTGTAGGTAATGTAAAAAAGAATAAACACAGAATTGTTTAATTTTTATGTCGAAGTTCAATTAATGTTTTGGGATAAATTTAAAAACCACCGTCTCACACTAGTAATGCCGTGACTGCAATGATAGGTTAGGTTACTGTTAGAAATAGATATTATTATTAAAAAACACAAATCACTTAACACGCATATCAGAACAGTTGTTCTAAAACTATTGCATACTGTTCTGATATGCGTGTTAAGTGATTTGTGTTTTTTAATAATAACATCTAATTTGTGTTTTTTAATAATAATATCTATTTCTAAGAGTAACCTAACCTGTCATTGCAGTCACGGCATTACTGGCGTGAGCCGGTCGTATTTAAAAAGTCACCAGTAATATTTCGCTCATATTTAGGCTTGTGTAGTAGTAAGGAATAATGTGATAAAAATTCTTAGGGTTAATTAGAATTTACAAACCATGTTTAATTAAATTTTTTTAGCCTGAATCTTCTCTAATACACGTAAAATACTTTTGTTTATTATGGTACAAATTCACCATTCACAAACTCCCATATGCAATTGTCTTGGAACAAAATATGACAAGCTGCTTGCAAAACGTAAATAAATAAAAGCAAAACAAACTTTGGACTACTTAAAAATGCAAGACATGCATTTTTATTCTACTAGAGGAATGTTTACCGTGTCTGATTCAGTACACTTTGT
This sequence comes from Platerodrilus igneus, assembly GCA_036346225.1. Taxonomy (NCBI): domain Eukaryota; kingdom Metazoa; phylum Arthropoda; class Insecta; order Coleoptera; family Lycidae; genus Platerodrilus; species Platerodrilus igneus. The sequence goes on from JARFIW010001165.1 coordinate 424,660, forward strand.
CGTTAGAAAACAATAAAGGAAACGAAGTTGTGATAAGAAAAGAAACCAAACCAATATTCCTAGCTTTTCACAAACTGTAATCAAAATCCACTTGACACTTTACCTAATCATTTTTTATTAGAGATACGTTTAAACCATTTTCTGTTTTTTCTATTTATTGGCCAATTAATTAATATAACAGCTTTGTCAATTGCATATTAGAAATTGTAAAATAATTGTGCGATGCGAATGTAGGAATGTTAAATCTTGTAATTTCTTGTTCTCTAATAATTTTTTTTACAATAGATATCGGAATTTCAAAGGTTTTCACTGGTTATAAAAGTTAGAGAATATGTATAATTAAAATATCTGTGAGGTTTATAACTGGACTAATAAGTTTCACAACACTGCCATCTATGTGCTTCCTGGCACTTCATAAACCAAGTAGGCGGAGTATTAAACTTCATATCCTTCTCTAATGAATATCTGCATCTCGACATTTCGTCCCGCCCTATGTTACCTCACTCCAACCCGCGCTTTTACAGCAGATGGTAGGTAACCTGCTGTGATGGGCTCTTAAGGTGCCTTAAATAAAAGCATTCCTTGCTTATATTAAAATTCAATAAAGGTGTCCTGTATTTTAATAAAGTACAAACATTAAAGGTGTGTTAATTGCGCATGTGTGAATGCCAAATAAGGGAAGACTTTATTAATAAATTGGTTTGGTAAAATGAACGTTGCAATAACTCTTTAGTGTTTTAAGCGGTAGACATAAACTATACACGCGATTGATAATATCGACGTTCGCCGCATGATTGAAATTTGTAGTATATATATATATATATATATATATATATTATAGTGGTTTTAAAAGATCAAAAATAAATATAAATGAAACAATTTCAAAACACCCTGTACAAAGGAACAACCAGGAATTACGTGCAAAAGTTATATTAGTTAATTCATTTTTAGGTAACGGGTATTAATCAAATTGTACAAATAATGATAAATATTTAGTAGGTTTGCAAAGAAATTAAATGGTAGAAGCCAATGCCATTAATTTATTAATTTAATTAAATTTAATTGAACGATTATTGATGTATAATATACATAAAAGCGTGTAAAAACTCAATAATATCAAGATGAGACGCGTTGCTAACAAACAAATATATCAGTAGGGTTGAAATACGGGGAAAATCCAACTCGTAGAAGTGTTATTTAAAACGCATTAAGATTAAACACCTGCAGAATTTTAAATGTCAGGCTCTAATAGTTTTGTATAGACAAACATGAAAATTCGACGTATATTGTAAACCGTCGCATGCGTTTTCTGGAAATATTAATGAGGGGTTAGTTAAATCACGTAGTAAGTCTACGTGGGTTTAGATAGCAGAGGGTCCGGAATATTGATTTTCTACCAATCAAACCAGGTTAGAAAGAGACATAGAAAACGCATAAGCAAGAGACAACGATAGTATAGGAGGGACTTGTAGAGCGTCAGTAGGTCTACGATTGGTCGATATGATTAGTCTGACTTGAAACAAACAAATATTATAACGACGTGCTAAATTTCGCGAGATTAAATATTGGTGGAGTGCAAAATTGTAAGAATTATTATTTTAAATAAAGGATTTCGTGTTAGGTAGGTATAGAGAGGTTACATTCAAAGTGTATAAATGTTTTTAGACAACGTGGTGAAAGCCCTTAATATTTCGATCGTCCCAAACGACGTATGAAAGTCAACACAAGTTGTAAGTATGATAAAATCATTTAAATTATATTGCATAGTGGTAGCCTCTTAATTAGTACGCGGTTAGTGTGCCAAAATTACATTTTTTAATTGAGGTATCACCTATAATTTTTAACCAACTCGTGTCGGGGCATTAAGTGACGTAGATCACAGTAAATAATTGTGAAAGACGTATGTTGAAATGGAATTTGAAATTTGGTTACACCGTGAAGGCAGCGTTAGCAGTTCAACTTAGATGGAGTTCGTCTAGTAACAGCTAGAAACGGCCTGCAGATCAGATAGAAAAAATACCTACCATTATCTACAGAGCGGAGATCTTCTAGAAATTTCCAAGTAACGATTTGAAATTGTGATTCCTATAAACTGTAAATTTTGGGTGACGTATGAGAGTGTTTTTTAAGGTAGTGTGGATTATTTACGTATTGAACATAATACGTGTAAATAACTTTATTATGGTATTTAACTAGAAATTTGAAGGTATCTATAAAGTTTTTTAACGTTCCATCAGAACGTGAAATTTTTGTGAAGAGTACATGGCTTTGCTTTTTTAATGCAAAGTAGAAGGGCATACATTATGCATAGTTAGCTGGGTTATCATAAGGTCACCATACCCCATAGTTTACTTAGATTAAAATAATAAATAAATAAATTATAAAGAAGGAATTTTAGAGAAGGTATTATTCAAGGCCCATTTACTTCGGGTACATTTTATGTGTTTGATGATTTTAAAATAAAATACAGGACATTTCAAAATAAGATTTACTGAAGTGTAACGTGATCAATGAAATATGGACAATTTTGAATTTCATTTGTAAATAGTGATAAATAAAAGATTGTATGTTTGTTGTATTTTGTGGTTTTATTGGGAGTGTGCGTGAATGATAGAATATGAGAGTGAATATAGATATCCAAAAGGAGGTCCAACTGAGCTAGCCGGAAGCAGTTGAAGAAGGCCATTCAACCGAGGAAGAGAGGAAAACGGGTAAGAAATATTTTTTTTGACTTATTTAAATTTTTGGAAATTTTTCTAATTTCGAATTTGAAAATTTAATAAAATTTTCGAGTATATTTTTGTTGGTGAGGATTTTACCCGAATTCCACGGCAATTTTATGACGGCCCAATGTTGGGGCTCGAATGTTTTTTGAGAGAGTACTAATTTGGACCCGAGTTCCACGGCAATATATATTTTTGGCGACCACAACGTGAGGGCTCGAGTTCCAAATAAAATTTTTGTTATTTTATTCCAGGAAACTGGCGATCTGAGAGAGAGAGTTTCTGTGTGTGTATAAATTTAGGAGTATTTTAGAGTGTGTGTGAGTGATTAGAACGTATGCAGAGAAAAGAGTGGTTAAGGAGTCAAGGAGTGGAAATTGGAAGTGACGATAGTGCATTGTGTGGGAAAAATTCGAAAATGGAAGAAGCTGGAGGCAGTAGAGATCAGTCGAGGACGGAATCAGGGGATCAAGGAAATGAGTTAATGATGAGAATGTTTGAGGAAATGCGATTAGCTAGGGAAGAATCTAATAGAGCGAGGGAGGAGTCCAACCAAAAATTAGAGCAGATAAGCGGGAAAATTGAACAAAATACGAAAGAATTTACAGAATTTTAAAAATAGTCTTACCGTAAAAATGGGGAGGTTGAAAATAGGGTTGAAAAAATGAGCATGATATTACAGGTCTTCGACAGGAAATGGGACATTTAAGGTCCGAAGTACGCATTTTTGTGAAGAAGAGATTAATGTAAAATGACAGAAGTGACAGACTCATGTAGGGATCAGTTAGGCAGGGTAGAACGCGAAGTTAGTAGTATCAAATACAACATGTCGAATTTAACGGGGGATGGTCCCAGATTTTCTACAGGTGGAGTATCATTGGACCAACACATGAAGTTTTATGGCGATAACAGGGTAAATCCACAAATTTTTATTAATAGTGTAAGAAATCTAGTGGGAAATTTATTTGACGAACAGACTAAACTAAATACGATAAAGGCTTTATTAAAGGACAATGCGGAGGCATGGTACAATTTAGTAGGACAGGACATAGACACGTATCAGGACTTTGAAAACAAATTTTTACAACATTACTGGAGTGATCACAAACAGGATCAGATTAGGGACGACTTGATTACAGGAAAATTTAAGGGAGAGTTTGCAGGTTCTAGGGAGCAATATGCCATCCGCAAATACAGTGTGGCCAAACAACTGAATCCACCTTTGACGGACAGACAGATAATCAAGTACCTATCACGACATTTTGAACTGGAAATTAGACAACACGTGGCCTTACAAAACATCACAGAACGGGAGACGTTTTGGAATACTTACAGAGATATGACGATGTATGTGTTGGACGGACAAGAGAGATACGAGAACGAAACGTTAACACCGTTAGGTTTGACAACAGGACACCGAATTATCCGAGACGGCCTGACTACAACAGAAATTTTCGACCGAATTGGGAACGACGAGGACAGGAATACAGGAGCAATAGTGCGACTAGGGGACCGACGCCAAGACCTAGTTACACGCGACAGAACAGTTTACCGGAGGTAAACAGGACTGTGACCAGCACGCCGAATAGAGACAGGGACACGGATATTAACACGAGGAGGACGTACGCACAGGTTGTAGAAGGACAACCAGGACCAAGCGCGGAAAACAGGATGGGACAGGATTTTTAGAACGCGACAGACCACTAGATTTCTGTGTAAATGTATATGAACATCCACGTGAATTTTTCAAAATTGAGGAGGAAGCAGAGCCAGAAACTGAGGAAAAATTATGTTTGTCAATTATTAATTTAGAAATTTTTGAAAATAATGTAGAAGTATTACTTGATACAGGGGCAGAGGCGAGTTTAATATCGGAGGAATTCGTCAGCAAAATTAGGGATAAGGTTTGTGATAGAATTATGCCTATAAAACGTAGCCATTTAGTAGCTCCAAATAAAAAGAAGTTTGCTGTAGTAAATAGTGTTGTGGTGCTTAGGATAGATATAGGAGGTTTTAGCTGTGAACAGGAGTTTGTAATTGTACCTGGACTGAAGTTTCAGAGCATTTTAGGTGTTGACTGTATGATGAAGTTAGGGGTTTTGATAGATATGGAAAGGAAGGTAATAAGGATTAAGGATAGGGTAGTGTCATGGAAGGGCAGTTATGAAGTCACAGAGGATGACACGGGGTTTAGTATTAATGTAGTAGAGGTAGAGGATGATGAAGTAAAACAGATCAACACGATAAGATGTCCAGAGGAAAGGAAAGTAGAGGTTCAAGCTTTAATACAAAAACATGCAGAAGTAGTGGGGGTAGAAGCAGCATATCGGGAGCAGGTGAAGGCAGAATTATTTTTGACGAGGTTAAGTGGCAAGTTTGTTTTTAATAAAGTAGATTTAAGGGATTCATTCTGGCGGATTCCATTACACAAAAATTCTAGAAGGTACAAAGGATTTTCCGTAGAGGGAAAAATCGAGAATTTTAAAGTAGTATCGTTTGGTTTGTCGGCAGAAAAGAAAAAAATAGTAAATGAGAAACAGACAAATGTAGGGACTGAAGAAGAAGCTGTATTTAAGAGTCAGGATAATAGGGATGATAAGGATGTTAAGTATAGATATAGAAGGGGGAGAAATAGGGATGAAGAGTATTAGGATGGTGAGAAGAAAGACTTGGAGGGTCAAGAAGAGAGTTAGATTTAAATAGGATAGGGATAGAATAGGTGTAGATAGAAGAGTAGAAGTAAGTGTTTATAGAAAATAAAGCTAGGTATAGGATAAATATGGGAGATAATTAGAAATAGGTTTAGGATGAGAACAAAGAGTAAATGTAGGAAGAAAATAAGATAGGGTAAGTATAGATATTTCATATAAGATTAGTGGAGAGTTAGGAATAGAGTAAGAGTAGGATAGGCATATAGGATTAGGTAGGGGGAAGTAAAGTATAGTGAAGATTAGTTAAAAGTTAGGAATAGGATAGGTATATAGGATGTATATAGGATTAGATGGATGAGTAGGATGAAGTTAGGGATAATTTCAGTTTATAGAATTAGGTGAAAGTTAGGAATAGGATAGGGATATAGGATAGGTGTAAATATTTTTTTTTCGATTGGAGACAAAGTAGGTAAGTTAGATAGATAAGGGTAGAGAGAGATAGGCAATTTTTTTTTGTTTGTCTAAATACTTAATATTTGCATTCAAATAAGTGGGATTATTTGTATTCAAATAGGGGGAAAATACTCATATTTAGACCAGGGTAGAAAATTAAATAATCACATCAAATAATTTTAATCACCGTGTATAATGAATATTATTAGATAATACGCGTTATTAAAACCGTGAAGCATAAAAATTTATTAGTTTCATCAAACATAAGAGATTTAAATCATGTACAAGACGCTTTATATCAAAAGAAGCAGTATTAAAAAGCTCTGCGTGTAATGTAATTATTCCTAAACAAATGGAAATTACCTGCGAAATTTATATTAATTAACCCTATTTTAAGTAACCGGTATTGAACAAAACGTACAGATAACAACTAATATTTAGTTAGGATTCACTAAAATTTAAAGGGTTTTAATTTTAATTGGAGTTAGTTGAACCATTATTAATAATAAGCATAAAACTTGTAAAAACCCAAGATTATAATACTAGAAAATAAAGCTCTGAGAATTAATATTATGTTGAACACCTGCGTAGTTTAAATATCAAATACGGCGAAAATTTTGTAGATAATTAATGGTTCAGAGAATCTTGGGGAAAACGTTGCATAATAGTTACAAGAATTGCTAAAGGTGGGTATTTCACACTCCATGTGGACTAAAATAATCGATAATACAGAATATCAATTTGCACCAATACGAACAGGTTAGAAAAGGAAAGAGAAAATGCGTCAAGCAAAGACACATATTGTAAAAGGCGGGATTTAAGCAACGTCACGAGGGTCACAATTGGTTGAAAATAGGATGCAAATATCAGAGGTAGAAACAACAATTTCTGTACAAAATTAATTAGTTTTTCTCGGACATGCTTGCGTGCCGTGTGTTGAAATTTCTGAGATTTAAATGGGACGAGTGAAAATTCGTAAAATCGACGCGCGAGCGACAGACTGGGAACATAGAATGAGGAATTCTTTAGAATTACCCGTTTTGGGGACAAAAGCGACGTGCCGGCTTTTTACTATATATACCGAGATGAATATAAACAAGCCCTCTTAGACTTTTGACGATTCGATGCGTTAAAAGCTCGTACATCCGCGACTTGATTGAAGATGTTAAACAGTGCATTTTAGTTGATAAAATAATTTAAAATTTTGCTCGTATATTTTAGTGATTCAAAATAGTTGGTTATTTACGTGCTAACATGAATGTACTTCAGTGCACTTAGATACAAGGTAATAAAATTTAGTTTCACTGTACCAATTAGCAAAATTTACAACGACAAATGTATACACAAAAGTAGGCAGTTTTGGCGTATATTGGTGAAAGAAGTATGAAGTTATTTGCTATTTTCGGGGTGTTAATAATTAAATGGTTCAAATACGTGTCTGGATCCACGAAACAAGGGTCAGATATACATAGATGAGTTCCGGAAAAGCCCAGAAACAACTGGTGATGGAGAAAATTTTTAAAGCGTTGAGAATTAGAAGCCGTAAATATAATCCTGTTGGAATGGTGTGATTAACTAAAGGGACGATGTACTTTGAAGCTACGAGGACAGTAACCTTCAGGTAAATTATACTATTTTGTTTGACATTTTGTGTGTGTTGAATAACTTTATAATTGATTTACTTTAAATGGACATTAGTGAAATTGTACTAACCATAAAATTTTAATTTTAAGATGAAATTTGCTTGTTGAAGTAGAAAGGGTATTTAGTTTTGATGTTCGGTAATATGATGAAAATTTGGGTATGTCTTTGAGCTCAATTAGACGAACCTGGTTAATTAACGTAAAGGGTGGTAGATGCTCCTTTATACTCAGACTCCGGTCTGCTTATATTGTTATATTAATTAGTAGGCATCCAACAAGGACTTTAATTTTGGATGCACATTAAAATGATAATAAAATTAATCTTGAAATTCTTTTTAAAACTGAAATTTATGCTGAGTTTTAATTTTGAAACTTTAATGTATTCTGAATATTGATGTAAATAGAGTTAACGTTGATGTTTTTGGTAGGAATGTGTTGTTTTTTTTTATGAATGAGGAGGTTTATAACATTAGGTGAGCAGCCGAGGCGAAAAGAGGATCACAGCCGTTTATGACGCCCAATCTGTGGGACTAGAATTTTTTTGTGGAAAAGACCCAGTTCCCGCATACAAAGGAGAATATCACAGCAATATATATATATATATATATATATATATATATATAATATAAATCGTGCAAACTTTTGAATTATGAATAAATCACCTAGTTTGATGTTTCTGGGTATTTTTAACTTGCCTAAAGTACAACATGAGAAACATTAAATAGGACTCGAAAAAATATTTGGGATAAGGAGTGAGTTATAATATCACGTCTCCTTTACACCAAACAAGACGGAAAACTAATTATTAATGGTTCATGAAGACACTACGTGATAATATAATTAAGAACGTTTACTTACTCAATGTGAGGTAGAAGTGAAAGGATGGTGGAGTATCTACTCGTGCGTTTTTCGACACGAAAAGTTCGGGCCGGCCCGAATCGTTTGGCTCGGCCCGGCCCGAAGAAAGATAGGCCCGGTCCGGGCCCGGCCCGAATAAAGTAGTCAACGGCCCGGCCCGGATTCGAGTACGAAATCGGGCCGGACCCGGGCCGGACCGGCCCGAAAGCCCGAGCCCAAATCCATCCCTAATTTTTGACATGCACAAATACAGCAAAGGTAAGTTATAATAAGCGGGTGATTTTTTAAAAATAATAATATGTGCTATTTTTATAATGCTCTTTGTTCATTTCTACGAGTATCCCACTATATAACTCTACGTGTCTCTTTCTACCCTCAACTCAATGCTGTTTAAAGCACAAATAAATTTGTTAAAACGCAAATTACAAAATTGGAAAAAAGTGGCCAAAGCTGCATTTTTGTTGCAAACAAAATTAACTCAAAATTCCCCGAAAATTCACATAAATAATAAGAAAGAAATTTAAACTTCCTGATTATGTTCTCAAAATCTTTTCTCTACTCCCGTGCGTAAAGTACCAGTTTTACGAATCAGCAACAATGCGTGAAGTGCAATTTCACACCGGTGTGTGAAATATAATGTAATTTTTGTACAATTTACTAGAGGCACACTTTCCATAAAAGTTCATATACTTTTACGCACTGGTTGAAAGTAAATAGGTTGCTGAGCGTACTTTGTTTTGGTAATATTTTAAAATGCCACAGCAGCTATCAAAAGCAATATTTAAATAAGTACATTTTAAATCTAAAGTCGTAGAAAAAGAATAGTGTGCAACACGTGTGTGAAGTTAGTTACACTCGTTTGGTTTGCAACATCTGCTCTCCAGCTCGTGTTGCAAACTCCTCACTCGTGAATAAACAGTAAACTTAACACACTTGTTACAAAAACTATACATAGTACATACATCAATTCAAAAGCTATGAAATTTTAAAAATTATTGAGGACCGAAACAGGTACTAACAATAATAATGTTCAGCATTTTTTTCAACGCCTATAGATGTAATATTAAGAAAAACCATTTCAGACATTTTTAATGCGAAATTTGACCAACAATCTAAACATGTACTTGTATCAGAAAGGAAAAGTTGAAAATAAACTTTTAAATTTTGGGGCGGTTCTTACTTTAATAACCAACCAATTAAGTCGAAATATTGGTAGTCAATATATTCATATTAAAATTTTAACCTAACATTTTAAAAAGTGCGACCTGTATTAAATACAAAAAATTCTCACACTTACCTGGAGGACGGGCAGACCGGCATGCCCCAGACTCACTTTTCGTCCCTCTTACTTTTTTCTTGAACGATTTTTAAGGCTACTCAAAAATCCTACATAGGATGTACGATGTTAACGAATACATACTGTGAATTAAAAAAATTTAACAAAGAGTATAATAAAGAAATGCTAAGTGTGCGGGTTAGTTGCATTGGCTTGAAAGTAGATGTTTAATAAAAAATCGAACAATTAAATCATAACTATCCTCTTTTTCAATTTGCACTTATAGTAGCGTCTATTTATCGATTTGTTAACTGATATATGCATTTTAATTTAACTATCTGCAAGACAATATCAGGAAGGTAGCTATAAGTGCTACGTAGATTGGATAGCCACAAAATGACTAGCGTTTTCATTTTTTGACGAAGAGGCTACTCGCCAGTTCTTGATAGCATTCAATGAGAAACAAAAGTGCCTGCACGAAAGGCTTTAAAAACATGGTGTTTTCTAGATTTTATGATCTTCAAAACAAGGTTTTAAAAATGTTGCAACAAAATTAATCAAGTATTTCTTTTACAATAAATGGTTAGACGGCAATAAACGGCAAATCTTATTATGGAATAACTGCTAGTTTTATTGACAAAAATTGGAAGCTACAGTCGATAGTGACAGATTTTGTACCATCTCGTGGTCAATACACAGAGCAAGCTATCGTAAAGTTATTTTTTGATTGTTTAGAAAAGTATGGTATTCAATCAAAAATCCAAGGCATAACTGTGGATAACACGACAACCCATACTTCTTTCATGAGAGAACTAAAGGTTCGCCTACTCAGTTTTGACAATATAAATCAACACTTTTGATGTATTGTGCACATCTTAAACCCGTATGTTCAAGTTATGCTGAAAAACTTGAACCTCAACTCTGCAGAAAGAGAAACCGAAACATAGGACGAAGAAAGTGGAAATGATGGAGACGATTCTAATAACGAAGGAACACAAAATATAAGCAATTGTATACAAAAAGTTCGTCGTTTATTCAAGAAAATAAAGAATCCGAACTGCTTAATAATCGTTTCAGAGGTGCTTGCGAGGTTGCTGGGGCACCGATTACGATAACTCCAATTCTCGACGTAATCACCTGGTGGAATTCTACGCATGATATTTTAGAGGTCACGGTAAAATTAAAAATGGTGTTGTGTATTTGTGTAGTAGTGACAGTGCTTTTAAAATTTTTAATTTAAGTGAAAATAAGTGCCAAATTGTAGACTCGTTGGTTAAGTTTCTAAAAATGTTTAAAAAAGTTAGTGAACTATCAAGGGGAGATAAGTACGTTACACTTCCTTCTATAGTAATTGGCTTCAACATGATTGGTGATAAAGTTGAAGCCACTACAAAGACATTAAGTGATAGGATAGATTAGTTCTACTATCGATGAACAACAATTAATTACTCATCAAGCCGTAAGAGATAAGTCATTGAAACATTATAGGCTCGCTAATTAGCGTTATTGTGCAGTATTAGTTATAGATCCATGACATAAAATAGAAATTTTCGACCTTACACTTTGGGGTAAAGCTTTAAAGCAAGAATCGTTTCCTACTTTTGAAAATTTATTGAACCAATATGAAATGGGTAGAAATTCCACATAGGTTTCGCCACTCTCAGAGTCTTTAGAAAATAACGACTAAGATGGTTCTGATATTATCACTTTATACAGGTCAAAACGATCTAAAACCGATCATTCACCAGCAAGCAGCGAATTACATAATTATTTAAATGCTTCTTTTTGTGATGACCTGTAAGACATGTGATGGAAGTGCAAGTGATGGAAAAATAATGAAGAGCAATATCCTGTCCTCAGCCAGATGACCTTTTAAGCTATCTCTGCTTCTAATATATTCCGCATTATTCCCTCATTCCTTAGTATCTATCCTGCTTTCTCTTCTATTTTTTTACTGTTTTCCACATATTTCTTCCTTCCCCTACCATTTCTAGAACCTCTTTGCTCTTAACTTTGTCTGCCTACGATATCTTCGTCAAACGTCTTTAACACCACATTTTAAATGCTTTTTCCTATCCACTTCTCCTATTGTCCTAGTTTAACAGCAGTAGAGTACTGTGCTTCATACATACGCTTTCAGCAATCCTTTTCTTGTTCATATGTTTGTTGTCTTTGAACACAATAGTTGGTTTTTCTTGTTTAATGTAGCACGATCTTATACTATTCTTTGTTTTGTGTATTTCCCATTTTGCGTTATTTTACTTCCTAGGTAGCCGAAATCCTTAACCTCTTGTAAGGTCTCGTTACCTATTTGTATTCCTGTTTTCGATTTATTTTCCCCTCTTTTGCTTACTAGAACTTTAGTTTTATTTTTGTTAATTTTCATACTGTATTTCTCTGTTAGAACTGTTTCCATTTCATTAAGAGCAGCTTCTAACTCTTCCTTGCTAGATGCTAGTACCGCTATATCATCTGCAAATCTAAGCATACCAATTTTTTGTTCCTGCATAATAATTCCAAATGTCTTCCTGCATTTGACTGTATTCATTGCTTCTTCGATGTACAAGTTAAAAATTAACGGAGATTGGGGCACATTCCTGCTCCACACCTTTCCTAATATCTACTTCTTTAAGTTCTTGCTCTAATTTTATTACAGCCGTTTGCTCCTTGTATAACCTGTGTACTATCCGTCTATTCCTAAAACTCATTCCAGTCTTTTTGAGTATTTCGAACATTTTTTCCATTTTACATTGTCGAATGCTTTTACCAGATCTACAAACCTTATATACGCTTTCTCCTTTTTCTATTGTCTTCTTCATTATCACTATCAGAGCTAAAATAGCCTCCCGTGTTCCCATGTTTCGCCTAAACCCAAATTGATCGTCCCTTAGTATTTATTCAATTTGTTTTTCCATTCGTTTTTGTACAATTCTTGTTAGTATTTTTCACACATGTGTTGTCAAACTTATTGTGGGAAAATTTTCACATCTCTTCGCGCCTCTCTTTTTTGGTATAATGACTATGATGTTACGTTTGAAATCTTTTGATATCTCGCCTGTCTCATACATATAGCTTACAAGTTGGAAGAGAAGTTCTGTTTCTGCCTGCCCAGCGGTTCCTCGAGTTTCTGCTTGAACCTTTCCTGTACCCGCTGTCTTCCCACTTTTCAGACTTTTATTGCCAATTCAACCTCACCTCTAAGTATAGGATATCCTAAGTCATCGTTTTCAATGTCTGATTCCTGTTCTAGTGCAGTTAGTTCCTCTCCTGCATATACATTCTAAGTATATTCTTACCATCTAACCACTTTTTCTATATTTTCTATAATAATGTCTCGTTCCGCGTTCCTTATATTTTTGCTATACGGTTTTATATCCCTAAAATTCATTCTAATTAGTTTCTATGCGTCGTCTGTTTTTCCTATTTCCATCTTAGTTTGTACCTCTTTGCATTTTTCATTAATCTATTGCTATTTAGCTTTTTTGCATTTGCGAATAATTTCCCATTCTACAACTTTGTATCTCTGTTTTCTGCTTCGTCCGTTTTGTTTTTGTATTTTTTTCTTTCTTCTATTAAATTCGGGATATCCTTTGTTATCCTTGGTTTCTTATTTTTTGTTTGTGTATACCACAGAATAACTCTAGCCACCATGTCTAGCCTGGATTTAATGTTATTCCATTCTGTCTCTACATCCTTGTATAAGAAAATTTCCCGGTATCTTTCAGCAATTGATTCGACTTTTTCAAATCTTTTGTGGATTTCTTTATCTTTTAATTTCTCAAAGTTGAAGTGACTTTTTCTGTTCCTTTTTCTTAAATTTTTAAATTTAAGAGCGACCTTCATAGTTACGATGTTGTGATCAGTGTCTATATCTGCTTTGGGTAGCTTCTATAGTCATTTACTTGATTCCTAAACCGTTGTCTGACAAGAATGTTATCTATTTGATATCTTCTTATATCTCCTGGCATCTTCCTCGTGTATCGTTTTCTAGCATGATGTTGAAATAATGTGTTTGTGATGGTTAAATTATTTTTGTCGCACAATTCTATCACCCTATTTCCCTTATCGTTTTTCGTGCCTAAATCAAATAAACCTTCTAACGCTCCTTTCCTACCCACACCTACCAATGCGTTAAAATCCCCCTTAATTATTAAATTTTCATGTGCTTTTACGTATCTTAGTATGTCTTCGATATCTTCGTAGATCGCTTCTACCAAATCTCTTCCAAAAATTAATCACGTGTGCTTTAAACGCCAAAAAACAGTGCTGTACTACATTGTGTTTCGTCCTGTTGTTCTTACACGAATGACAGGTGAAAACTGGCAAGCACTGTCAACCCAGTCATGTCACCGCCCAATATACATACAAGCGTAGCTAGCTTTTCTTTGTTGGTATAAAGCGTTAGTGAAACAAAAGTTACCTTACACGTGATTTTACAATGCTCCACCCGAAGGTAATACATTGGCCAGGAGGCAAGTTTTTTGTTGCCTATAAATTTAGAATTTTGACTAACCCTTGCTGTTCCAAGCAAGGTTTGGATCTTTAACGTGCGTGACAATACTCGCACACGGGACCTCCATTTAACCTCTCATCCGAACGATAGCGTAATTTTTGTGAAAATGCTCACTTGCCATTTTTCAAGCAGTCGGCCGTATCTGGATTTGAACCCAGGACCTTGAGATCCGTAGCCTTACACTTACTACATTGATCCACAGCGTCGCCAAAACAAAAGTTACCGGTGGACGAATGATGAAAGAATCCTTACAAACTAGCTCTAAACTTCACATCAGTGGTTGAGCGATGAACAGAAGCGCACAGGGTGAGCAAAGAAAGCAATGGTGACAGAAATGTTGAGCAGCACTGCAGCTAAGCAAATTGGGAAAAACTAACCTAGGGATGGTGCAGGAACCCTAGCGTCATGTATCGTAATGCCAATCAATGATCATGAGCATGGGGTTTATACCTGAAAGAAACACATTTTAGTGAAATATAAACACAAAACTTTGGCTTGCGTTTCAAAATTCAGAAATAAAGCTAACAATAAAACATGCTAAATCCTTGTTACATAAAACTCCTAAACTTTTACTCAAATAATTATACACCATTCTATATAAGTCAAGACTACTTCAAAAAAAATTGGTGTCTCTTGTAAAAACTTTTGACCACACTTATATTTACTAAATCATCAAACGTGTAGTAAGTAAAAAAATTTTCAAAATCAGTTTATGCACATAATTTTAAATTAATTATTCAACAACAAAAAATAAGACATGAAAACAATAATTAATCGATTTTAATTGAGAACTTGAAGAGTTAAAACTATATAACTGAACTAACATTTTTGTTTTGCTTATACAGAACGTTTTATGGTAGCGTTATTGAATTAATTCACAAAATTGTTTTAAAAATATGCTCTAAAGTATTAGCATTTTTCTTTTATGAATATAGACAAAAGCTAGTTCTTTAAATTATGTATACACGCAAAATGTTACAATCAGTCATATTGGCATTCAACCGATTTCTCACATCAAATATTTAAGTCATGAAGTCGTGTATAAGAGAACTGTTACTAAACAATATACAAAATATGTAAATACTTTGCATAGATTTCAATTAAAGTAATACTTTCAACACTACAGGCAATTCCTTGTTAAACTGTTCCATACAAATTGAAAAGCTTAAGGTAGACAAAATACTCTTCACAATTTTGTAAACATATAAATACTTAAATAAAGTGGATATAAACTTCAATGTTTTTATTTTGCATGGGTTCAACTTTGATCTATAAATTTTATTAAGTATGTTACGGTATTCCGCGCAAACACAAAAGAAAACAGTAAAAGTAAGTCAAGAAATCGTTTACGTCGAATACCGCAACAAAACTGGGACAGAATGGTATAATTCAGGCTAGCTCAAAAACGTCGCGGAGGGGCGTGGATGAAATAGAAAGAATACATTGGAAACCTCTGTAAAACTATATTGTTAACATACAATCTCGAAAGGCTATTTACAAAACAACAAAATCCAATAATTTGCGCAATCGTTTGTTACGTGATGGTAAACAAAGCATCATAACATAAGAATATAAAATCGGTAAACAAATATAACATTTTATAATCTAGATACTTACTTAATGCTTCACCTTTATATATATACGAAAAAAAATAAAACATAAACTATACAGTACTTCTAGGAAAAGAAATATACATAAGTTATATATACATGCTGAATTGTGAAGTGCACCTCCTCAAGAAATATTGTAACATTAAACTTGTACACCCTAACTTAAATTAATCAAATATTAACTATTTTTAAATTGATGCGTAAGTTCCTTACGATAATCTATAGCAAAAGGACAAAAGAAACAGTAAAACGAACAAACTTTAATTAACTAATTTTTAACATGGTTCTTCGTGCATTGTGATTGAGTTTTGTAACGTGGTGTTGGCAATTTATTAGATAATCATAAGTAATAGCAGCAAATGGAAAGTCTATTCTTCACAGCAGCATCAAAAAATTACGAAAACAGATAACTATACCTTGAGCTATAGGCTTCGTGTTGGTACCATCTCAGGACTGGGAAAATGCGGTTGCATTTCTCCATTGACTGGATGCTGGAACCACCAACTTAACTCATACTAGCACAAAGAGTATTTTAATAGCGCAAATTTACAACATGTATCTTCGGTAAGAAAATGTTGTATTCAATGTTCCTTTCAAAGCACGGTCTCTATTTTATAAGGACAGAATCATGTATGGGGGTAGGTATTTTGGAAATATATCGCCGAAGAATCAAATGTGCAAAATTTTCAGACAACAGCTGCCGAAATACAAACTGTAACAGCTTGCCAACAAGCAGTTAACGCAATTATCAAAGGATTTTTAAACAAAGGAAAGCAATCTTGTTACTTTGTAACATCTTAATAGCTGTAGAATAACAGTATACCTAAAGATAACACCCATTGCACGCAGATGTAGGCAGGTGGTAAGTGGCCTTATCTTCTAGAAGAAAGCTGTGCGTTTATTTGCAACTTTAATTAAAATGTAATCACTGCAGATGCTAGGAAATATTGTAACTGCTTTGTAACGTAATGTTTCCTAAGCAGCTGTTTGATTTTATAAGGCAAACTTTTATATAGAGTAATTACTTAAGAAATTTTATAAAATAACAATTATTTAAATGGAGGAAAATCGAGCTTGTTGAGAAATTTTAGGGCGTTTTAAAAATGAAAGCAGAAAAAATTATATGCAGGGTTTTGAACGTAACAAGTAACTTTAAATAATATATGGTTGATCCAACAAAAACAAAATTTAAGCACTAAACGACTGTTTGCCAAATGTAAAATAAAAGCAACTTGTGGTGCAGTATAATTTAAAACCCACTCACTAAGATTTGATGAAAATCTTACAAACAAAATTTTTTTACAAAGCCATAAAGTTGTAAAGCTCCATAATTTTTAATATTCAACGGAAGCTGTAAACTTTCAGATTACGATCTACTAAAAGTTTTGAATACCTCCCGGATGTCGAAGTTCAACGGACAAACGGCATACATCCTAAAAAAGAAACAGATTCGCATCGGCGTTTAAACTGCATTGCAATTCAATAGTTTTCAAATTATAAAAATAATACGAAATAATTACGTTACAAATTTTAATGATTTTTTAAATCTACTTTACTAGTTTTATATTCCATAGTTACGCTGTAAATTTTTAATACTCTAAAATTTGCGCCTAAAGTCTAAATACCTCATGGTTACGTTATAAAGAATTGTTTAATCAAAGTGTCCACAGCGTCGGTATTAATAACCATTGTTAAAAAGATCAAACATGTAGTTAGACATGCTGTCTTAACTAAGACCGCAAATTAATACGTAAATCATCTTTAGCCTTCAATATTATAAAGCTCATCCATTCCTGGCGTTATCCAACTGATTACGTAATATATACTCGAGGACGTCCGGAAGCAATCAACCTCGTGAAAGCAATGGTTAATGAGCCTTCAAATGTTAACTTTAAAACACGAAGAATACACTACAAAATCCGTATAGAATATTCGACACACATGATATACTTATCGTTAAATGTATATCAATAAGCGCTTTAAATTAAATACTAATATATGAGGAAATAATCACAATTGTGGCATGAATGAAAGCACCTGTTTTGGAAATGCTTCACAACATCTAAATCTACGGCAAAGAAAAGATACGTTGACGGATCAACAAATTGATGTAAAATGGTGAACTAGCTTACAAATACTACTTTTAAAATAAGCTTAAGAAATTTAATTAAATAAAAATATGAAAAACTGTAAACTGTACAGCACACAGTTACAGAGTTGTAGTCATGGATAAGCAATACTTAGTTAATGCATAAACCAAAATTTTGTCAGCAGTTTCTTTGTAGATTGAACGGCTCGAATTCCAAGTATTATGATGTCGCCAAGCATGGATTTGCGTTGTATTTGGACATATCTGAAGCTGTGAACATCTCTTTAGTCTCATTGCGGAATACATAGTAGGATTTCTACCTGCGAATGTATCTCTACCACAATAGAAGATATTTACAGTTATACAAAGCCCGTGCCCTTAATACCTCGCTTTCTTGAAATGCCAACGCTGGGTCGACTGAATTCCTTAATAATTATATTATTGGAATTGTCTGAAAATTTTTAATTTATTTTTACTAGTTTCATAACTGAGGTAGGTTATTTTATTTAAACCTTTAACACTAAACCATATCCTTTTGAAAAGAGCCAAGCCCGTTAATTTCCTTTGTTACAAACTTATATCAATTAATGTGATATTCTAAGCTTTTAAGCAAGAGTTATTACTGTAGCGATCTAGTTTTAAAAGACATAGGACGACAGTAACGCCTAAGTTAGTAATTCACGATTTCTATATTTTACTGTGGTAGCAAAAAATCAGTGAAAATTCATATCGCTCAGTCGTGACTTATGGTAAAATCAACGTTAATCTAAAGATTGTAATCAATATATACAAGAGAACACGTGTGAACCTAAGGTAATATAACTGATTGTACTAATTTAAATCTGTTCTCATAGACAGTGGCGTAACTACAATTTGGGGGTTCCCCTTAAAAATTATAATGAGGCCCGATTTAATAAAAATTTTTAAGAAACATAAAATTCACGATAAACTTTATTTAGTATTTAACACAAAACTATAAATTAAGTTTTTTTGCGGACTTTAATAGCTGAGAAGTTGTCAATAACATCCTGGAGCTCCATTTTGACGGCTGTTTCTGTTTTTATGTTAAGCAAAGCTAACATACATAACCTATCTTGACCCATTCTATTACGCACATAATTCTTTATCATTTTCAATTTTGAAAATGATCTTTCCGCTGAAGCAACAGCTATTGGTATTGTCAAAAATAAAAGAATTACCGAAACCAAATCTTCAAATGTGGAATACATATCGTAGTGGTTAACAATTAGTAGAAATCCAATATCTTTATTGTGTCGATTTTCTACAGTTCATTTTTAAAAGTTTTGGTAAATAATAATATTTGCAAACCTAAACCATCGGATAAGTCAATTGAATAAAATGAACAAAGAAATTCAGCTTTTCTAATTATTTCGTCGTCTTCCATTTGAAGTAAATTCTGAGGAATAAGGAATGAAAACATATCTGCCACTTTGTGAAATTCTTTAGAGCGTGTATGAATTTGAATAATTGCAATATCAACTATTCGAAGAAAAATAATTTTAAATTACATTTCCTCATTTGTAAATCGATGATCTTCCGCTAATTCATCAAAAAATTTCTTCTTAATTTTAGTTCTCTTTTTAAAATTTTTTTCCGAAACTCCCCAATTTCTAGCAATATGTGTAGCCTCTGCTTTCAAAGCTTCAAACTTGTTTCTTATTGCAGTCAATTTTTCAAATATTTCCTTTAAAGTTTCGGACGCCTTTACTACATCCTAATCTTTTCTTTGGATTATTTTTAAACCAAAATTTATTTTTCCAAACAGATTTCTCAGCACAACCGTAATAAAAACAAATTCAAATTTGTCCATGTTACTCTTTATTCTGTTTGCTTCCTAAATTTCTTCGCGTTGTTTGCTTTCAAAAATTATTTTGGATAAACGCTTTATTATATTCTTGTATTTTACTTTAACTGCTAATATCAAAATTAGTCTTCCAGCCCAGCGGGTTGGATTTTGTTTTTTTAATGTGATTTGCGACTCACCTGTTATAGAACTTAATATATCCCACATATTAATACTATTTCCGAAAAAGTTATAAATGTCTTGTAAATATGCAAAATAATTTTGAATTTCGGAAATTGCATTGATTGCACCATTAATAACTAGGTTTAAATTATGTGCTGCACAATGCACGTAAAGGGCTTTAGGTTCAATGGCTTTAATTCTAGATTAAACGCCGGTGTACGCGCCGCTCATGTTACTTGCACTGTCATACTCTTGGCCGCGACACTTATTAATATTTCCACCATCATTCTGTAGAATATTCATTATCTGGTTACTAATACCTTCAGCAGTTTGAGAATGTACTTGAAAAAACCCTGAAAGTATAATAAATATAATCTACTTATAATTACATAAAAATGATTTACTTAAAAATGTCTCTTGAATACAGATTCCTGTAGGCACCCTCATGTCAGTTTTCATAATTTTAACATACCGGTAAGTAATGCTAACTTGATCAATTTTACTAATATCTCGAGTTGTGTCAGCAATGACTGAAAAGTAAGGGGCTTCCACGATATCCCTTAATAACTTTTTTCTCAAAGTTTTACCTAGACAGCCAATTAATTCATTTTGAATTTGTGGAGATAAATATTTGATGGTATTTTTGGGATTGTTGACTAGTTCTCGCACGACATCGTCGTATTCAGCCAGCAGCTTCACATCGGATAAGAAATTGCAGTTACAAATGTCATCGATAGCTTCTTGGTCTTTACTTCCTCTGAATGAATTAAGGTTTTTTGCTAATTTCAAAGTGATTTTAAAAAGTCTTTCCAACACTCGTCGCTAAAAATGTTGATGTTTCAAAATGATCTCGTCATTTACTTTATCTACACAATTCATTCTTTTCCAAGTCTCTTTAACATAACATAAATCTATATGCGCCACACTATCCCTGTGGCTTTTAATTCTCTTAGATAAATCTTGCCAGTCATTAATGCCTTCCAGCCACACAAACTTAATTGTAGAAAACAGCCAGCATGGTTCACAATAAACTTTGTCGTATTTGGGGGAATAACATAGCCAAGTTAAATCAACTTCTATATTAGATGTCGATTTACAAACGTAATAATTTTTAGAAAAAAACCTGTTTTTAGCATTTCTGGGAAAGGGTCCTTTCGGATGACAGGGTCCGTATTTCAAAATAAATCTCTTAATGTATGTTGTTAATTGTAAACCAGAATATAGAGCCATATCAGTAAGATGCTTCTCCTCGATAAAGAATTTTATTTCGATTTCGGAACCTTGTTTTCCTATAAATAAATTATAGGTTGTAATACAAATTCATGGAAAAAAATTTTTGCAAAGTAAGTTCCGTACATGACGCCACATGATCTCGCGGTAAAATTTGCCTGCGTTTCTTCACAGAAAAAACCAATATGTTAATTTTTTTTTGATTCAAAGAAATTTCTTTGAGAGAATTTCGTTTTCTTTTAAGTCAAGATATTTGTTTTTTCCTTCACAGAAATTTTTTTGAAGGAATTTCATTTTGCTTTAAGTCAACATACTTGTTTTTTTTCGTGAAACTGAAATAACAACAGCAGATAGATAGATATTTATTTGTTCTCACCAATATGATAATAATATAAAGTTTATAGTAGTTATAAATTGATATTAGGATAAGAATCTCTTTATAAGCCACGTTTTGTACCTTCAACTAGATATTTCTTTGAAAAATGCTTATTGCATACAACATAACTACTGCAGATCTGGTTAATTGTTTTATTTAATAACAAGGGGTTGTTTACATTTGTAATCCAAAACCTAAACAGCTATCCTTCATTTTTAGGGAAATAATGTCTCTTACTCTCAGTGTCAATGCACCCTAACACAACACTTTTTTTTTTATTTCGCACTCTATAAGTTTCCATTTCTGAAAATAAACACTAATCTAACGATAACAGCACAAAATAGAAAATCAATAAAACAAAAAATAATACTATACTACTTAAATTTAACATAGAAAAACCTTTAATTATCTTGGCGTCACTTACTACAGTACAAATTGCCAAACGGAACGAGACGATCGTTTACAAAGATTACAGCGCTACTTTTATGCAGTGTTTAAACTCCATACCTCAGTTGTATAGCTGGTTGCCTAAAAGTTAATGCTCAAATTATGTATATCAGTTTCCATTATAAAGTGGGTGCTATGTGGGACTAAAATAATAATATAAACATACAAAACCTGCATGTATCTACAAGTAGGGTTAGGACAACGCTGGCACGTCGACGCTGACGCGGCACCTTAACACCTACACTTACCTATTAGATTTAACATTTCAGCGGTGATTGGCGTGAATTATGTTTTCGAGTGTGAAAACTTAAATAAAAAAAAATATTTAATTTTGTTGTTGAATCAATATTACAATTCGCACAACTGTTATTACAACTAACGTTAAGTAATACTAGCTATGGCGTTCAGTAAGAATGATTGTATTTTGGACGTTAACTATCGTTTTTATATGTTTTACTACTTAAATGAAAGTAAAGAAAGGCAGAAGAATTGTTACATTGGGAATTTACCCTAATTGACTTAAGAGTAACTTAATAGTAATTTAATAACAACATAATATGGAAAGGTACAACCTAAAATGGTTATATCCTGTTTTTGTTTACTTAACGCGGATATCGATAACATTACTCTTCCCTCCTTAAGTTAGAAAATAGTGGTTCTGCTATTTTCGATGTTAAAACTATATTTTTTTTAAATCTAGGTTTAATAATTTTTACATAAATTATAATAGAAATTATACTTAAAATAAGAAGTATTGAGAACGATGTGTTCATCCAGGAAGTGATGTCTTCACAAGGTCTTCTAGGTTTATATGTTGCAGATTTTCTGCCATCAATTTTAGATGTTTAATCTCCTTGCTGTCAATTTCTTGAAGTTGAATCGGACGGTGATTTGTTCGCTTTTCATCAAACGTTGTGTTGAATTTGGGTAGTTGGTATACGAACTCTTCGTGTATAGTATCTCAGGGAAGAAATTTTCTCCGTTTATTTTTATTGGACATTTTCCTATTGATATAACACTGGGTGTCTTGATTTGAAAAGTCCTTCATTGTTGCATTGTGATTGTATGATAATGGTTCTTGCAGGGATTACCAAAATATCTCCAGCATTTATTTGAATTATCGTGGAATCTAAGAATTGAATTCGATTACTTTGGCATATATTTTCTCCGGTTTTTATTAGATTTGCGAAGCAAGGCTGGCTTTTATGTAGCTTGTATTGTTGGCAATACTAAAAGGTTTCTATTTCTGCGCATCTATCCATAGTGGTCCAGTAGTTTTCGTTGTTTATTACCAAGTAAGGTAGCTCTGGATTTATGATTAGATTGGAAATAGGTATTGGGTATAATTGGAGGTATTGAAATTGTTCTGATATGACTGGAGTATGAATTTTAAATAGTATCAAGTTATTCTGAATAGTTACTTGTGTAGAGAATAAAGAGTAATAATTGATAAATTTCTTCAAGTGTGAGATTTACTCATTTTCATATATTTTATCTAGTTTTGAAATGATTCCATTTAATTGATTCGGTTCAATTATAGAACTGTGCAAGATATTGAGGCGAGCAAATGACATTGATAGTTCCAAATTATTAACCAAATTTTGTATTGAGTGTAATTGTGTCATTAAACTATCTATGATACTCGAAAGTGAAAATGCTTTTTCTAGAGCAATGACTTCGGTTAGTCTTAATGTTAAATTATTTAATTGGTTTCTTAATAGGATCTGATTCTTGTGTAAGGTATTGAAATTGCGTTCGTAAACTTTTGTTACTTCTTGTAGTAACGTTTTTTGTGAATTTAATTCGTTGTGAGTTCTCTTCGCGTCATTTACCAGTAGATTAAAGTAAGAGTTCATGTATTGTTCGTCTTCTGAATCTAGGGTACCGAATAGCTATTTTGATAACTTACCAACGCCGTTTATTAATCTTCGTTTTATCCTAATATTGTGAGAAAATGTATTTAATTCGGTTGCTGAGATTGATGTCAGAGATAACGCATTGAAATTTTATTTTTGAGTAAGGTTGAAAATTGATTGTGGGCTTATTTTTCTGTTACAATATTTTCTAAAGATTTAGGATCTGTTTTAATTCTTTTCAGTGATTTTTCGGGGAACGTTAAATTTACATGATACATGAATGTGTGTTTGGAAATAATGATTTTACTCTGCCCTATTTGTACAGGAAGGATGGGGTTCTTTATTTCTTCTATCCTCATTGGTTTTATGTCTCCTACATTAAGGCATATGAATAGGATGAGTATCTTCATTTTGTTCTGAAACAATACGTTGGGGTTTGAATAGATTTTTGTGATATGTTTTGCCTTTTGATGAAATTTGTCGGTCTTTATTTCGTTTATCCAGATTCGTTTGTTGGTTGCTATGGAGGTGTTTTGATATTACTTCATTTATGACCTTTAAATTTTCTACGTGATCTTGTAGATATTGGTTTAATTTAGTTTTCTCGTCAATTTCGAGTGGATTTCTATAGTCTAACCCTCCTCTGGTTATTTGAAAAGGTGTGTATTCTGTGGAGGTATGGATAGAATTGTTATAGGTTAGTAATGCGTAATTCATCAGTATCTCGATATTTTCGTGAGGTTTGGTACTTTTCAATTTGAGGATTGTTTTTGCTAGGGTGGAATGAAATCTTTCTATTGGGCTGTTACTACTGCGGTTATATGGTGTAGTATAATGAATTTCTATATTATGTGCTTGACATAGTCTTTGAATTACCTCGTTTTTCATTTCGCTCCCATTGTCTGTGGTTATTTTTCTGGGTATTCCGAAGTGGTTAAAGTATTGTATTAGTCTGTTTGCTATTTCTACTGATGTTAATGCTTTTATTGCGTATACTTGTCCAAATTTCGAAAAACTATCGATTATTGTTACAAAATATTGTCCGTGCGTAAAGATGGTCAAATGATTCCTTTCTGATAGGGGTTGGTTTGAACTCTAATTTATTGGGGTGTCTTTCGTACTTTGTTTCTTGGCATATTTCGCATGAGTTTACGTAATTTCTAACGTCTTGATCAAGTTTGGGCCAATAATATATTTTTTGATGGCTTTTAAATTTTCTTGTATTCCGCGATGCGACGTTTTTGTCTCGTGGTATCTTTTAAGTATTTCTTTTTGTTTTTCCGTATCTACTATGTCTGTAAGTATTGTGTTAGATATGAAAAGTGTAAAAGAATTGTTTTTAAAACGGTTTTTCAATATACTAATAAATTTTAGTTCAATTTCTTTATTTGAAATATTAAAACAATAGATTTGTTTGGGGATCATATTTTGTTTAATAAAAGTAATTATTTTTTCTTCGTCTTCATTATTAGGTTGAAAACTTTTATGCGATTTTTGTCAAAAATTTTCAGTCTTTTTAAAGTATATACTTTTTTATTCGAAAGGGTAATTATAATTTGATTTTTAAATATGTTTAATGCTTTTTCTGTATACGGTATTTGTAATTTTGGATTTTCGTGTTCACTATGTATGGTATTGTCGTCTGATTCGGGTAATATGAATTTAAAAAACATTCCTTCGAAAGAATTGGGGTTTTGACTCTGCCTATTGATTTCTTGGTCTAGTTCTTCTAATAACTGTTCTATATTTTGTTCGCTTTAGTCATTAAGATCTGGAGGATTTGCACATATAGATAGATTGTCGTCCGTTTCGAATGTTATGGGATTAATTTCAACTCGTGAAAGTGCATCCGCATTTGTATTTAGTTTGCCTTTTTTATAAATTAAATCGTATTCATACTCTTCTAATTTGAGTCTCCAACGAACTAGTTTGGAGTTGAGTTCTTTGAATGAAGATAGCCATTGAATTTTGTTCCGAATAAGTAGGGTCGAAAATATTTTACTGCCCATACTGTAGCTAAAAGTTCTTGTTCGATCGTACTGTAGTTACATTCTGCTGGGTTTAAAGTTCTTGATGCAAAGGCTACCGGTAGATCGGATCCTGTGGGGTCTTGTGACAATATAGCTCCTATGACAAAATTTGAAGCGTCTGTTATCAAAGTGAATTTTTCTGAAAGTTTGGGTGTTGTAGTATCGGTAAGGTAAGTAGTACTTTTTTACATGTATTAAATGACTCTAAAAATTCTTCGTTGTGTTGTATTTTAATATTCCTATCCAAACACTGAGTTAACGGTTTTGTTAGTTTTGCAAAGTTTTTTATGAATTTTCTACAGTATCCAATCAGTCCTAAGAAAGATTTTATTTGTTTTGCTGTTTGGGGTATCGGAAATTTTTTTATAGCTGCTACCTTTTTTTTGATTCGGTTTGATGCCTTCTGGCGTTATTACATGACCTAAGAATTCTACTTGCTTGCATAAGAAATCTGATTTGTCTAATTGAATTTTTAGTTCGGCTTCTTTAAGTTTATCAAATACCTGTGTTAGATTACTCATGTGCTCTTGTAATGAAGTTGAGTAAATAATTATATTATCCATGTAAACTAGGCAAATTTTGTTTACAAGGTCTCTGAGAATGTTGTCCATGACTCTAGGCGGCTCCGTGGCGTAGTGGTATGTGTGTGACTACTACGCCCAAGGTCCCGGGTTCGAATCCCGACACGGTCCGCTTGAAAAATGTTAGGCGAGCATTTTTCACAAAAATACACCCTTGTTTGGATGAGAGGTAAAATGGAGGTCTCGTGTGTGAGTGTTGTTACGCACGTTAAAAATCCCTACCTTGCTTGAAACAACAAGGGTTCGGCAAAATTCCAAATTTTCCAGGTAAAAAAAAAAAACTCGCTTCCTGGCCAATGTAGTACCTTCGGGTGGAACATTGGAAAATCAAATGTAATGTCCATGACTCTTTGGAATGTGGCTGGTGCGCTCTTTAGTCCGAAAGGTAATCTGAGATATTCGTAATGTACGTTTTCTACGTTAAAAGCTGTTTTTGGTATTGAGTCGGGATGTAATTAAATTTGGAAAAATCCTTCACTTAAATCGACTGTGGAAAAATATTGAGCTCTTCCTAGATGATCTAGGATGTCTGTAATATTAGGCATAGGGTAACGGTCATCAATGGTTTTTTCGTTTAGTTTTCGGTAGTCTGGGACTATACGCCATTTTTGTTTTCCGCTGTGATCAATTTTTTTCGGAACGATCCAAATTGGTGCGCTCCACGGGGATTTTGAGTGTCTTATTATGCCATCGTCAAGCATCTTCGCTATTTGTTTTTGTACTTCCACTTTATGTATATGTGGATATCTATACGATTTTGTATGGATTGGTATTTCATCCATGGTTTTAATTTCGTGTTTTATTTTATTAGTGAAACTCAGTTTCTGGTTTGGGTCGTACATTATGTCTTTATACTTAATTAATAGGTTTTTTAAAACTTCTTTTTCTTCTTGATTTAGGTGGTCCATTCTAATCTTTGAGAAATCAAATTTGGAGTTGCTTGATTCGTGTGTAGAAATGATTGAATCTATGTTATAACATTCGAAAGCAATTGGTGAATATTTAGTGTAATGTTGATTCAGAAAGTTGAGTTCAACTTCCAATATTTTTGTTCCTTCGGTGTTACGTCATCATCGAACAATTCGGTATTTGTGACAATAAATACCACCTGTGCGTGCATCCTACAGTTTTCAGTGAAACATTTTATTATATACCGGCAGGCAGTGCGTGAAGTGAGTCGCCTTCGAACCCTTGCAGAAGACGGTCGTGTGAGAGCTTTTGAAAGCGACACCATTACCCGGTCGAGCGTGTTACTGGTGGTCCGTCGGAAGCTCTTTGTGTGTGAATGTTTATTGCCCTCAGCGGCACAGGATAAAAGGTATTTATACCCTTTATTAAGTAGTTTGGTGTAGTTGTAGTTATTACATAACCGCTCCACTGCTATCGTTATTGCTTGCAAAAAGCAATTGGTTCTTCCCTGTAATTAGCATATCTTTATCAATTTATATCATCTCCTTAATCCCATTAATCATTGGTCCTATAAGTCGATCCGGATTCATCAGTCCTATGGTATACGCATGTCCTAAATTAAATATCATTTTGCACACTAGCGAGCTTTAAGTAATTATTTTAGTTTTAAATTTGTGTTTAAGCTCCATATTTAGCAGGTAAAATATGTACAATATTAGCTACATACTTTCGTTAAACTAAATTAAGTGATTTTGCCGTAATTAAACCAACAAGCGTTAGTTACAAACAAACATCAAATATGTTAGTTTTCAGTTTTAAATTCATTTTAGCGGCATAAAACACAAAGCAACCTGAAAACTATAAATCGCTTTATACTTCTTAAATAAGAAAGGAAAGGGATTTGCTTTGTATTTAAAAGCTATTGCACGTTTTGTATCACAACCCTTTCAGTCGGTTTGCAGTAAATATTGAACATCTGCAGGAGTAATAGAATGTAAAAGCTGCATTCTTCTTGCAATATGTTAAGCCACATGTTTTAAACTTTCCTGTGATCTTTTGATAGTCAAAGCCGCTCGGGTTGTTAAGCGGTACATCTTATCTAAACACTTTGTTTGACGAACCGTTAGTCATAAAACGTGATTTATTGGTTTATACGCTGTCTTACCTTTTCGTGCTTTGAACAACAACCCATAATATTTTAACATTTTCGCGTACATCTTGAGCGGTACCGTTTTACAACATTTTATTGTAGATTTTTCAAAATAACAGTCACTATGGCTCCGACGAAGGCACATGTAGTAGAACTAGAATTACTGAATACACGTATTATAGAAATGTTCGAACTGAGCAACGCTATTCAAAGTGACCCAACTTTAAAAACGTTGTTCCTTATTCAAACAATGGGAGTACATGACCTTTATGCAAATTTCAATAAAACTTTAGTTGACGTCTTAGCTTCATGTAACGATGTAGAATCATTAAATTACAACGCCTTACGGAAGGAAGTAGATTCCGCTTATTTTTGCATACTGCTGCATCTCGAAACGATGCAAGAAATGAAAGCACCACAAATCATCGAAAATGCTCCAAGCAGCACGGTATCAAAATTGGTACCGTTAAAGCTCCCACTCTTTAATAATGAGGTAACTGAATTTGCATCTTTCATCGATTTATTTGACAGTCTGGTCTATAATAACGCGTCGCTGTCCAATATCGAAAAGCTAAATTATCTTATCAGTTGCTGTACCGGGGAGTCTTTAAAAATCGTTAAATCTGTACCCATTTCGGGGGATAACTTTATTATTTCCTATAACGCCTTGCGTGAGCGATTTAGCAATCCGCGTTTATTGGCAACTTTGCATTGGAAAGCAATGAAAGACTTTCCACCTTTAAAATCAGAAGACCCTAAGAAACTTAGGGCACTTATTGATTGTTTTTCAGAGAACCTTGCTGTTCTAACTAACTTAAAGTTTCCCACTGAACATTGGAACTTTATTCTAGTCGATTTGCTTTTAGAAAAACTTGATCCGTTCACTAGAAAACGCTTCGAACTCCAATCGGATCCGAAGCAAATACCTAATTTCGAGGATTTGAGATATTTTTTTAACTCAACAATGTGCAGCGTTGGAAACCTTTTCTTCAACCGCACCTGTTTCTTATTCGACGACTGTCCATACATCTCACACATCAGTGCCTAAGAAATCCTCAGCGTTTCAGTTTAAACCAAGAGTTTCTTCTAACGTAGTCTCACTGGACACACCAAGTAGCTCCAGTGACTCAAAGAATTCATTTTCGCACCATTGTCCTTCTTGCAAGGGCAATCACTTAATTTACAGATGTCAATCGTTTCTAAAGAAAACTCCGACAGAACGTTTCGACATTGTCAAACGCTTACGCCTTTGTTTAAATTGCTTACGAACAGATCATGCGTCCATGCAATGCAAATCTTATAATTCCTGTCGAACTTGCGCCAAGCCGCATCATACCTTGCTACATTTTGAACCGCAACCTGCTTCTAGCCGTTCAGCTGAACCGATCGCTACACCTATGCATAAAAATGCCAATAGGACGCAGTCAGCCTCTCCTATTCCGGCAAATGTTTTGTCTTCACAGACGAATTCAAATCTTGGGGTTACTGTCTTACTCTCCACTGCTGTTGTGGAAGTTCAAGATCGTTCTGGTAGATACAAACAGATCAGGGTACTCTTAGACCCTGGCTCTCAAGCTAGCTTTATTCGAGACGATTGCGTGAGCAAACTTTGGCTTCCACGCATACGTTCTCAAGTTCCGATTTATGGACTTGGACAGACAACTTCAGCAGTCAATAGGGTGCCGTCAGCTGCACCATTCGCTCTATGTTAGACTCTGAAAATCTCTAGAAGTCACAACTTTTGTGCTTTCGTCAATATCTGGCAAATTACCCAGCGTTGAAGTTCCTAATAATTGGGAACACTTATGCGGCCTGCACCTTGCAGACCCGACCTGGAACTCTCCAGGAACTATTGACATGCTCCTTGGAGCAGATGTTTATCCGTTCATCATCAATGGCGGTGTTATACAAGGCAAATTTCTTCAGCCTGCCGCCATAAATACAATTTTTGGTTGGACTATTATTGGTCCCACAAAAGCTTGCAGTCTGATACTGTCCAAGCATTTTTACTTCTGTAGAAGATCCTATCGACCAGACCCTAAGGCGGTTTTGGGAGATAGAAGAGTTGCCATCCAAGCCTTATACTTCTCCAGAAGAAGAAAAGGCAGACTTGATTTTTGAAAACACGTTTTCTCGTGACCCTAGCGGTCGTTTTATTGTTGCGTTACCGTTCAACGATACTTTGCCCGTTTTGATAATTCCTTTGACATGGCTAAAAAGACTATTTTCGTTGGAGCGCAAATTGCATGCTCAACCGGAGCTACGCGCCCAATACAACAATTTCATGCAGGACTATCTTGATGCGGGTCATATGGCATTACTCGATTCTCCGCCCGTTGGGAACGATAATTATTTTTACCCCATCACCCTGTGTTTAAAGAGGAAGGTCATACTTCTAAAATTTGTGTGGTTTTGACGCCTCTGCAAAGGCTAAAAACAACGTGTCACTTAATGACACTCAATTGGCTGGACCTAGTCTCCAAAATGACATTTCGTCAATCTTACTTAAATTTCGCTCTCATCGTTTCGTTTTTACTTGTGATGTTCGCCAAATGTATCGACAAATTTTGGTTACCGAAAACATCGAAAGTTTCAATTAATTGTGTGGCGGTTCTCCGCAGAAGAACCCATTCAGACTTATCAGCTTAATACAGTGACCTATGGTATTAAGTCATCGCCTTATCTAGCATTAAAACTCTTCAGCAATTAGCCATTGACGAAGGCAAAGGTTTCCGTTAGCCGCTGAGGCTATACGGTCAAATCTATATATTGATGATTTCGTCGCCGGTGGAGATTCTATACAATCGGCCCGCGAAATTAAAGATCAACTTATCCGACTTTTACATTTGGCTGGTTTTGAACTTCGAAAATGGAGTTCTAATTCAGTTTCTATTTTGGAAGGCATTCCGTCAGATTTTTGCCAATATACTTCACTCGATTTCGATTCTGACGAATCAATAAAATATTAGGTCTTCAATGGTCACCTACAGAAGATATTTTCTCATTTCGGGTTAAACCATTAAACCCAATATGTACAAAGCGCAACATACTTTCACAAGTTGCCAGAATATATGATCAATTAGGGTTTTTAGCCCCACTAACACTTTTTGCAAAACGCCTAATCCAGCATCTGTGGATGTTAGGTTTAAATTGGGATGACATCCCACCAGCAGACATTTCGTCTCAATGGCAGCAGTATCAAGAAGAGTTGCCGTTATTAGCGTCATTAAAGTTACCACGTTGTTTACCCCCTTCGGATCTTTTTACTTGTCATTTGCATGGGTTTTGCGATGCTAGCGAGGTAGGGTATGCAGCGGTAGTGTATTTCCCGTTCATAAATCAAACTACTGGAGAAATAACTGTACAATTTGTAACCGCTAAAACAAAAGTAGCTCCAATTAAGCGCATTTCAATTCCACGTTTAGAATTATGTGCCGCCGTTTTATTAACCGATTTACTTTCTTTTACCATTCGGTCTTATCAAGGCTTGATTGACATCTCCGATGTTTCAGCGTGGAGTGATTCTACGGTCGCTCTCACTTGGATACGTTCTCCACCTTTTCGTTGGAAAACTTTTGTGACAAACCGTGTTAGCCACATTCAAGAAATCATTGCACCTAGCCGATGGTTTTATATTAAATCTTCGCATAATCCGGCTGATCCTGCATCTCGGGGATTGATGCCAAGCGCGGTTATTTCATGTTCGCTATGGTGGGCGGGGCCTGAATGGCTTCATTACCCTAGTGACTCGTGGCCGCCTCAACCAACATTGTCAACCTCAATTGCTGAGGTAACTACGGAAAAGAAGATCCTAACATTTGTCGCTCAAACAGATCCAAACGTCATTGACATTTTACTAAGCCGCTTTTCATCGTTATATAAAATCCAAGGCATCGTGGCTTACATTTATAGATTTTCTAAACCCATGGCTCAACGTCATACGGGTCCCTTAACAGACATTGAAT
Source organism: Platerodrilus igneus (assembly GCA_036346225.1). NCBI lineage: Eukaryota > Metazoa > Arthropoda > Insecta > Coleoptera > Lycidae > Platerodrilus > Platerodrilus igneus. The sequence continues at coordinate 457,007 of JARFIW010001165.1, forward strand.
TACACAATGCTCTCATGATTATCGTCCGGCATGTACAAAATGTTACATTTTCAAGGGAAATAGCTTCGATCAAGGCAAACCGTAAGTTACCTAAAAGCTTGCGAAAACTCTCTCCATTTGTTGATCCACAAAATATCTTAAGAGTAGGTGGGCGCTTGACACATTCTTCGCTTTCCTATTTCGAAAAGTTTCCTGCGTTATTGCCCCAGCGGCACCGATTAACCGAACTTATCATTCGGTCAACTCATGAAAGGTATTGCCATCCCGGTGTTAATACCACAGCGTATCTTATCCAACAGAATTTCTGGATCCTTTCTATTAAAAATTCAATCGGAAATTGTTTATCATCATGTCATGGATGTTTTCGTACCAAACCGGTCCTGGTAACTCCTCCTATGGGAGACCTACCGGCAGCACGTATTACCCAGATGAAAACTGCACATGGCACATTAAAACGACCTTTGGTCAAACTAGCGCCGCTACCGGTATTTTAATGTTATTTTATGTTTAGATGTATATACACATTTCTTACATGTATAGTAGTATATTATTTTTACATATTTGCTTATTTACATATATATTTTTATTTTTGCATAGTTGGTAATATCGCTCGCTGTAGTGTACCACCCTATCTTTCGTTACCTGTTTTCCTAGCAAGGTCAAATCCCATGTGATTTCCTTCACCCAACCTACTTCCCTCCTTTTCAAAATTCTATGAATTTGGTGGGCGGTATGTTACGTCATCATCGAACAATTCGGTATTTGTGACAATAAATACCACCTGTGCGTGCATCCTACAGTTTTCAGTGAAACATTTTATTATATACCGGCAGGCAGTGCGTGAAGTGAGTCGCCTTCGAACCCTTGCAGAAGACGGTCGTGTGAGAGCTTTTGAAAGCGACACCATCACCCGGTCGAGCGTGTTACTGGTGGTCCGTCGGAAGCTCTTTGTGTGTGAATGTTTATTGCCCCCAGCGGCACAGGATAAAAGGTATTTATACCCTTTATTAAGTAGTTTGGTGTAGTTGTAGTTATTACATAACCGCTCCACTGCTATCGTTATTGCTTGCAAAAAGCAATTCGTCCTTCCCTGTAATTAGCATATCTTTATCAATTTATATCATCTCCTTAATCCCATTAATCATTCGGATTTGTTAATAAGTTCTAAAGTGGTCGTACCGTTTGTTGTAAAAAGTCCGACTGGAATTGTGATATGCCCGATAGTTAGTTTTGGGATAATTATTTGATTATTAGGTAGGTTTACCTTTACTTGCTTAATCGTTCTTGTTGACGGTGGTATTCCTATTTTTTGGGTTGTAAAGTCCTCTTTAAATTTCAAGGGAATTTGGAATTGGTTAGTATACAATATCTTATCTTTTAAATTAATGTTAATGTTTAATCTCCGTAAGTCACGAATTCCCATGATACCGTCGAAATAATCATGGAAATTATATAGAACGAATTCTAGTTTTCCTCGCAAAGGGTTGAATTCATCAAATATAGGAATGTGTGTTTTAAATTCAGCTTTGCCTTCTCCTGTGCACGTAATTATTGGTGCATTGGATTTAAATATTGCTTCCGGAAAAAAAGTTTCTGCGAAATACGGTCTTATAATTGAAGGATGGTAAGCTGTATCAATTAATAGTTTCATGGGTGGTTTGCGTATTTGAATGTGAGGTAATGAGTTTGGAATCATGTTGTTTAAATCAATTATGTTCCGTTTGTGGCTTGTTATTAGAAAATTTGCATTCAGGTAGTTGTCTTCGTTAAATTGCTCGTTAGGGTCATTGTTTATGTGATTTGTTATATAAGTAGTTTCTTGCTCATTATAGTTATTAACATTTCCGTAATTATCATTGTCATTACTTGTTAGGAATTCTTCAGTGAATTCTAACTCGTATGGAAATATTTCAACATTTGTGATTTCCTCATTTCTAGGTCTAGTGTAAGGTTGAAATGGTCTTTGAACTTGGTTATTGTTTGTTAGTTTTAAACTTATCGACATCGGTTCCAGTGAGCCTAGGGCTTTATTTGAATGCTTTGGTGTGAATACGTTAATTGGTTTCCCGAATACTTGTCTGTTCGTTGGGAATTTTTGAGAAATTTGTCTAGTTTGTATGTTTATAGGTTGACTCGAAAATGGGAATTTATTGCTGGTATTGCGGTTTACTTTGGGAATTTTTGAATGGTTTATTGCCGTTGTCGTATTTCTGATTTTTGTTGGTTTGGTTATTATGTTGTGGTTGGTGTCTGCAATTTATTTGCTGTTTCAGTGAGATGTGGTTAACAATTAACGATGTTACTTCGTCTATTGTGTTAGGTTTTTGTAGCATTAGAAGTGTTCTTAATTCCGTGTGCGTGTTTGATATTAGAACTGTAACAGCTGTTGCGTCGTTTTGAGAAATTAACGCAGCTTTAGTGCTTTCAGATAACGTTGAGTCGGAGTTTATTTTTAAGTTTAATCGCATTTTTAATAATTTTAGTCTGTCTAAAAAGTCTATAATGTTTTCCCCATTTTGCTTTATCAAATATATAAATTTCTGTTGTAAAACGTGTCTGTCTAGTCTGTCACCGAATTTTTGTTTTAGTACTTCTTTAATTTCGGGCCACGTCGTTAAGTCTGGTCTACATAAAATAAAATCGCCAGCTTCGTCGACTAGTTTAGAGCATATTGAGGCAAGAACAAATTCGCTTAAACCATTGTCCGTAGTTCTTCCGTATCTATTATAATATCTATCTACAGAGTTAATGAAAAATTCGAGATGTTCGCTTCGTCCAGTAAAAGGTCGAATTGTTCTTGTAATTTCCTTTGCCGCTTGGACTGATGCCATATCGAATATGTTTATTTGTTCAAAGTTTTTAATTAAAGATTCAATTGTTATGTCACTTGACATAAAATATTCAGAAATTTATAAAATTTTTAAGTTACTTGATTTTATTTATAATTCATAAAAGGATAGAAAAAGAAAAGTACTCAACGCTTACTTGTTTCAGCGGTTTCAGAGTTTCTCCTCCTTGTTTGTATTTAGTTCTCCTACAAAGTTAATGGTTGAAGCCAACGGCTCTCAGGTGCGTTTTCTTCTTTGCAACTAGGGCCCTTTGTATCCTACCAGTGACTGCGCCAATTATGTTTTCGAATGTGAAAACTTAAATAAAAAAAATATTTAATTTTATTGTTGAATCAATATTACAATTCGCACAACTGTTATTACAACTAACCTTCAGTAATACTAGCTATGCCGTTCAGTAAGAATGATCATCTATTGGATATTAACTATAGTTTTTATGTTTTACTACCTAAATGAAAGTATAGAAAGGCAGAAGAATTGTTACATTGGGAATTTACCCTAATTGACTTAAGATTAGCTTAATAGTAATTTAATAACAACATAATATGGAAAAGTACAATCTAAAATGGTTATATCCTGTTTTTGTTTACTTAACGCGGATATCGATAACATTACTCGTGCCGACACGAGTTAACGCCTGCAAATAAATTGCGACGACTACAAGTGTCATCTTCATTATTTAATCGGAACAAATGTGGTACCATTTCTTTCTTGTGAATCCATAAAACCAGAATTATTTTTTAGGTAATTACGTGTAAAACTACAAGTAAACCACAAGTAAACACCGCGGGAAAGCTGTCAAGAGTTAGAATACGCAGTTCTTGATCATTCCCAAATTCTCGTAACTTGTCATATACCGATTACCTTTTTTTCAAAGACTCGAAAACCTTTTGCATAATCGCCGGTTTATTACTCGAGATTCCGTAATTGAACCATTTGAAAATTTTTGGGTCACAGAAATGCAAATTTTTAGTATAAGAGAACTAACGCATTGCCTGATCGTTGTCAACGTGTCGATGCTGGTGCTGATTATTTAATGCATAAATGCTGTAGGATCAATATTTATAGGGTTTAATTTTTATCTAAAGGAATCTGACATTTCATACACAAAGACCTGTTTTTATATATTTATTAATTTTTTTAGCACTACCTATAGAAGTGGTTTTATTTCAAATCCTACAAAAAGTCACATGACACTAAGTTTTGTTATAATAAAGCACAAAGTCATAAGGCTTTTTAATTTAAAAATTAGTGATATGAAAAATCTTTATCGACGTCTTTACTTCTTAGACAACTTAAATTGGAACGTCAAAGTTTGATTTTTGATTTCTGTATATTAACCATTTACATCTTTTTACAGTTTAATTATTTTTAAGATTAATTTTCGTAAATCCCGGCTAGAACAAATCAAAACCGGGTGAACTAGTTTTATAGCGAATATTGAATGAGACCGGTTTCAATAAGTAGTTTTTATTTTTGTACAGTTTTATTTAAGACACGTCCTCAACATCTGCATTTGACTCTGCTTCAAATATAAGCTATTACTTTGTGTTAAGTAACTTAAATGAAACTGTATTAGAATTCGCAAAACTACAAACCGATTTCTCACGATTTTGGCGAAAAGCGAATCACTAAATAAAGTCTTTCGGCATTAAAGCGTATTAAATCGTACTATAGAAGCACGCCACAGGATTGTCTCTGCAGCTGGCATTAATATCAAGCCAAAAGGATTTATCAGCTAGAGGGGAAACTCAAGGTTTATGATTCTCTCATATACATTTTTGCATCAAAAAAGAAGAGAGCAAGATTAACTTGAAATACAAGTAAATAAATCAAGTTAAAGTAAGCAGTTCTGCTTGGAGTTGGTAATAGGAAAACGTATGGTTTTTTAGCAATATTTAAGTGTTGTAATAATGAAAACTTACAATATCTGTTGTCGCCTGCTTGAAATCTTTTCTCCACAACAGCTTCATTATATATTTTTTGTAATCCACTTTCACCATTGCATCCAATCTTGTAGTTGTAGCTTAGCAATATCTAGGTTCTTACTTAGGAGAATGAATGTTAAACGCTTCGATTCATAATGTTCTTTGTGACGTTTGTCTCGCCCCTAAATTCGAATAAAGAGCGTGACCTACAATCTAGAATTAGATTTTGCAACAAAGCGTCTATTCACGTGGAAAACAAATAGAAAGAGCTACATTCAGGATATTACAACTGGCCCACTTGTTTGGGTATCTAGTAGGTACCCCCTTCCTACAAGCGAAGATGTGTGTGTGTGTGTGTGTGCGTGCGTGCGTGCGTGCGTGCATGCGTGCGTGCGTGCGTGCGTGCGTGCGTGTGTGTGTAGGTACGTTCGTGCGTGGCTGCGTGCGTGCTTGCCAGCGAGGGTGCGTACGTGCGTGTGTGTATATATATGTGTGTACGTACCTTCGTGCGTGGCGGCGTGCGTGTGTATGTGTCGTGCAAATAAAAGCTAGCATTCATCTTTTATAAATATGACAAACTAGCCTAATGTTAGTAATTGTATTCTTTTTCCGCTCGCATCGCTGTACATTCAAAACTTGAATGCAATGTTTCGCTTAAGATCACGCCACATTATATTCGAAAAGAATGGAAAGACAGGCATTTACAATGTCGTGAATCGAACAGGTGTCCTTCTGTCCATGAGCTCGCCATCTTTATCGTCGTGCCAATATTTTTTTTAACAATTCTATAAATAAAATAGGTAAATATTGTCATATTTGGTGGCGGAGCAAACGAATTTTTGAATGGAAACATTCTAATTTATAAAAAGTACGTGTGTAACTATCAGAGACTCTTAAATTTTAGCAAATACACTGGTAATTGATAGTGTTCGTTTCAGTTCATATAAAATTGTCGCTTGTTTATATTTACATTGATATATGTATTTCAATTGTACGTAATAATGAACCAACATAAATTACCAACATTCCACCTACCAAGATGAAGTCAGGTGTGCGGTTGTTTGAGTTGTATGGTATGCTTTTTCTTCTTGTGTAAAAAATCGCAGAAAACAACTTTTTTTGAATTGTTTTTGTGTTTATGGCATCGAGTTAGAACTAATGCAGAAGCACCTGACGGTTGCGCCCGATGTCGTTGCAAAAATTTACGTGCAGAGAATCTTTCCACACTGATATTCGACGAAAGATCTTTCGGACTTCCCAATTTTTGGAGAGTTATAGTAATTGAATTCGCGTCTTTATTAAATCGCTTCAGTTTTATGTTAAAGAAACATAAAAAGACAAGCAAATGTATAAGCATATACCACTGCACTTGCATTAATGAGCAATAAAACGTTTTATATCGCAACATCAACATTCTTTCTCTTAAAATAATAAATACCACAGGCGTTATATCTTTATTTTGTAAACATTCAATAGATTCACGTCAAGCTTTAAAAATCTTTTTGGATAAAATAAATACACTACGTAAAAGTAGTATATATTTGTGTCAATTTTAACCTCATTACAAAAACTTAAAGAGATTTTAGGCTAGATTTTATAGTTTCTCTAAAAGTCTATTTAAACATGTAATAAATACGTTTTTAAAATTTTGTGCAGTCCCCTTGGTAGGGCGAGATCGGCGGAACTGAAGCGAGTGCCTTCTACTATAAATTCTTTAGCGACTGAAACATTTTTAATTTTCTTATTAACAATATATATATATATATATATATATATATATATATATGCTATGATAATATGGTCATCTAGGAGTATATAGGGTCACTAGGATAGTACACTTTATATAAACATCATGAGAGTCCAGAAAACTAAACATTTTACCAAGGAATAATGCGAAATTCGACGATTAGGCAAAAAGGCAAATACCAACGCCCTGTATATAAACTATAATTATAATTATATTCAAAGAAAGGAAGAGTATTCGTAAAGATTCAACTAAATAAACAATCTTGCAAGTCATAAAATCACATGAACAGAAGCTATAAAACAATACGCATGAGTAGTGCATTATTATTATACAAGGAATTCCATTTAAACGAGCAGGTTTGTCAATGCGTAGGATAGATAAACGCATATAATTTCGTACATCAATAAATACAAAGCTACGTGACGAAGAAGTATGAAGATTCAACACCTTGATAATTTGGAAATAATAACAACATGAAGATCAAGCAAACTTCAACAAATTTGCTGTACAAACAAAGCGTACGGAATTTATAAGACCATGAAGGATGTTATATTCCAACTAATTTATACAAATAACCTGAAATCCTACGTGCAATGAAGAGCGTCTCGACAAATTAGTTTGACTCTAATGAAGACACGCTCCACGTCGCTCGATATAAAAAATTTACGTGAATTAATTGCAAGTGATTTTATAATTAATAATTTAAATGTGGTGATAGTTAAATAAGTGAATAATTATACAAGGTTCGTCGTTTAATCTTCAAAAACGTAAGTTATAAAAGGTTGATTTGAATAGGATTTAAGATTTATATTAACAGAAAACTCCAAACAATTTCTGGATCCGACTTGGAGAAGTTAAACAAAGGACTATAAACAATTTCTGGATCCGACCTGAAGAAATTGAACAAAGGACACCATAAAATTCCTGGATCCGACCTGGAGAAACTGAACAAATATACAAACGTTTTTTGGACCCGACCGGGAGAAGTTCAATAAGTATATCAAAATAGTTTTTGGATCCGACCTGGAGTATTTAAATAAATACCTGAAAATAACTGGAGCAGAAACTGGTCTGAATTGGGGGAACGAGACACCCTAAAAAAAGGACAACAGATTAGCCATTATAAATGTTTGGTTGCATTAATAATTTTATTTCTGAATATTTAAAAATATTGCATTCACGAAAATTTATTTGAGGGTCAACAAAAATCGTTTTGGCATACGTTATAATTTAGGTAAAAATTTAACGAAAACACATGAACGTTTATAGGGCTTCAAGTAATAATAAAAAGGGTGTTTTTTGCTGGCTTTTCGATCAATTAAAGGGAGTTATAATTTTTGGGAAAAATTAATTCAATTTTATAAAAGGGGTTTTATTCAACAACATTATAAACGCTTTGTACTTTGTATATATTGGGAACATTATATAAATTGTGGTTAATTGTGTTTAGCTCAAATACATAGGAAGTACAGACAAAACGGGAGATTAAGAATTCTTTGTTGTCGTATTGTCGCAAGCTCCGTGCGTGGTTGAAACTGAGCTAGCCGAAGCATTACAATTAAAATTGAAAAAAATTTTTTGAGATAAAGCAAGAGGCACTGGGTTATTGCTACGATATTATAGCTATAATATCGTAGCAATAACCCAGTGCCCTCTTTGCTTTATTTTTGCTTTGCTTTATTTTTTTTTCAATATATATATATATATATATATATATATATATGTATATATATATATATAATGCTGTGATATAGCCCCTACGTTTGTGTGCCCTTTTTTATTGCTGTGATATAACTCTTATTAAAATCCTATAATTTCTTGAATTTGTTTTTCCACAGCTAGCTCACTGAATGCCCTACTTCACAACAATAAAGATTGTTTAACCCCTTCTCTTTCTATTTGTTGAAATAATTTAAATGAAGCAATCCAAAATTACACAGTATAATGATTGATAATATGTACTGTTTCGTCAATTCAAAAATTAGCCCCTGAATAAATTATTCACATTTACCAAATTTAATTTTCCTGAAAGCCAGCAAAAATATCTTTGTAACTACTCTTAAGTACCTTTCGAACGTTCAAAGATGTTTTTGTCTATTTTTCAAATTCTCAATTGACCTTTTTGTCGACTTTTACAGATAAATAATATATAGCAAATATTAAAATTGAAACAGTCTTTAACAAATGAAAAGCATTAAGATCTCTAGCCTGTGTTTTCCTTGCTTGGCACTGGAATTACCTCAGAGTATCAGTGCACACCCCTTGATTATTATAGTTCGACTTGCATCATTTGTTGATTAGAATGATGGATTAATGGTTGCTTATATTTTTCCCCTTGGATTTCTGGAGTAACTTTTACTATCTTTACGTTTATTTCCTTGTAAGTATTTTTGAAGTATCTTTTTATCTACATTTAGATCTTTATTTGGAGCCGTTATTAGGAGCTTTATTCGGAGCTGTTTACACGTAGAACGGCTATTCTTCGTTGCATATATTGGTACTTTTAATTTTTCACTTTTAATAAATTATTTACTTTTCACTAATTGTTACTGGTACGCAATTTTCACTTTAAATCGATGTGGTTCGTGCCTTGTTGAAGACATACTGTCTATTTTCGAGTTTCCTATGGTATTTATACGCTCCACCTTCCAGCGTTTTAATTGGCGTATTCGTTGATCAAGGCTTGTACTTTGCGCCTATATCTTGTAGAACCCGGTATTTCTCAAAATTTCCCGATTTAATTCTCGATGAAATGCTTTGCCGATCACGTAAGCGTTCTGTATATCACAGTATATTCTTAGAATTTTTAAATATCCATTGCAATTTTGTCACGTCTTTTATATTTGTGCCGTATGTCCAAAGCTTATCGTATAACGAACCGCCTGTTGCTTATTGTTTGTTATTTCAAATATCTTGGATTTTCATGTAAATATGATATTCCAGTCACGTACTCATCTTTCTAATAATGATGTATTTGAATGTGTTTTCTTATTTATGCGTTGACATTTTTAATGAATTTCTTAAATAGCTAGAATTCCAGGTTGTTTATCTTTTCCGATTACGTGTTTATTTTGATAAAACTTGATGTATTTTAAACATTGTCTTGGTTCGCTTCTTTAACTTAAAGCGTAAACAATATTACTTTAGCTAAATATTGTCTAATTATTGCAAAATGAGCTTCTTTCGTATGCATTAAATTAAATATAACTTATATACAGTGTGCTCGCTATTGGTCTTTTTTAAATATTTGATTTACTCCTAATTAATGGTGGAATGATTTGGTTTTCTTAATGTTCATTATATTTACAGTTATCTTACGACTCCTATGACTTAATCTACCCTTAAACTACTCTCTTATCATAGCATTATTTATATATATATATATATATATATAAGACAACATAAGGTACTATAAAATTTTTTTCAATATTAGAGAAATAAACATAAGAGAGTTCAACAAAATGATTTCAAACCAAACAAACGAATTCATAACTACACAAAAAATTGGTTAGTAGATCTCACTAATACACCCATCCCCGAAAACGTAAAAAATATCCTATCCCTCGATACTAAATTCTCATTGCCAATAACACATATAGATATCAAAATAACAACACTTTTAGCAGCAATTGAGGACACACGCACCAAAATAACAGAACCGATCCGCAAAATCCTCAGAGCAAAAGCAATAAATATTGTAACTAATAATTTCCATAAAAGCATAAACAAACGATCAATATTAACCAGCTATTATTTATAGGCTAAAACGTTACTAAATCAAAACAAAAACTTAATTCTATTATTAAGCGACAAAGGTAATATTTCGATCTTAATGGAAAAATAAGAATATCATCAAAAAACCATAGCAATAATTACAGATATAAGTTATTATAGACATTTACCAAGGGACCCAACAACAACAATTCAAACTCAAATAGACAAACTAATTACAGACCTAGAGAACAGAAATATGATTTATAAAAATACTAGCAAATTACTAAAATCGTATAAAAGCCACGCACCCAGGTACTTTGGCAAACCCAAAATACACAAATCTGATATTCCGTTATGCACAGTCATTTCAACAATAAAGTCACCTACATACAATCTTTCTTAATATATTTCAAATGCCATGACTAAAGCTTATGATTAAAACAATCCACAGTGTATCAAGATACCTTCGAATTTGTAGAAAAAATAAATATACTAGTCTACCAGAAAATTAAAAACCTATAAGCCTAAATGTTGTCCCACTTTTCAATAATATACCGATATTATTAGTAATATCCACAATTAACAAAAATTGGGATAAGATCAACATTAACACCAAAGTAAAGTAACCCTAATTTATACAAATCATGGAGTTGTTATTTGAAAGCACTTATTTTGTATATGATGGCAAATATTATAAACAAACACTATGCACACAATCAGAAGCATCATTGCACAATGCATCATGGACGATTTACTAGACACAATAATACCACAACTAAGCTTCATACTAACTTTTTGTTACAAGTTTGGAGATGATATTATCATAACCAAACCAAAAGATGTAATAAAAGAAGCATTACCAAAATTCAACTCTTTTACAATAGAAACAGAACAACAATTTGGAGTTTTATTTTAAACCCAAAAGTAATTAGAATGCATGATCATAAAATCATAACATACTGGTACAGAAAAGACACTAATTCTGGCAGATATCTAAATTATAATTCCAAAATTTCCTTTTCAATTAAGAAAAACTTTATAATAGAATTAAATAACAGAATCTTAGAAATATCAAACGAAATCTTTCATAAAAGCAATCAATTATTATTCACTTTGCTATTACACAATTCATGCCTCAAACAACTCATACTAAAACATCTACACACTAACAAAGTCATTAAACAAACAATTGATAATACCGATAACTCATCTACAGATACCAAGAATTTAAATTCATATACCATTTTTCTAAACATAAATGAAATTAAATCAAAGATAATTAATATAATCAAAAACACTAGCATTGAATTTGCCAAAAAAAGTATGCTAGACATAAATTCGCTAAACACAAAATTAAAATAACCAGTTCCAAAACACAAACAGTCAAATCTGATGTACTCCATCATGTGTTCGTGCAACGAAACTTAAGTGGGTCAAACATCCCAAACACTTGAACGCAGAATAAACCTACACAAAAGCGATCCAAGATGCCACCCAGAAAGATGTGCATTAGTCAAACACCTAACTACAAACGCAAATCACATTGCCAACTACACAGAGACAAAAATCTTACAAAAGAAAATAATCCAGTAAGAAGGAACTTCTTAGAATCGGTATATGTAAATGAACATGGTACTTTAAATTTCAAAACTAACCAAGAAAACTCATATGCCGCGTCTATGCTAATCTATTACATATAAATTAAATAAACTTTATACATACCTAACCTATTTAGCTAAATAAACATATCCTGTGATAACAACCAAACCACTTGAAATTATAGAATCGCCAAATGTGCTGCTCCAAATCAATTTTTAAAAAGAATTTACGCATTATAACTTTATCTGCTTGTTACTTTAAATGTAAGTACATGTATTTTTAACTAGTGACATATTTTGAAAAAATGTATTAGAAATAATGTATTTGATAGCATCTCGATGAATAAATATAATAACTAATATTCTAAGTAAGTACCTAACACAAAATAAGCTAGTATATTAGACACTATTTTAATCATTGTAGCATTGACAAAGAAATCCATTCATTTCGAAATATTGGTAATAAAGAACATACAATGAACTAATTAATTTAAACCATCTGGCAGCAAACCCAACAATTTTCTAATCCAAATTTAGATTACTGCCAATAAAAGAAAAACACACTATATATATATATATATATATATATATATATATATATATATATATATATAGTAGTTTTATACACAAGGTAAGTTGATAAATACTAACGTATAACAATTAATAAGATGAAAAAATAACTTAGACCTTTTATGTAAAGCCCAAATGCATTTCCAATCAAGCTAGTAATTGAAAGAAGGAAAATATAAGGTCTTGGACAGAACTTGATCCTGTGTCTTAGTCTTGCCAGGACTATGCATTAACCAATTACGCCACCAAGATCGATGTCGATAATTGCAAAATTTACAAATCTAAATCGTTTACACAACTATACATAAACCTATTTTTCAATTATACGTTTAGCATTTCCTCAATCATATCTGACGGGGTCAAGTTTTTAACTTATGTCAGATGTAGACTGGAAGCGACGCTCAGAACTACGGCTGCAAGCCAACCATTAAATATACACATTAGGTATTTGCACAAAGACATACGAGACTCGGTTAAAAGCGCCAAGTGATTTACTAAAAATCAATAAATTTATACATTCAAATTGAATTTTCTGTACAATTTTCATTTAAAATATAAAAAAGAAACTTATTTCATTCGGTTCATAAATTAGCGTGCTTAAAATATTCACAATTAATTAATTTTTATTTTTTAGTAAGTCACCACACCTATTTTTATTAAGTTTTTCATTAACAAACCCATAATTCTACCAACTGATCAGTATAGCAAAATACTGGGATAAGTAGATTATCTAGCATAACCAAGAAATATGTTAACCTATACAGTAAATTCATTTCGCTACTTTACAAAATTCATACTAAAAGACAATCATGTTTCTAAAATGACGCTTGTTGTATCTATTACGAGGTTCAGATACTTGTCCATGAACTTGTAACGTTCGCTTAATTTATTACTTCAAAATATTATAGTAATTTAGCTGTTTGCTGATTTCCTTTAGTAAATGATTAATGTGACAGATGTCGATAACGAATGTAGTGTTGCTTTGCGCATCCCCTCCTTTTGTTTTGAACAGGTGTTTGTCAATTGTCTTTTTGGTGATGTAGCGTTCGGTTGAAGTGCACTATTATAGCGGATTTGGTACTGTTTATAGAATTTCTAATTGAGACTGTTTACTTACGATGTTAAATAGGAACAATTTGTTTTCTGAATGTTAGATCAATAACTAGTTTGTGAAGTAGTGCAGGATATTATACCGGCATTTGAAAGTGTTTTGCGAGTAGCTTTCCAGATGTGGAATTGATAAATTTGTTGTAGGTTGTTCTATCATCCAGCTTCGTTGATTTATGTACGTTTGGTATCTAGAACTAATTGTTTTGGCAATTAATTATTGGATAATATACGAGGAACCTCAGTTACTGTTGCCGAGTGTCCGTAACGATCCATGTCATTTATTTGGGAAATAAATGAGATTATAATTGTCACATACACACACACGTACGCACGCACGCACGCACGCACGCACGCACGCACGCACACACACACACACATTGGTATTGTTAAGAGTACAGTGAGGTATTTATTGCCCGATATCCGTCGCATTATGGTGAGATACGATTAATTTCACAAGGTAAGCGGTAGAATTGTACTTTAAATTATTTGTGAAGCTACATTCAATACGTCAAGTTTAAAAGCAGATGTCCTGTAACCTCATGACTTGTTCCTAAAGGTTCGTGCGCTTTGCTTTACGTCTGGTTTACTAAGAATTGTTCCTGGATATCAAATATAGGAATTGAATTTCTGGTCGATTTGGAGATGCCTATATACGCTTTCCCCTTTCTGAATGCAGGAATGGCTATCGTGATCGGGGCAAGATGAATTACGTTTGTTGGAGGGTTGTTGTCAGGCAACGGGTTTAAGTTTTTGAAATATAACTAGGAATACTTCTTACAAGTAAACTGTTTTATACGAATACTACTAATTTGTATATAAAGTACTGAATTAAAATGTAACAGACGTCCTTAATAGGTCTCTTGGAGCGTCATGTGTTATCGCTATATAGACATCATTTACTACGTCAGATAGGCGTCATAAAGTGGAGTCGTTTGACTGAAGCACTTTGCCGTCATTATTATGTGAAAACTTCCCTTTTAATTAATAATTTAGTGTAATTAGTGACTAAGAACTAACATGAAAATAACGTGATGTTACTGCTTTATATGATGTAGTAAGTTCCTATCGTCTATTATATTTATAAATTTTGAATATTTCTCAACTGCTTAGAACCAGATTTCAGTGAACTAAAATTCGTGCAATTATTGTAATTATGGCAATCATAACAAAACCCGTTCTCGTGAAAAAGCCTTAAATAGTTTAAAACTGCAATATACAAGTTTTTACAATCTCAGATTTGAATTCACAACATGTGCTTTATATGGCACTTTAGAAGTGAATAATCAAAAAACACCTTAAGTATGCAACTTTTTCTTAAAGTAACTGAATTGGTAGTCTTATGGTGAAGCGTTTAAATTGTTTAAGCTTGTTTTAACAATTGCGGTTGCAAGTGCTTTGGTTGAATGCATATTTTCTATACTAAAGCGAATTAAATTTTTTAGCAGAAACACAACTGTTGTAGTACGACTATCTTAACTAAGAGCATTATCCATAGAAAAGAAATATATTAATAATTTGATATAGAATCCAGGATGATGTAATGATGATGTAACAGACACGTATGCACATACAGATAGAAGAATCGAATATATATATATATATATATATATATATATATATATATATATAAATTGATATGATAACGCCGTACTCGGTGTCAATGGACGTTTTCCTATAACTCCACCTCTCTGTGTTTTCTTAATCTAATTTTATTGTTATGCCACGGCTAGCTTTTAGTATTCTACACAAAGTGCAAAACGTTACGATAATCATTTTTTTTCTTTTTTCACCCCTTTCTGATTACCGCTTTGTTTGAATTATAAAATGAAGTCAATTAATTCCATATAATGAAAAGAAATATTATGTACAAGTTTTGAAAATTATTAAAATACACTCCTCGATCAATCAATATCATAAGTCCTATTTATCCCAAAATTTATATGCTCTGCAATCAATCTAAAGTCACCAAAAACTACCCTTTTTACCAAAGAAACCTCAAACGTTCCAAATATCTTCCTAATATTACGTACTTTTAACGTATGCAAAGTTACTTGTTGACTTTGTTACACAAGGTTATATAAATTGAATAAATTCAGTAATGAAATTTAAAAATAGACAAAAATATCTTAAAACTAATAAGATCTGACCTGCTCTGCTCAGTTGAACCCCTTGTTCTCCATAAGTTATTTCTTGCTTCTTTATTTTTTCGCAACTCAAAATTATACCAAAATCTTCGACGCTGATTTGAAATATTACATTAATCCGTTTAAAGTATCCCCATATTCGAATTATCCATACATTTGAAATATTATACCCTCAATTAGCATCTTCCATGCATTTAAATTATTATACCATCCATTATCAACCAACATCAATTCAGAATTATTATCATCCAATTAGGATTAGAATTATACACACATTTGAATCATTGTATCATCCAAAATTTGAAATTATTCTTCACCAATACATTTGAATCATTATTGACCAACTAGGATTGTCCATACACTCGGTGCCCTATTATTATATTATTAGTTGAAATAAATTCTCCAAATTCTACTCACGTTAATCGGCAAAATAAACTTTCATATTTGTAGCACTTACTTGTGACTGTCTATTTTCACTATTATATTATTAAATATTAAATTACGTGTGACTTTTAAGTTTAGAGTATCGCAGCTTGGCCTTCTTGAGTTAAAACTGAACTCTGTTATCATTTTCACTGTTAATATATGCCGATTCCACTTGGATGTGGGTTGGGTTTCCACCAAGTCTGTCGCTTATCTTAACCAATAAGGTCTTTGTATATCCTGCACTTGAAGTGGATTTCTGATGTGATATATTTGTTTTCCATGTAATGGTTGTTTGCTACAGATGCCTCCTTATTTAAACCATACGTTGTTTTGTTTAGATATCGCGTTTTTCATATTATACAAAAATACATGATGTAATTTCAATTTAGATTTTCATGTATGTTTATTTATTTACGCATCTTTAAGTACATTTACTAATCAAAAATGTTGATTGTTTCTACGCACTTACACAAAGCTTTGTTAAGTTTTATCTCTTCTCTTCGTATTATAACTAATGAGAACCCTTTTCAATGTGTGTTTAATTACATTTATTATCATTCCTCTAAATACGCGTGCTTTTTACTAAAAAATATCGTTATTTGCATTACTTAAAATTAATAAAGCTCTATATACCGAGTGTTAAATATTTGTTATTCATCTAATGCATGAATTACCTATTTCTATGCTAAATATGCGTCCTATTGTTGTAAGATGTGTTTATTTGCGTCGCTTAAAACTAATTATGCGCTATATACAGGATGTTAAATGCTTACTATTTACATAATATAAGAATTATTAAATTTTCTACTAAATAAATGCACTATTCTGCTTCCTATCGCAATTTATGTTTCCTGCACGACCTTTGCTATACAATACACCCTTAAACAACCCCTTATCACAGCAATATATATATATATATAGATATATTGCTAAGTGACAATATCGTCGCACTTTGATCAACGCTCAGTTGCCTGATGTTCGCCACCGCTCTGTGTCCCTAAATAATCTTGAATAAATGTATGCCTCGACTAGCTCAGTTCAACCCCACACAGAGTGCACGACGGTACGGTAACAGAGAAATTCCCCCCTCTTTTTTTTCTCTAACACTTTATACTTAAATAAGATAAACTGAATAACCAATAATTTGTATAATAATTCAAAAAATATGTACAATTTGCACTTCTACAGCATTCGTAATATTATTTACTATTTAGAACTCTTGAATCAAAGTAAAAATATAAAAATGTTCATCATCAAATTATAACCCTATTAAAAATATATAAATCCACCAAAAATAACTCTGTATTATATTGAAAGCTTTGTTGAACGTTCAGTGACCCTTTTATCTTTCTTATCTCTTAATTTCTACGTATCAATCAAAGTTATTGATGACCCTTTACATAAATATCTAAGTACATGCAAGTTTTAAATGTCAAAAAAAAATAAGTTTTATGCTATTAATTAACTATGATTACTAACCTGGTATTTTTCTAGGTTGATTTCCTGGTTCGAATATGTAGCTCTACATACACCCCAATCCTTTGTAGTATTGGATATTTACGTTAGATTTCTTATTGAATTTGTTCGTGAATTGTTTACTGAGTCGCTTCGTAAATCTTCCAGTATATTTTTTGTAGATTTCTTAGATTCCTTAGATTTCTTAGACAATTTCTCAGTGCTTTAAGTTAATAAATGTTAAAGATCCTGTCTACCTTAATTAAAATTTGAACTTACGTCTTATGTCGACGGCGAATTTTCTATTACACTTATATATTTGAACGTGCACTTGTACTTTTTAATTATTGATTTTCACTTAAAAATCGTAGTTTTAATTTCACACTTGAACTTTGCGTAGTATTTTTGTTCGGACTAGTACAGTTTATGCTTCAGTTATTGAGAGACTGACCATTAAAAAGTTGGTGTAATATATAAAAGGCGAGGCCTTCTACGTGCTGCCATTGGCCTGATCGCGTATTATCTTTGTTGAGGTGTTACACTTGTCTTATCATGTAAGCCTTCGGATTTTACACGGAATGACCTATTCTATATTTTGTTGAAATGCTCTCAAATCACGTAGGTATCAATGTTTTACATTATGGAGTTTGTTGGCTGTGGTACTTTGTACCGTTCAACATCATGTTTTCGTATTTTGTACAAGAAATTATTAGCTCTAATTCTTAAACTGTTACATACGCCCAAAGTTTACGGTTACATATTTTGTTTTACTCATATGCTGGATTTTATTCGAATTTGTCGAGTTTACTTTTAAAAGATCACGTAGACAAATTTTATAATGGAATTTTTAAACAAAAGACTTAAATTAGATGCGTTTATTAACTTCTTACGTTCTGAAATAGTTTGCTTTGAAAGGCCTGTTTGTTGTGAGCACGCATGATTATTTTCTTACATTCATGCGTCGAGTTTAAACAAGATTCGTTTCATGTTTGTTTGACTTTAGATACTCCTAATCTGTATTTATTTAAATGTATTGCTGTTTCTAAACTGAATTGGATCACGTCTAGAGTTATTCATTCTACTAAATGTGGTTAAATTATTAAAGAATGAGCTTCCATTCATTGATTAAAGTTAGTTGTGGATTTTATACAGTGTGTTTGATATTTGCTTTTGGCATTATTTACGAATTATGTGCTTTTTATGATTCAAATGTCTAGTTTCCTTGACTTTGATGTTGTTTACATGAAGTATACTACCCTTATGACCCTATATGCCCCCAAATAATCCTACTATCATAGCAATATATATATATATATATATAAATTCAAAAATTGGTCATTGATATAATCGTATGTGGCAACTTGTACAGTACAAGCTGACCGACTATAATAGTTGGAAAATTTTTGGTAATACCTTGTATGAACATAGAAAAGTAAATTATACTGATGTTTTTAAAGAAGTTGATTGTTGGAAAGAAGTTGTTCCGAAATATCGCCGTAAACATCTTTTTGTGAGGGTTCATGATGAACGGACTTCTGGTTACCCAGGAACTTTTAAGACGTTTTGTCGGATCTCCCGTCTATACTATTGGCAGAAAATGAAGTATGATGTTACTCGATATGTGAGCCATTGAAAAGTGTGCTTGAAACATAAGCCTGGCAGAGGAAACCTGCAGGTCTGATGTCCAAACATCCTGTTGTTAAGAAACCCTGACAGATGATATCCTGTAATATTGTATGTCCGTTACTCAGTTCTTCTAAAAGTTACTTTTATATTTTGTCAGTTACCGATTGCTTTACGGAATTTGCGATGGTTTACCCGTTGCGTTCAGTTAGGACCTAAGCTATCGTCCAACGTCTTGAAGAGTATGCTGCTTTAATATTTGGTGCTCCGCAATATCTGCTTACCGATAATGGTGTTCAATTTCGTTCTTAAGAATTTCAGAAGTTAGCATCCACGTATAAAGTTCAAATTATATACAATTATATGCAATGCTTATTGTCATGCCAGAGTCAATCACGTTGAGAGAGTGAATAGAGTTTTAAAGACTATGCTCTCGTCCTATGTAAAAAACACCACACTAATTGGGACCGTTATGCCCCTTAAAGTTGCTTGCGCCGTACGTACTGCTATTCATGAGGTTATCAGCATGTCGTCATATTTTGCTAATTTTAGTCATGAGATGAATTTCGAAGGAAGCCCTGACGTAGTTGATAATGCTCACGATTTATATCATGTTGATTTTGCTGATCGAAATAATCTCTTATCAAGTACCGCTGCAATGCAAAAAATTTATGACAACGTTGTTAAACGACTGACTGTGGCATATGACATAGACGTCCCGCAGATTCTGCAGTTGGTGATTCTGTGTGGAGACGAAATTTTGTTTTGTCAGACGCGACAAACACTTTAACGCAAAATTGTCTCCGAAGCTTTTTGGTCCTTTCATTATTCGTAAAAAAAAAAGTTATAGTAATTTGACGGTTTGCTGATTTTTTTTAGTAAACAGTTAACGTGATAGATGTCGATACCCAACGTAGTGTTACCTTGCGCATCCCCTCCTTTTGTTTCGACAGGTATTTAGTGAGCTGTTCGGGATGAAACACCGGTACCAACTGGCCATGGTAATCAGTTGATGGACTGCGGTAACAGAGGAGGAGGCGACTCCGTGGCGTGGTTGATATGCGTGTGACTACTACGCCCAAGGTCTTGGGTTCGAATCCCGACACGGTTCGCTTGAAAAATATTAGGCGAGTATTTTTTTTAAAAATACGCCTTCGTTAGGATGAGAGGCAAAATAGAGGTTTTGTGTGTGAATGTTGTCATGCACGTTAAAGATTCATACCTTGCTTGGAACAGCAAGGATTCGGCAAAATTCAAAATGTTTCAGGTAAAAAAAACTCGCTTCCTGGCCAATGTAGTACCTTCGGGTGGAGCATTGGAAAATCACCTGTCGCTGTCGCTATTTGGACTATTCCGTTTCTGATGTAATATTCATCCGGTTAATTCTACCTTCCAGATGTATATTGGAGTGAAATAATACGTTTGTCGTCGGTTGTAAAAAAATTTCTATCAACATTTTCGCATTTAGATGTCAACTTAGTTAAACCTTCACTCGCTGAGGTGTAATCTATTTGAAAATCAAGTTTCAATGTAATAGGGTCTGAAATTTCACAAAATTCCTATTTTAACATATTTTTTAGAGTTTTTCTAGGTTCGGTTACAGGTGACTCAGCATTTAACCCACAAGAGCTAATCTCATACTCGAATTTGAGCCTGTGTAAGCGATCAACATTTAACTTACAATAACCACTAGCGATTCTCAGAAATAATCACTAGGAACAACAATAAACTATAATATACACGAGGTATATCGAAACAAACGTGGTAGTATGGTAGAAACGCATCACAATAGAGTATAAAAATAACAGTAAATAGAATTAGGCGTAGGATTAGGAATAGGATTAGGGCACCATTGCTTTTAAAAACTTGAATTGCCAACGAAAACACGATTCTGGTAAATCGACATGAAAAAGCTGCAGAAAATCATCAAGCATTGGACAAGGAACAATAAAATGAATGCAACAAAACAAAAAAAAAACAAATTACTAGGACGAAACGGTGTATGTACAAAAAATTCGGGACCAAACGTTGAGTAAGCATAGAGGTTTCCAAAAATCGCGGACAAACTCTTCATTAAAAAAGAACGGTTTCAGAAAATTGATGTTACGGTATTCCGTGTAGACAAGAAAGAAAGTAGCTAAGTAAGTACAGAAAATCGCCCACATCGAATACCGCAACAAAAGCAGAAGGGTAGAATAGAAATAATCGAAAGGAATGGATGCCGTACTAGCTAAAACCGTCGTAGAGTGGGGTGGTTCACACAGAACAAAAACTTGGAAACCTCTGTAAGTAGATTTATTTACAAACCCATAGTTAACAAACAATGTACCAAAAGGAATATTTACCAAAAACGAATCAAACATGTCCATAATCGTCTTGCTACAACATGATGTAAGCAAAGGTGTCAACTTGCATATAACACAACATAGAAATGAAATAAACAAATGAACTGTTACCTATTTAACACTGCCGGACCTTCTAGGAAGATTCTGCACGCAGTGCTAAACGAGGAAGTTGGTCGATGGAAACCAATTTGTTTCCAATTAAACATTAATGAATAATTTTGCCTAGCATTGGGAAAGTAATTCGAGCATAGGGAACGAAAATCAATATAAATTGTTGGTTATTTTGCAAAAGAAAAGCCTGTGACCGGTTTCACTGTTCTTGCAGATCATCAGACGGACGCATCTCTTTTTGCAAAACAACCAAGTTCTTGAATTATACACAAATTAAGATGTATTTATAGTGCAAAATGTTTCTCATGCGTCCTCTATACTCGAATATAACAAACTAACTATTAATGACTGTTTC
Source organism: Platerodrilus igneus (assembly GCA_036346225.1). Lineage (NCBI taxonomy): Eukaryota > Metazoa > Arthropoda > Insecta > Coleoptera > Lycidae > Platerodrilus > Platerodrilus igneus. The sequence goes on from JARFIW010001165.1 coordinate 478,982, forward strand.
CAGTTTCCGACGTGTAGTGTAGATGGCATTGCCAGACAAAATTTTAATAGCGAGTTAAAAGACAAAATGAAAAATAAAGTAAACAGATGACCTGTTACCTACTTAACACTGGCGGACCTTCTAAAAGAATACTGCATTCAGTGCTAAACGAGGAAGTTGGTCGACGGCAACCAATACGTTTTCACTTATCTATTGATGAATAATTTTGCCTGACTTGGGGAAAGTAATTTGAGCATAGGGAACAAATGCTCGAATTACTTTCCCCATGCTAGGCAAAATTATTTATTAACAACATAGAAATATACATTTAAGCAAATACTGATTAGGAATTATTTCCTAGTCACATATAATCTTAAAATCTAAATAACACACAAAAATACCTACACAATGTTTTTAGCCCTAAATAAATACAAGAAGGAAATTAGACATATTTATGAAGTACTATAACGCTGTTTTACATGCAGCTTGAAGTGTATTTCCTAAAAACGATAATGTAATCGTAAATTTAAGTAACCTAACCCTAAACTGAAATGAACCAATTGTTAGACTTAATCTAGATTAGAATTTAGTGAACAAGTTGTTGATGTTAGAATTTCCTAATATTAATTTTAAAACAGTAAAGATTGCTTTAAGGCGAGCTTCGGTTTGTATTAATTGTGACGTGCAACAATCACGCAATCACTTGTATACTATCATGGGAAAATAAGTTTTTACCACGCAGTCTGTAATTAATTGTACTATAACTACGAGTAAGAAAGGAACTCAAACACTTCCGCGGCTATCAACGAACAATAGGAGTAACTAGATTTGATAAAAGCTTAAGAAAAAAACCCAGAGAAATTGTATATTAAGAAAAGTAGCTGCCTGCCTCTGGTACCATTGTAGCAGATCTGGAAGTGTTTTTGTACACTTACCGGCAGACTGGAATCTCTACAAAACAATTTCACTAAACTAAGTTATTTAGTATACACTCAAGTAATACAATGCCTCTTAAAAGGAAAGCATCTTAATTAGCACCGCAACGTTACAGAGTTTCTTTTCAGTAAAGGACGCTGAATAGAACTCCTGTCAAACCTCGGCCTATATATATATATATATATATATATATATATATATATATATTGCTGTGTAACTGGGATCAATCTCAGGAACTCCCTAAAAATCATTCAAGCCCCAACGTTGGGTCGTCATAAAATTGCCGTGTTCCCTATAAATATCGAGCCTCAGTAACAAAAATATTCGAAAATTTTATTAATTTATCCAAAAATCGTCATAAATTTCACACAATGGAAAATTTAATCAAAAAAAAAAATTTCTTACCCAAATTCTGCTTCCATCATTTAATTCTTCAACCGCTTCCCTGGCTAGCTCAGTTGGGCCTCCTCTTGGATACCTATATTCACTATCATACTCTTTATCGTTCACGCACACTTTCAATAAAACCACAAAATAATACAACAATAATACACTATTTATTTACCACTATTTACAAATAAAAGTTCAAGATTATTTACATTTCGGTGCTCAAGTTACCTCAATAAATTCTAATTTTGTAAAGTCCAGAATATTAACTTGAAATATCATACACATTGAATGTAACCGCAGTAAATGGGCCCTGAATAATACCTTATTTTTCTTTCTTTATTTATAATTAGTTTTAATTAGGACACTGGAGTATGGTGAGCTCATGATAACCCCCGTTTTTTTATGATTAATGTATGCTTTTTACTTAGCATACGCTTACTGCAAACAAAAAAAAACCCCTGTACTCCTAACAATAAAAATTTAAATTCCTGAGGAACCTTAATACGCTTTACATACACCTTTAGATTTATATTTAAATACCATAATAAAAGTTAGTTATACGTATTATATTCAATACGCAAAATAATGTAAAATACCATTATAGTACACTCTCACACATCACAATAACCTTCATAGTTTATCAAAAACAACAAATTCTAAAACGTTACCTGGAATTCTTTGAAGATTCCTACTCCGTTGACGATGTGGTTAAGTTGTTTCGCTCTTGGTTTCGTGGTTCTTATCTGCTCGCCGCCTCCAGATATTTCTATTATACACCTTTTAAGCTGTGCTACTATGCTGTTCATACAAGATCCATCCAAATCCAAATCCAAGTATATTACACTTTTTTTATAATTGCTTACTTTAAGTTACGTTACATTACGTCACTTCACGAGCTTGTTAAATTATATGTTGCACCTCAATAAAATTTAGACTCGACACTATCCGCGTATCAAATTATGAGGTCAACACTGTACTATTTAATTTAAAATATTTTATATACTTACAAGCTCGTGGTAAATTTCTGTACGTAGTCTGAAGCGATGAAAATACTAAGAGAGCCCTATTAATTTTCTTAAAGTATTTATACACATCGAAATGCCACCTCTCGGCCACTCTTCACGCAAAATCCTTCATTTAAAATAATACTTCTTCAAATTTTGGTTCAACCGTTTTTGAAATCTTCGAAATTTAGCTCGTCTTTATTATCTTTTTCGAAAAACTCGCATTCAAATTTTCCCGTGTTTGTCTGTTGTACAACTAACTATATAGACCAATGAGATATTTCGTGACGTCTTAAAAACCCCGCCTATACTAACTCTATTCCTCTCTTATGCACATTCTATGTTTCCTTCTAACCTTGTTTGAGTGGTAGAAAATCGATATTGCTGTCCGCGTTTTAAACTAACCCATGTGGACTGAATACGTGCGTTTTGAAATGAACTGCTATTATGCCTGTCTCATTCCGAAGCATATCCTTGATTGTCCACCCCATCTGCGCTTTAAGGAAACTTTTAGTTAGCATTTATGCGAACCGTCCGACCGTTTACCCGATATACCTCGAATACTGTCTTTTATCTACACAAATAAGGGGAACATGACATTTCCAAAACCTGCAGGGGTTCAATTAACGAACGTTTTTAAAACGACATTTCTAGGAGTTTATTTTTTAAGGTATTTTATATTAAACAGCGGTTCGTTTGTTAGTAAAGCGTTTCACCTTGGTATTATCAATTTTCAAGCTCTTATGCGTATTAGACGTAATAACCCTTTTAACTAAACTCAATTAAATTAATTAACAATTTGCATTGGCTTCTACAATTTATTTTCTTTACGACCCTAACTCAATTTTAATCACTACTTGTAAAATTTTGTTAATACTTGTTACTTTAAATTCACTAAATGAAATAAATTTCGCACTTAAATTCTGGTTATTTCCTCTATACAGAGTGTTTGAAATTGCCTTGTTTATACCTAAATTTAACCCTTTAAAACCACTACAATATATATATATATATATATATATATATATATATATATCAATAAAATAGTATGTAACATGTATAAATAAACACCTACTTTACGAAAATTGAAAGAGAGTGGTTAATGATACAAATCAAGCTAATATTTGCATAGCCATTAATGAAAGAATTTGTTTGTTTCATAAAGGAATATATATATATATATATATATATATATATATATATATACATGTGGAGTTACCAAAATTCGAACGTTGGGCCGTTATAAGATTGCCGTGAAACGAGGATTCAAGTTTTAATAATCGAGAGTGAGTCATTAAATCCTTTTAAAAAAAAATAAAATGTTCACAACAAAAAAAAAAATTCTTACCCTGATTTCTTCTGCTGCAACAATCTTCAGCAGCTTCCCTGGCTAGCTCAGCTGTGCCTCTTCTCGGATACCTAAATTTACAATCATTCTTCTTTACCACTCACACATCATTCAATAAAAGCACAAAATAATACAACAATCATACAATCTTTATTTACCGCTATTTACAAACAATTATTCACAGATATATATATACAGTTTGGTACACTAATTACAACTCAATAAGTGCTAATTTTGTAAAGTCCTTGATTTAAATTTTTAATTTCAAACACATTTAATACAATCGGAGTAAATGGGCCCCAAATAATACCCTATATTTATTGCACACTGGAGTATGGTGCGCTCATAATAACCCAGTTTATTAATGTATGCCGTTTACCTTGCATAAATTTACTACAAATTAATAAACCCATGTACCCTTAACAATCCAATTTAAATTCATAATGAAATTTAGTAAGCATTACATACACCTTTTTTTCAATATTTAAAAAAAAACCTCATAATTGTCAAGTACACGTATCTTTTCCGATACGTTATATTAACTATAAACAACCATCAAAGTTCACTCACACATCACAAATAATTCCAACAGTTTATCAAATAGCAGCAAATTCAAATGAGTTACCTGGAAAATGCTTCAAGTCTCATTTCCTTTGATGATGCTTTATCCTCCAGAACCCCTTGGCTTCGTGATTATGCGCTCTGATCCACCAGACATTTATAGATGATAACTTCAGCATACGCCGAGGTCCGTGCTACCAATTACCATTCCATCCCAGCATCCAAATTCACGGATTATACTTGTGTTTATTGATTTGTTAGTTTGTTATGGTATTCGATGGACCTCAGTTAATTTAATTCACTCGACACTACACATGTTAGTAACTACAAGGCCTCCATTTACCACGTTATAAGTGCTAATACTATTTTTACTGAATTATACAAGTTTTCAATACTCACAAGCCTCTACTATAACCTCGATTGATTATTTTACGTCGTCTACTAAAGCGATGAAAATACAAAGAGAGGATGAGAATACAAAGAGGACGCTGCTAATTTTTTTAAAGTATTTATACTATTCAAAATGCCACCTCTCGGGCCACTCTTCACGCGAAATACTTCATTTAAAATAGTATTTTTGCAAATTTTAATCTAACTGACTTAAAGCTTCCAGAACTTTACCTCGTGGACGCCCAATTTAATCCGAAAAAGCGCTTTCACCTGTCGCGTGTTCGTCCGTTGTAAAATTATCTATTTGAACCAATGATACAGTCCTGTGTCGTCATAAAACTCCGCCTGTAATATTTTTATCTCTGTCTTATGCATATTAGATGTCGCGTTCTAAACCCCACTTGAGTTATATAAAATCGATATTGCTGGCCGCGTCGCCTGACTCCACGTGGATACGAACCTGCGTTTTGAAACCAATGCTTTTATACCCGTCTCTATCTGTAGCATATTATTGATCGTGCATCTCTTCCGCTCTTTAAGAAACTTTGTTAGCTTGTTTATTGGAAGCAACTGACGATTGGAAATATTTTCTTTGAAGCCCGCGTTATTATGCATATAAATTCGACGAAGGTAACCTTTTCAAACATGCAGGTGTTTTTAGTTGTTGGCCGTTTAAACAATAATTCTAGGAGCATATATTTCACGGTATTTGATACAATTGACGTCCTTGTCTGCTACCACGAACCCTTTTGCCTTCGGATTATTGATTCTCTATACTCTGGTGTGTTTCTTAATGCTATTACACGTTAAATTAAAATTAATTAAATTAATTATGCCTTTCTATTTGTTTTTAAAACTGGTTTTTGTATGAACCTATTACTTTTCAATCATTAATTATAAAATTTAAGTCAATACGTGTCCGTTTAAATTAAATAAATGAAATAAATTTTGCGCGTAAATAAATTGTTGCTTTCTCTATACAGGGTGTTTGAAACTGCATTGCTTACCCCAAATTTAACCCTTTGAATCCATAACAATATATATGTATATATAAATATATATAATTTAAAATTGATTTGTGGGTTTGAGGTTTCTGGATTAAGTTGAAAACTCTTTTTTATGGCCTAAATTTTCGAATTTATTTAAATTCTTGATCACAGGCTATCTAAAAATTTTTTAAACGCTAGATTATAAATGTGGTACATAGATTAAAAACTTACAAACTTGAGATTAATTGAAAACTAGCATAACAAACATTATAAAAATCTTGGAAAAACTTGTAAAACTAACAAAATTAAACGTTTTTAAATATAAATTGTAAACATTAAACTTGTATATACATCAATTTGATATCATAAATTTTGATGTAAAAAAATTTTTTGTTTCATAGGATATAAGATAACTAATTTGTTTGATGATAGAGTATCGAGTGCATAAGTATGTGTGAGTGTTCATGTATATTATATGATGTGAGTGTACAGTGTGTGCGTGTGTGTGTGTGTGTGTGTGTGTTTGTTTAGTTTAATTTTTGTCATTAATTTTGTTCAAAATTTAATAAATATGTGTATATGGAACTTAAGTTACTAATATCAGTTTTCTTGTTTATTGTATTTTTAGTTTTATAAATATGATACATTTCCAAAAAAATTCTTTTTGATTTGTTGTTCTCTATTTCTAAAATGTCTGGATTTTCAAAATCCATACTGTGATTTTTATCTATTACGTGTGTGGTTAATGCACATGCTTTTGGTTTGTTAGTTATGTCACTCTTATGTTGAGTTATCCTTTGTTTTAATAGTTGAGAGGTCTGCCCAACATACGAGTGAACGCAATTCAAACAATTAATTTTATATATTAAATTTCTCTGGTTCATTTTAGATATTTTATCTTTGGTTTTAGTAAAAATATTTTGTAATGTTAGTACGTTTCGTTTAGCAAACTTTATTTTTCATTTTAAAACTTTTATTAATTTTGGTGTTAAATGTTGAATATATGATATTGTTTTGTAAGTGAATAATTGATTGGTACTATTTTGATTACTGTCATCTAATTTGTTTGTGTTAGGATTAAATTGTTCGGTTAGTAATTTTTTTATTAAATGGAGTGGATAACTGTTAGTTCTTAATATATTAGTAAGGATTTTTATGTTTTTTGGGTACAAAGATGGATGAGAAATTCTTTTTATTCTTTCTTTTAACCCTAATATTATATTTATTTTTGTTGATAGTGGATGGTAGGAATAAAGATGAAAGACTTGCGTAGAATAAGAAAAGCCACAAAAATACCCAATATACGGTATTAAAGGAACACGTATACAGCGAAATATATGAACTATGCGCTTGTCAAGATATAAACAAGTCATTTAAATATAACCCGATTTGTAAACAAATCAGTTCATCATGAGTAGAGGCTTAGTCCACGTCGCTTAAGTGAAAATATTCACGTGAAAAACTTGAAGTGATTTTATAAATAATTAATTGTACGATGGTGATAGTGAATAATTAAATTTTGGTTTCGTCGTTTAATCCTGAAAAACGTAAGTGACTGAAAGTTTGTTTAATTTTAATATCAACATTAACAAAAGGACTCTAAATAACTCCAAAAGAAATCTGAAGAAAGCTGAAGAAATAATGATAAGGATTTTAATGAAATGCTAAATTACTAGATCCAATGTGGAAGTTTTTAAGAGCATTTAACTCAAGTATTAAATGTTGTAATTAATTGGAGGAAGCTACAAATGCAGACTATATCGAAAGCATATTTGGTTTCAATGTTGGGATGATACTAAATCAGTAAGCGGAAGTCGGTAGAGCAGTTAGTGCAGGAGCTGATTAAAACGGGAGACAACAGGTTAGCAATCTGTATATGTTTGTTGTGAAGTTATTTATGAACATTTATTTGAGATCTTTATTTATTTGAATATTTTAAAAATTTGCTTACATAAACTTGATATGAGGGTCAACAAAAATCGTTTGGTACACGTTACAAATTACGTATACGTTACATGAAGTTTAATGAACGTTCAGAGGGCTTCTCATAATAAATAATAAGAGAGATTTTTGAGACTTTTGATTAACTTTTCGAGATGATGATTATTGAAATTATTTAATTCAATTACTAAAAAGGAAGTCATATTTAGAGAGTGCTTAAACATTTCATAAATTGTAAATATTGAGAACATTATAATAATTGTGCTTAATGGTGTTTTGCTTTAAAAGGAAGTAGAGGTAGAAGGTTAAAAAATATAAAAACTTTGCTGTCGTATTTTTGCAAGCCCCGTGCGTGGTAAAAGCTGAGCTAACCGAGGTAATTCAAAATTAAAAATTAAAATCTGTAAAGGAGGAAATTTTAACATATAAACTTCACAAAAAGGGGGCACCGGATTATTGCAACTATATCACAACAAAGATAATTGGCAATCCGAACGTGGGACTAGACCAAAACATTATCACAGAGAAAAGGCTAGAAATAAAATACAACACCGAAAAAGTAAAATTATCGCCACCCAAGTGAGACTGAACACAAAAATACCACTTCAAAAGTTATGTGTCGACTCGAACGTGAGGTTAGATCAAAATAAATTAAGTAAAAATTATTGCATCGACGTAGCACAAGAATAAATTAAAAGCAACAAAAGCGAGGATTTTATTTAGGACTTAAAAATAATTGTAAAGTATTAATTAAAAAATGGATAAAAGAAAGAGGGAAACGAGAGAGGCATTAAGGGATCAAGGTGTAGAATAGGTTCACAAGAAAGTGTGATCTTACAGGCCACATCAATGGAAGCTGCAGGAAAAATGTTGGAGAGTGAAGAACATCGGTCCACCAAAGATGCAAGAATCATATAAATGCTTATGGCACAAAATAATAAGATGGAGAAAAATGAACAAATCATGAAAAACATGATGGAGAAAAATGAACAAACCATGATGGAAAAGACTGAACAGATTATGAAAAGTATACAAGAATTTGAGAAAAATTTGGATAAATTGGGGGAAAATTTAAGTTCTAGAATAGAGAAATTAAGTAACGATCCAAGGGAAACAAATCAGAGAATGAAAGAGATGCGATTCCAGACACAAAATAAGGTAATAAATCTCATGGAGGACATAGACTGCGTGAGAGAAGAAGTTATTAAAGTTCGATCTATACAGGAGGCCAATGAAAAAGAAACAAGCGAAAGAATTATGGACTTAGGGAAAAAAGTGCAGGACATAGAGAGAAACTATGGAATGGAGAATAGAAGAATAAACAAAGAAATTGAGGATGTCAAAAATAAGGTAACAGGAATAGGATGAAGTTTCATCATGAACCCTTGAAACTGAATCACACCAATGTGACATTATCGATATTTTCGGGAGATAATCAGCTTAATCCAAAGCTATTCTTAAAAGACATAAAAACATTAACACAGGGCATAATGGATGAGCAGTACAAATTAAGCTTGGTAAAAGCAATGATCAAAGGACATGCAGAAAAGTAGTTTGAGTTGATCCAAGATGAATTGACAACATTTGAAGATTTTTAGAATAAGTTTTTAAAACAATTTTGGGGAGATACTCAACAATATAAGGTAAGAGATGACTTAATTATGGGGAGATATAATAAAAATTTAGGTATAACCAGGGAACAATACGCGACCAAGAAATTTGGCATAGCAAAACAGTTGGATCCTCCGTTGAAAGAAAAGCAAATCATTAAATATCTTGCAAGACATTTTGAAGCAGAAGTGAGGCAGTATATCGCTCTACAAAACATCATGGATCGAGACATATTTTTAGAATACCTACATCGATACGATGATATGGAAATGGATCGTAGAGAAGAAGGTCGCAGCTTAATTCAACAGGTAAAACCAGAAAGAATGCCAAGAAGTATGCCTATTAACAGAATACAACATGAGAGAACAAATCACAGTTACAGAAGAACTTTTAGGGACAACTACAACGGTAATTTGAGAAGTAATTGGAATAGGAGAAACCGACCCTGGCAGGAACAAAACAGGAGAGATCAAAATAGGAACGATAACAGGAGTCAAACTAATCACGGACATGAGGAAGGAATAATGGAATCTAGGAGAATTAATAGTACCTATGCTGAAGTTACAAATCAGCCAGGCCCATCTACTACAAATACAAATTTTCAATAGAAGACAAACCAAATTAGCCCTTGGAAATAAATAAATATGAACATCAGAGAATTCATAAAATTGGAATAGGGAAGTTATTTTAGTAGAAATTTATTGCCTATAATTAATTTAAATGTTGAGGACAACGAAATTAAAATATTTATTGATACCCGAGCAGAGGTGTCCCTCGTCTCAGAAGATTTTGTTAAAAGGGGAAAATTAATGAAGAAAATAATGCCAATGAGGAAGTGTAATTTAATAGCACCAAACAATAAAAAGTTTGCATGCGTAAGTAATTTGGTGATTCTGAAGTGTGAGATAGGAAAAGAGAAATTTGAAGATGAGTACATAATGGTACCTGGATTAAAAATGGACGCTATATGGGCGATGAATGTTAAAGAGAATGTACTTTGAATAAATTAATCAAGCCTAAATTCTCGAAGGACCAGTTCATAAATACATATGTACACACACACGTGACCAAGTATTTCAATTTATATGTAAATTCAACACACTCACCTGAACAAAACACATCACGTTCCAACTGTACTCTGGACACAACACATCACGTCCTTTCGTCTCTAAGGATGGCGGCAAACAGCCCGGAATGTCCGTTTTCCATGCATCAGGTAACAAACCACAGCGGGTGGTCGAGAGTGGTGGTTTCACTAAATTAAAATACTAGTCTATCCGCGAACAAAGTTTACACCCACAAATTTACAATATAACCCTATTAATTCTAAACATACCGCTCACCAATAAGCTCTGCTTATTTAAAAAAAAACTAAAGGTACAAACAAACTACTATATATATACAGATATATTGAACAATTAAAATTACTTGAAAACGACTTGAGTGTGTGAGGTATGTACAATTACTCTGCAATTGGAAGGCGACATAAATTTGTCATGGGACGGTCCAATTCTCCATGACCAGTTTTAACTCTGGCAACTCTTGCGATGCCATCACGACCAGGAAATTGGGCAATTATGCGGCCAAGTTTCCATTGCAAAGGGGGAAGGTTCTTATCGTTAATAAGAACGAGTTCACCTACACAAGGAGTCGCAGGAGAGACAGACCACTTGTTGCGCTGCTGCAGGGAGTGGAGATATTCTGTGGACCAACGCTGCCAAAAGTCCTGGTGCAATCTTTGGACAAGTTGCCATCTGGTTACAACATGGTTAATAGCGCGCTTAACTCCCAGAATCCAAAATTGTTGCGCGATGAAGAAGGCTAATGATTGGGGTCCAGGGTGAAATAGCTTACGATGCATGCTTTCAATTATTAATTCGGTTAGTCGATGCTTTCGGGGAAGTAGCATGGGATGCTTTGCATCATAAGATAGTTGAGAATGACGTAAACGACCACCAACCCGAATTACACTATTGGAATCCAGAAACGGAGCTAATTTTTGGATAGGTTTTTTGCATACTTTGCCACTTTGAATACAAACAAGTTCGTCAGGAAATACATCATGTTGAACTACCTTTACAATACAAATTAAGGCGTTGTACAACTCATCCGCTGTTAACGAACCACCTTGCCTTTCATGCCTTTTCAATTTTGTATTTCTAATGAATCGGAAGCAAGAAGCCACTACACCTTGCAGTTTACGAAGTGAGGAGAAACGAGCTAGCAAACTATTAATCAAATTATCTGGCACTGTATATACTAAGACAACTTTTCGCTCTTCGCACTCAGTAGTGGAATCTGAGTCTGATTGATTAAATGGTTGATATATACGGTTAGTTGAATAAAGAAACTTTGGACCTGACCACCAAAGGGCATGGGATACAAGATCTGAAGGCAACAAACCTCTAGACCCACAATCAGCAGGATTATCTTTGCCACTTACATGATGCCATAAGTTAGGAGGAACTCTATCTTGAATGTGAGTAATACGGTTACTAACAAAAGTTTTCCATCGGTGTGGAGAGGATTTGATCCATGATAAAGTAACTGTAGAGTCAGACCAGGCATGAATTGCATCAATTGTGATGAACGGTTTATAAACCTTATTTACAAATTCTATTAAGTCAGATAAAAGTACAGCTGCACACAATTCTAAACGTGGCACAGAAATACGTTTTAAAGGTGCTACCTTGGATTTGGCATACACTAAATTTACTGAAATTATTCCCGCTTTCGAAACACAGCGAATATAAATAGCTGCAGCATATCCAGCTTCAGAGGCATCACAAAACCCATGAAATTGTAATGACACAATATTGTCAACTAAAACACAACGTGACAAGGATAAGGTCGCTAAACAAGATAGCTGCCGTTTATATGCGGACCAACAATCCACAACATCTGAAGGTGGCACCTCATCCCAATCCAACCCTAAACTCCATAACCGTTGCATTAAAATTTTCAGAAGGAAGGTCACAGAGGTCAACAAACCAAGCGGTTCGAAAACCTTTGCTATGTCTGAGAGTATAACCCGTTTTGTGCACGGACGTGCAGTACTATCCACTTTGAACTGGAAGCAGTCTTTTGTGGTACACCACTGTAACCCTAAGACCTTTAAGGAAAGTGAGTCAGCGTCATTAAAAAAAATGGCTGAAGTTCTTCAGGGGGGAATGACAATAATTCAGGACGATTACTTGCCCATTTCCTAAGGACAAAACATGCACTCGACAATAACGAAATAAGTTGACGTTGGATTTCTAAGGTTTCTTCTAAGGATACACAACCTGTTACTATATCATCAATTTAGGTATCAGATATAAGAACCTTTGCCGCTAATGGATATTTTTGAAGATTATCCCTTGCTAATTGTTGAAGAACGCGAATAGCCAAGTATGGAGACGAAGATAGCCCATACGTTACGGTGTTTAATTGATACTCTTGAATAGGTTCAGCTTTTGAAAATCGCCAAAGAATACGTTGGTAGATCGAGGCTGATCTGTCACCTCAATTTGCCGGTACATTTGCTTAATATCAGCGGTTACAACAAATTTGTGTAGTGTAAACCCTAACAAAATACTCGATAAATCCTGTTGAAGTTTAGGGCCGATCAGTAAACCATCATTTAATGACTTGCCGTTAGATGATTTTGCTGACGCATCAAAAACAACCCTCAATTTAGTGGTGCTACTATCTGGTTTCTGAACACAATGGTGAGGAATGTAGTATCCCGATGACAAATGTGTAAGAGGTTCATGAACTGTGGACATATGACCAGACTCTAAATAGTCTTTCATAAAATTTGAATATTCCGTATGTAGGTCAGGATTTTTCAACAAACGATTTTCTAATAATTCAAAACGACGCAGTGCTGTGGAATAAGAATCGCCTAGTTCTATACGAGAATCTTTAAACGGCAAATTAACAACATATCTACCGTCCTCCTTTCTTTGATGTGTTTCTAGAAAGAGAGTTTCACATTGAATATCTTCAGGCGAAAATGTAGGAGTTGCTGGAACATGTTCAACCTCCCAGAATTTTTTTTAACACAATGTCCAATGGGGTATTCATAACCGATGTACAAAACGAACTCACACGATTAGTTGATTGACAGTCTGTTTTACCGACCAGTACCCAACCAAACACTGTATTAAGGGCAGTAGGCTCTCCAATTTTACCACGTCTAATGCCAGGCTGAACCACAGTAGAATAAATATCTGCACCTAACAATAAATCGACCTCGCGAGGGCGTCCAAAGTACGGATCTGCTAATGTTAGACCTTCAAGGAAGTCATAACGATTTGAAACGGGAGCCGACGGCACAGAGCCGGCAATTGCAGGAATAACAATTGTATCTACAACGAATGTAGGATTGGCCTTTTGATATGGCCGCAACGAACATGTAACGAGACCATAGCTAGAGGTGCTCATTTGATTTAAACCGCTAATCGATATGGACGATGATGACGATTTTAATCCAAGACTTTTCATACACGATTGGGACATAAAACTTGCTTGACTACCATTGTCAAGTAATGCTCGACAAGTTTGATAGTTTCCACGTGCATCCTGTACTTGTAACAAGACAGTAGACAACAAAACAACAGACTGACTAGCCACTGTGCTAGTCATCACGGCGACTTTATTAGAAGACTCTGGATTTGAGGGCCCTTCTGTCAAGTACGCTTCACCTTCTTTGTCTGGCGTCACAGCAGAAGTGGGAAAATGCAACAATGTGTGATGTTTTTTATCACAAACACGACAACTAAGTTTTGATGGAAACTTAACAACAGAGTGTTTGGTTCCTAAACAATTATAATACCAGTTTGAAGATTTTGCAACTCTATGTCGCTCAGAAGGTTCTAATACTAAGAATTTGTCACATTTAAAAACAGAATGATTAGCTTTGCAATAAATACAACTAGTACTATGGGTTTTCTTAGCTGTGGTAACAAAACTTAATGATTCTTTTGGCTTGAACGCAACAGGATACTGTCGTGATACTGTTGGCTTCTGAACACTCCTGGCTGTCCTACAATAACCTGGTTTGTCTCCAATGCCTTGCAATGTTTAGAAACAAATGAGTACAAATTTTCATAGCTAGGAATTTCAACATCATGAAGTTCAATTTCAAAGCGTTTCCTAGTGGAGTTATCCAATTTTTGCAATAATAGATTAAAACGAGTAAAATCCCACATATCATGATTAAATTGTGCAATTGCCGAAGAATTTTCAGAAAATGTAGACAATAATGTGCGTAACGAGGACGCAGAATCTGAACTAACTTTCGAGGCATTACAAATGGCCTGCCAATAGCTAGTGAGCAACAACCGTTTGTTTTCGTACCTATCTATTAATTGTTGATACGCAATCGTATAATTATCAGAAGTTAATGGAAGCCCTTTAATAATTGCCAAAGGCTCATTAACCAATGATGAGGTTAAATATTGAAATCGTTCAATATTAGATAAAGTTTCATTTTCATGAATTAGTGTACGGAACAAATCGTAGAAAGAGCTCCAATTTTTATAATTACCATCGTAGGTGGGGATTACAATTCTTGGCAACTTAACTTTATTAGGGGCACCCGAGTGTTGTGTTTCAATACTAGAACGAGTATGAGGCTGCGACCTCTTAGCTGCTAATTCTCGGTGCACAATTTTGATTGAATATTGAATTTCATCAAAACTATCTTGGATTACCTGTTGTTGATCTAAATCAGCAACCTCTACACAAGCAACTATTTCGTAATGAACTTGTTCAAATTTATCTACTATGTTTGATAAATCGGTAAAACGAACATCAAAGGCAACAAAATTATTCTCAGGATCCATTTGAGCTGTTTGAGCACATTTTAATAAGGCTTGCGCCTTGCGCATTAACATGTTACGTTTATTTGACAATTTTTCAATTTCCATTGTCACAAATAATGGAAAACAATCAGAAAGTAAATCACAATTATGTAAACCCTAGTAGCAGTTTTCTACTTGCTAAAAATGTTTATCTAACAAAATTGCACAGCTATCAAACATGCGAATCTCAGAATACAAAACTATCAACAAATACATTTAATAGATCCTCTAAATAAATTATCAAACACCATAATGACAATTCTACCTGTTTGTAAATGCTAAAATAGGAACCGCTCACCGTAACATAGTAATCTCTCAAATGTAGGTAGTCACATACAAGTTATTCACCTCTTAAATACCAAGAAGATTTTAAAGGCTGAACCCTAATTCCATGGAATGCAGTTAGATACATCTGGTGCCACCCTCAAGCAGGTTTCAAGATGCTTAAAGGGGTAGCAACAGACAGGAATGTCAAACCCTCTATTCTGAAAACTAGGTAGGTCAACCCACGGATGGTTGAACTTTATATAATTGTACTAAAAATACCTTAAATATTTTTGAAGTCACTAAGCTATATATAATACTATTTTTACAGCCATATTATTATGTGAGCAGTAATGTCAAATTTAATTGAGCTTTTTTCACTAATTTCTAACGAAATTCGCCGTCATTTACGCAAATATTTATGCAAATATCTTACGCTAATTATCGCCGTAAATTACGCGACAACAAAGGCTAAAAAACACGCAAAGCCAAATTACGTGTTTTTATGAACTATAAATCCACTATATTAATTCAAATCCGGCTCGAAGGACCAAAATGTACTTTGAATAAATTAATCAAGCCTAAATTCTCGAAGGACCAGTACATAAATACATATGTACACACACACGTGACCAAGTATTTCAATTTATATGTAAATTCAACACACTCACCTGAACAAAACACATCACGTTCCAACTGTACTCTGGACATAACACATCACGTCCTTTCGTCTCTAAGGATGGCGGCAAACAGCCCGGAATGTCCGTTTTCCATGCATCAGGTAACAAACCACAGCGGGTGGTCGAGAGTGGTGGTTTCACTATGTTTGTTGCGAAGTTATTTATAAACATTTATTTGAGGATCTTTATTTATTTGAATATTTTAAAAATTTGCTTAAATAAACTTGATGTGAGGGTCAACAAAAATCTTTTGGTACACGTTACAAGTTACGTATGCATTACATGAAGTTTAATGAACGTTTAGAGGGTTTCTTATAATAAATAATAAGGGAGATTTTTGATAACTTTTTGATTAACTTTTCGAGATGATGATTATTGAAATTATTTAATTCAATTACTAAAAGGGAAGTCATATTTAGAGAGTGCTTAAACATTTCATAAATTGTAAATATTGAGAACATTATAATAATTGTGCTTAGTGGTGTTTTGGCTTAAAAGGATGTAGAAATAGAAGATTAAAAAATATAAAAATTTTGTTGTATTTTTGGAAGCCCCGTGCGTGGTAAAAGCTGAGCTAGCTGAGGTAATTTAAAATTAAAAATCAAAATCGGTCAAGGAAAAAATTTTAAAATATAAATTTCACAAAGAGGGGGCACCGGGTTACTGCAACCATATCACAACAATATATATATATATATATATATATATATATATAGATAGATAGATATATTTATATATATGTATATATATACTTTTAAATGAATAATTTATATCGTGGAATAAATGTTGTGCTATAATATTTAAAATTAGTTAGATATATTTTAATACTGACAGATTTCACAAATTATATTGTCCAGTTTACAACATCATTGACTCTATCAGAAATATATTAAAGGGCTATGCGGAGGTCGCATTTCCACTTATTAATTCGGAGAGACATGTTGCTCACACGATGGCTGGAATACGATTGACCTGTTTTACGGGAAAGCTATATATCTAGACTACGAGCACTAAATAGGGCACGTGCAGGTTGATTATACCAGAAATGATTAGTTATCAATACGTGTATTATAGTTAAACAACAGTTTCTATTTCTATAAATAATTTTGAAGGTAACTTTTTAATGCTTTTAGAATTCTAAAGAAAGGGACTAACCAATGTTAATTTGAAACATTCGGATATGCAAATAAAATTTGTTTTTAACAAATAAAATCTAATGTTAGCTATTTGCATGTTGATATACCAATTATTATTAATTTTAATGTTTTCTAAATTTAATACTTGCATTAATAAAATAAAAATGTTTTAACCTGCATGATAACAAAATACCGTTTTGTTTATTTTGTAGTAAGAGTGTAGATAACGAACCATTAAAAGTATTTTAACGATATGCAGGTGTTTGCTTATTTCAGAGAATTTATAAGACGAAACTTTTAACCTGTTAAAAAAACTATTAAAGGTAGTTTAACGATTTGTTGGTATTAGCTTATTTTAGGGAATTTATAACACGTGATTTTTAACTTTTGCAAAGCCCAAATTATTATAGAATAGATTCCAAGTATTTATCCTTGTGCTGAATATTATGATATGTTATAGGAGGTTTAAAAAAGTACTTATATCAATTGGAAGTAGTCGAACTTGTTAAATGAAAGTTCGTATGATTTGAAATAATATAAAAAGTGTAAAGTCGTTTAAATCAGAAATTTTAGGAAGCACGTCTTAATAAGAAGTAAACAAAGTAATTTTAAATTAATATTTATATACAATATGCAGAAATCAATCGATTTCGAAAATTTAACGTAACAAACGAAATGAATAATTCAAATATTAGGCTAGGCTACGTGTTCATAGTAATGATAATAAATAGTGTTGAGTACCTTAATGATTTTTAATTCTTTCCATTTTTGTTATCTTATCAAATCAATATTATTTAAATACTGTATATTAAAAAAATTTCTACAATGTCAAGATTTTCTTAAGCCTTTTTTAAGGTTTTTACTTAGAAAATTTCTATAAAATGCAATTTTACAGATTAATTTTTAAAAAATTTTCCTGTTAGGAACCGCACATTTGCAGCCTAAAGGTCTACAGATTCTAAATACGGCCCTGCAAAGGTTGATGCTTGTTAAGATTACAAGAAAATTCTCAGTTCAGTTTCACTTATATGAAGTAGAAGGAAGAAGCGTTGAAGTGAGTTATGACGCCACAAGTGAGATTTAACTGAATTTTTAAGCAAAAGGTTATCAGCTAGTGTTTATATAAATCAAGTTTTCTGTCTATATCTTAAGAAGTATTTTGATTCAGGATAACAAACAGAACAAGTATAGATCAGTACAGTTTATGCATTCCAAAGTAATGTCGCTGCATAAAATTAATATTAATCGTACGTGTTAATTATTAAGAAACCATTTATAAAGGAACAACAATCAATATTTTGTTTCCTGTTTTTAAGCTCATCCCGCTTATGATGCACTCCTTAGTGTGTTTTATCCACATTTAATATTGATGTTTGCGTTACTAATTATAATGTTATCCTAACGTCAAGGTGTCCCATATTTATTTCTAGATCCACTTTCGGCATAATACTAAGGTATGAATGGATAACAATGGTATTGTCATTTAATGCTAATAATAATTATTTCTTTATTATTTACTTTACATAAAAAACGTAGCTTTGTGTCTGAGTTTGAAATTATGTAGTTACACCTTTTATATCCAATAGTTTTTAAGTACAACTCCAGTAGGAGTGAGGATCATGAAAAAGGAACGTTTAAGAACAAAAGAATAATTGCATAACTTCATAAACGGTTAAATATTTATTTGCTATTTTTGAATTTTGTTCTCACACTGCACCGATTTTGTTTAACAAACAAAAAACTTCGTGTCTTTAATTGAAGTCATATATTACAACTAAAACTTGGGAATTTCAAACATTTGGAATCTTGTAATTTTCGCGAGCATTTGTATGCAGTATGACTCTGCTCTTAAATTTTTTCAAGGTATTAGCAATTGCAATTTGAATAGTCTGAGGTACGCACTATGTAGCTCCATAAATCTAAATTATTCCGTAATTGTACTGGTGTTGCAATTTCTATTATGTGTTCATATCCAACTAGCTAGTGCCAATGAATTTTTGTTCGAACAAAGTTTAACATATTTTCCAATTCCATTTTAAGTATCGAACCGTTTTTAAGCACCTAGCAAAAAGTGTTCCCATGTCGATAAACTTAGCAATCTATAATTTATTAATGTTGCCTAAATTCGACTTTTGTAGATTTTCTGGGATTGACTAGATTTACAAACAACTCGCAGTCTGTGTTATAAACAAAATTGCCGAAGTTTGATTTTTTGATATCTATTAACTAAATTAGTCAATTATAAGATAAAGTTGTTTAAAAATTTAATCTGATTTAAATTTCACATCAAAAAAGAGACTTCAATTAAAAAAAAAAAATTGATTTACTGCGCATGCGCAGAAAAACTAGGTAAAAAATTTGAATTCGTCAAAAATAAGTGTAATATTAAGTCCTTTTTGCAGTAAAAACCCGAATGATATACAAGGTCGGGCATTCGAGATATTTCGTGTTACTTTTATCGTTGAACAGACAATATATATATATATATATATATAGGGGAGGAAATATATATATATATATATATATATATATATTTCTGTGTATCTATAGGATGAAATAAAGTTGAAAAGTCAGCTAATTATTTATGGCAGGGTACCGCATGTATATACAATTCATTTAAAATTTAAAACGTTTTCCGTAATTATAGTGTACGAATTTGCATTTTTAAAATAGATTTCTGGGTTAATTTTGCTTCATTTTAGAATAATTGTAAATACCAATTACAAATAGTAGGTGTAAGAAATGTAGATCCTTAACGTGCAGTGTAAACACATGCATCTTATTTAGATTAGAGTGTTATAAGGGTCCCAGAGCCTTCGATTTTCTGTGGTGTGCAAATCAATAATTTTAAGACCGTTATTAAGGAGGGTGAAGGATTTTCATGAAGCAACAAATATTCTAAGCGTAAATATTCTTTGCGTGCACAATGTATCATAATTTAGTGTATAACTTGAACATTTGTATAAATTTAAAAAGTTTAATAATAGCAAAAGGGCTATAGTTATAACAGTTATTTGTTATATGAGGGGGCAAGCAAATAAAACATTCCCAATAGAGTTTATAACGTTGAAAACATTCTAGATTTTAATTTACGTAGCTTGAAAATAATTGTCAAGGATTTCTAGCTAAACGCTCAAGATCGTTATAAACAAACGCAAACAACAACATATTCGACGAATGACATTGAATGTTAAGTACAAGCAGGGATCGATATTAAATAAAGATAGAATATTTGAACATGTATTAGAATGAGATACAATTAACATATGGTTAGATGTTTGTTAACTTTGAAACAAATGGGTGACAAAGAAAATGACAGAAGTTAGCAGATACAAGTGAGAGGCAGCGTGTTTGGAAAGACGTAAATTTTTAAAAGTGGAGTGCAAAAAGTTTTAATATTAGTTGACTTCAAGGACTGGGGTAACGTGCATATGATAAACAGAGATATATTGTTTGACTACTCATATAGAAGGGTGATAGACGATAGTCGAGAGAGGGAAAATGCTAGTTAGGGATAATCGTAATTGTAAACAAGGAGTAAAAAGGAAAAGAGGTATTGAATACAGGTTAGATTAGGATACAAAAAACTGGTAGTAGGAATATAAAATATAGAAAGGGTATAAAGAAAGAAATAGAAAATTTTCGTATGTGAGTTAGAGCAAGACAACCTTAATATGCATACGTATTATGAAGGGGTGCCTTAGATGGTAGGATGTGTGTCAGTTGAGCCTAGGTTTCGGCGAATTTAATATCCGTTGTGAAACTATAATATATTTTCGTAGTAAATCGTTTATTTGGTTTGAAAAATTCTTAGATCTGAAGACGGTTGGTGTACAGCTGCCTTGACGGTTGAAAGTTGTTTATGAGCGTGTGGTTTTGTCGAATCGTGTTAACTGCTTAATAAATTTACCAAGAAGGTTTATTTGTTTGTAGTGGTGTATTTTCAAGAATTACTAGAACGGGAGGCAGTAGGTCTATATAATCGCTGATAGGCAGTGAGAGGCTCTCTTTTACTTCTCATCCAAGCATCGAGTAATATTATTAAACCAATTACGTGACAAATATTTTTAATATTTTGATTAAGTTAATTAAAACATGCACAAGTTGGTGTATTGTTGTATAAAACTGTAAATAAAGATTGCCTGCTATTTTTGGTTGTTGGTGCAAGTTAAGCGCTTATATGGAGTAGTAGGTGTTAAATGAATCGATGTGGTGGTGTACTGAGGCGAGATGGATCCGTAGATGAAATGTAAAGGTTTGCAAGTACTGTAAATTGGTGGACGAAAGAATTGGGTAGCAGATTGCCGTCAAGGAGGGAATGATTCAACTTGGGGGTTGGTTCCTGAACGTGCAGTCGTCGAGGGCAACGTCATCGATGGTTTAGTTGCAGATCCATGTGAGGTGGTGCTTACCAGGTAACATTTGTTAGTGAAACTTTATTCTGTTGTGTGCATTTGGTGCGTTATGACATTTTGGTGCCGTATAGGCGTAATTTTAGGAATATTAAGGACAAAAGAGCTTACTTTTGAACTTTTATAGACTACCTTTGACCATATTTATTATATAAGGATTTTTATTTATAAAATAATTTTTCAGTATTTGTTTATGTACAAAGTAAAAGGGTCTTTTGGTGATTTTCAGTGCAAAATTGGCACATGTGTCCAAAAAGAGTTTTTACTATGAGCTCATATTAGACCTGGAGTTAAGGTATGGGTATGGTTAAGCCCAGTTACCTTACTGAGTTTGTTGATGAATAAAGTTGTATCAGAAATATTAGAGTGAAAATGAATTATTGTAAAACGAGGACGAATGTAATTTAATCTATGTGTGAAATAATAATAAGATAAAAAAATTTTTTTGTATAGAATTTCCTGTTGCAATAAATTGTGGTGAATGTTTGGTAGTCGAGTTTTTTTTTTTAGGATAATAGGGTAGTATTTGAGATTTTAGCTGAGCAGCCGTAGCGAACTTCCCTGATGAAGCAGCAATTTTAAGTATAGCAAAAAAACTGGGAGACTTTTGGCCTCCAAAAGGAAGATCTTTATCAAGAAGTGAGCTGCAATTTTTATGTCGTCGAATTAATTTTAGACTTCAATCCAGATAAACTTCAGGGCAAAATGACTTCCCAACAGTGGGGCTCCAAATAAACTGCGTAACAGAAATGTGCCCAACGGGTGCTCGAGGCAACAGACCCTAAGCTTCAGAGCAATATATATATATATATATATATATATATATATATATAGTGCTGTGGTCTGAAGATGTCTGAGGTTGGACGTCAAATTGTCTTAAACTGTACGTCTTTCTATGAGAATTACTTCTCATAACTTGTAAGAAACTATTACCATTCTATATGCTTCATCACAATTAGTTTTTAATTTTTAATTCCATTGTTAAACATTGTAATTGTCTCATCACTTCAAAATAGCAACTTTCAAACTCCTCAATTAAAATCGCCTGTTTACTATAGTAACTCCACTAACAGATACTGCTTGATATCAGATTAACACGGTGACGCTTTAGTAGCAACTCAACAACTGCTCCTTTGATCTGCTTTTAATTGGGTTATGTAGCCAAACCTCCGCGTGATGTCTGCATCTCGAATCTTCTAGTAAGGTTTAGTGGTCGCTTTTATGTTTGGATTGGTTATAGAAAATGGGCTCGTCTTTTACATAAGCATCGAGAATGTTCATGAATGATGCAACCTTCAGAAAGCTGTTTTAATAGCCCAGGTTATCAATTATACCGTTTTATAATCTTTTAAAACCGCTCGATTTAAACAGAAACTTTTATAATAACTAGGTCTTTATGCAATTGAGTACTTTATAACCAAACACAGATAAAGCATTTACAAAAAAAACGTTCTTCTACGCGCGAAATAACGTGGATACAATTATTTTTATCTTAGAACGCTACTCATTTTATGTAATGACAACGAAAACCCTCTTATACATTTACAATTCGATGCTGCGTCTTTTCCAAATATGTTTCCCTATACAAACAAATTAGTAATTACATAATTTGAGTTTTTTCTTAAATTTTTCCTAATTTTTTCGGGAATGCGGAATCGTATGTCTACGATATGATGCTGCATGACCTTTTGATGACCTCTAACCACATCTATATACATTGACGTGACAAGGAAGACATAAGAGGTCATTGATCACCACATTCGACCCAAAACCGAGAAAATAAAATTTTCAAATATTTATTGCCTTATAATGCATGCTAAATAGATCGTAGAACGAGACTAAGGTATTGAAATTCATCCACTTAAAAAATATCATTTAATAAACGTTATTTAATTCAAAACGCAATACACTGCACTTATTTACATTTTTAAAAGAAATGTAAGTATTTCCAGACTTAGAAAAGCTATAAATCAATTTATAAAGGACAGAAAATTATCAAACGTGAAGGAGTACAAATCAATTAAATAAGTTCGTGGAACGCAATAACACCGATAAAAACTGTCAATCAGATAAGAGGACATGTTTTTAATGGCGATAATTATAACAGAAACTCATAAAATTGTAATATGGAGAAATAAACTCCAAGTATTTGTTTTATTCACAAATAAGAGATAGTAAAATTTTTATGACCGCAATAAATCTTAAACTGACATTCAATTAAAAATTAGAACACTCGAAATTATAGTTAATTATTACATCATGAGATGAGTCAGACCTAAATGTAATTAAAACGTTCCAGAAACATAACGTATTAAGATTTTATTATATAAAACCCGTGAATAATGGGCATTCATTTAACGTTTAGTCATTCATAGATAGTTCCTAAATTGCTATTTTATGAAGCGCACCTACGACGTATTTATTGCCCAATTATAAACTATAATTAAACTTAGTGCCAAGTCACCTGATATTTTAATCTATTAAAATAAAAGTACTTTTGAAAACTGATAAAGCAGTCTTCGACATATAAAGATTAATTATAATAAAAATTTGAAAAATTGAACCAGGAACTATTTCATGCAGTTCCTTCTAAATAAAAACGATCTTTAAATGAAAATCACAATCAAATGCATGTTGTAATGGAGACATAAATGCCAGTTAAACTTTAACAATCCAACGCAAGTATAACTTTATTTTAAACCCTTAAAGAAACAATTTGTGATGTTATTATTAAGTAGATTAAGCTAGTATAGTTGTGCTTCTGTATGATATTATTAAATATACACTTTGTTTTTTAATATTAGAGTTTTTTATACATGGATGTGTTAAAAACAAAGTGTGTATTAAAAAATATCATAATATTTTTTACTATACACTAACCGTTCGTTAAGAAGGGCAATACATTAGATTGTTAAAAGGTGTAGGCTATGTATTGCACAAAATGTTGAACCTTTTAAGCATTTGTAGTTTATAAATACAACATTTATCTATTTGGTGTTCGTTCGTATTTTAGTTTTGTTGCCATTTATTATACTTTAAGAGTTTTTGATTTTCAGTCCATATAATTTTAAATTGTATATTATTGTTATTATTTATTTGAACGATTTTGTCAATAAATTAATTGTTTCTGTTACCAGTTTGTTAATAAAAATAGCTATCCACTATTGTTATAATAAATAAATACAGCCGTTAAATCTGTTTTTGTGATTCTATATTGATATACAAGCTATTTCATTACGAAAAACAAAAGAAAACTTAATATATTGATCATTTGCAAAAACAACTCCATCATGTGCTATATTAGTGAAATCGGCAAAACAAACTATTAAACAGGCCAATAATTAACTATGCGAATTAAGGTTCGGGCCTTTGGAGCGGTGATTTTAAAAACAATTCCAAACTCTTAACAATTTTTATTTTAACTTAAAACAGAAATTAGCATGGAATTTTGAATAACTTGTAAAATAACTTTAATTCAAAAACATTTAATTAATTGTAATAAGGCGAGTAGCTTGAACAACGAAGTATGGAGTTCGAAGACTGACTGCCGGGCCTTGAGCTCCCGGGCTTTTTATAATAACCTGCTCCTCACACGGTTGTGGGAACTTGCAGATCTCATGTTTGCTTTTCTCTTAATTTTACACTTTATTACATTGTGACAATCTTATTTCTAAGTAATTGCAGTATGTTAACCGCCTGCGACCTGCCACCTGCAGTATCACTGCCCTGTCGGATGCAAAGTTGCATGTCCGTTCTCATGAACTGTTAATAACCTCTCTGGGTTAGTCTTGTATTACATTGTTGCAATGAACTTATACTTTATTTAACAATTTCTAATAATTCCTATTAGATTCAATATATTCAATATATATAGATAACTGGGGGATACATAACTCCTCCCACCGTAAATTAAAAATTAAGGTTTTACTTAATTTTTAAATACATAAAATTCATTATTCAATTTTACTTAAAATTCATTGTTTTTTATTTCTCTTTGTTTTCTTAAATCTAGAACTGTTTCCTTCATTCTTTTATCTAAGGTACATTTTGTAAAATACATATATAATTACAAAAATTATTAAAATGATTAACACAATTGTCCAAACGCTTATATTATTATAATGTAACTTTGGAGTTTTAAGTTCACTTAAATGTTCTTTGTAACTTTCCACTAATTTCATGGCGTAGTTGAGGTCGCCTAAGTCTAGATGCTCTAGCTTCATGGGTTTTTTTATTATTTTTTCGTCTTCTTGTTGTTCTATCTTGAACTGTAGTTCCGGTAGGTTTGCAAGTTTCTTTGCTGCTATGGAATCTTGATAAACTCTGATTATTTCTTCTTTCAATTTCACATAACAGTCTTCTTTAAGTGTGATTAGTTTGCTTCCGATTAATGCTTGGTTATTTTCATTTTGATTGCAGTGGATGGTTGCTACTACTTCTGTTGGAAAAATGGCTATCCATTTGTTTTCTGTAACCTTTTGAATTTTTATGTTGTTTATTTGCACTTGTTTGGCTTCACAGTTTTCGTAATGATTTGAGAATTTTAATAGTTGTACTTCAC
Source organism: Platerodrilus igneus (assembly GCA_036346225.1). NCBI lineage: Eukaryota > Metazoa > Arthropoda > Insecta > Coleoptera > Lycidae > Platerodrilus > Platerodrilus igneus. Next base: position 505,033 of record JARFIW010001165.1, read on the forward strand.
AAGGGCTGTCTTCTTGAATGGTTGCTGTCGTCATCGATTGACATAAGTATTGGTTTGGTGTTACTTCAGTACATTTTTCGTTTGTATAACCATATCTCAGTTCATTTAGGGATAGGAATTTGGTTTTGGGTATGATAACTTGATATGTGCTAGTATAGTAACTTTCGTTGGAAAAGCAAATAAATAATAATAATTATAATTGTTACTTTCTACTATCGGGATTTCTATTAAAAATATTATTTCGTTATTCTTAATGTACCCTTTTACTATAGCTATCTTTTCAAATATTAGAACGTTTGATTCTGTTACATCAAAAGGTAATTTACTGTTAATTATAAGTGATCTAATTCTTATTAATTCTTTTAATAAATCGGTTGGTTCAATAATACTAGAGTGTAGGGTATTTAATTTTGTAAATGTTAATTGGGTTTTGCATACTGCCTAATTTAATTGGTAGTATACCGGGGTTATTTTTTTTATTTTCTATTATTATTACTTGGTTGTCCGTTCTACCTGGGCGGAGGTTGACGGTAAGGGTGATGATTGTCCATCTGAAACTACAGGGTGTCTTAGGTTTTTCAAATGAATGTACTTTGTTATTTTGCCGTTGTCTACTACTGCTATATTTTTATCTGATATTTTCTTAATTTTAAATGGTCCTAAATTTCTGGGTGCCGTTTTATGTCGCTTGCTTTGAAAATTTTTCTCATACACGGTTTATCCTATTGAAAATTTATTTGCGTCGGTATTTTTATTTCGGGTTGTGGTGATACGTTCCTTATCGTTATCTAATTTATCTTTTATTTTGTCATAAGTTATTTTTAGTTTTTCTTTGTGATCTTTTGCATATTGTTGATATACTTCCTTGTTGTAGTGTATGTCATAGGGATTTCGTGAATCTGAATGTCCTAAAGTTAATTCTAAGGGTGTAAAATTTGTTGATGAGTGAATTGTATTATTATAGGCGATTAGTGCGTATGACATTAAATTGGTTATATGTTCCTTTTTATAATTTATTCTTAATAATCGAATTTGTTCTAACAGGGTTAAATGTAGTCGTTCAAGTAGTCCGTTTGATTCAGGGTGATTTTCCGTTATGAAATGAATTTTTATTTTGTGAAGTTCTAAATTGTTTTGTATTGTCTCATTCTTAAATTTGCTACCATTGTCTAGAGTTATTGATTTGGGTGTTCCGTAAAATGTAAAATATTGTAAAAATCCTTGGGTCACATCAATGCTGTTTTTGGATGTGATTGGTATTGCTTGGCCTATTTTTGTGAATGCGTCTACAATTGTTAGATAGTTTTGCGCTTCTACTACTAGAGTATCGGCATGTAGTTTTTGAAATGGTTTGTCGGGTGTTTTGGTTAACATTAAGGGTATCTTTGGGGGTTTCCTATCGTATTTCGCTTTGTCACATAGTTCACATTGGTTAATGAAATCTGTGGTCAATTTTTCCATGTCTTTGAAATAACAACGTCTTACAAGTTGCTTTATTGTTTCGTTAATTCCACGATGGTTGGTTTTTCCTTCGTGTTGATTCCTAATTACATCGTTTATTTCGTCAGGGTCGTCTAATGTTATTAATTTTCTGGTACATCTGATAAGTTCAGGTCCAGGGTTATTGAATAGTTTAACGTATAATTCTGAAAATCTTTGGTATAAATGTTCGGTGTTGAAATAGAAATAAAATCTTTTTTCTCGGGGGTGTATTCTTTTAGAATTTTAATTATTTGTTCCTCGTTGTCATCTTTAGTTATTTGAACTTGGTATATTTTTTTGTTATCTACTTTTGTATATTTTACGGGATTGGGGTTATTTAAAACTTCGGTTATTATAAATTGATTGGGTTTCATATAGATTGCTTCGTTTAAAATTTTAATAGCGTTTTTAGGTTCTTCGTTTTGTGTCGAATGTATCGTGTAGATCTCGTCTGGATCTTCCCTTATTTCTGCTTCGTCTAAGATTCCTACAATGGATTCCGTTTGTAATGCATTGAGTTGAATTCTACTTAAAGCGTCTGCGTTGTTGTTATAAATACCTTTTTTTTATATATAATTTCGTAATCGTATTCTTCGAGTCTGATTCGCCATCGTTGTAATTTTGAATTCGGTTCTTTAAGTTTTCATAGCCATACTAATGGTCTATGATCGGTATATATGTAAAATTTTCTTCCGTATAAGTAAGGTCTAAAATATTTTGTTGCCCAAATTATGGCTAATAATTCTTTTTCTGTGGTACTATATTTCTGTTCGGTTTCGTTTAGGGTTCTGGATGCGTAGCTGATGGGTTTATCGCTACCTACTTTTCCTTGGCTCTATACTGCGCCCAATGCTACATTCGATGCGTCTGTCGTCAGTATAAATGGTTTTGAAAAGTCTGGGTATTCTAATACAGGGTAATTCGTTAATATATTTTTAATTTTGTCTACGGCTTTAATAAATTCCGGGGTGTGTTCAATTTTGTTTCCCTTTGTTAAACAATTTGTCAAAGGCTTGGCTATCTGAGCGTAACCTTTAATGAATTTGTGGTAGTAACCACTAAGTCCTAGAAATCCTTTAATTTCTTTGGTTGTCTTTGGTAGAGGGTAATTTAGAACTGCATTTGTTTTGTCGAGATTTGGCATTACTCCTTGAGGTGTTATTATATGTCCTAAAAACGATACTTCCTTTTGTAAAAATTCACTTTTGTTTAATTGCACTTTGAAATGTGCTTGTCTTAGTCTTTCAAATACTTCTTTCAATCTTTCTATGTGTTCTACCAATGATGTGGAATAAACTATGATGTCATCTAGGTATACAAGGCATTTTTCATTGTGTATTTCTCGTAGTATATTGTTCATGACTCTCTGGAAAGTAGCGGGTACGTTCTTTAATCCAAATGGCATTCGTTTGTACTCGTAATGTCCTCTAGGTGTGCTGAAGGCTGTTTTTGATATATCTTTTTCTTCCATCTCTACCTGATGGTATCCTGATGCTAGGTCCAATGTTGAAAAATATTGGCATTTGCCTAATTTGTCTAAAATTTCGGTTATATTTGGTAGTGGATATTTGTCATCTACCGTTTTTTCATTTAACTTTCTATAGTCTATTACCATTCTGTACTTTCTCTTTCCGGTTGCGTCTAACTTCTTAGGTACTAATAACACGGGGCTGCTCTATGGTGAGTTGGAGTGCTGGATTATGTCTTGTTCTAATAAGTCTGCTACTTGTCTGTCAGCTTCTTCTTGGCTTGCATGAGGTAGTGTATATGCTTTTGTAAAGATTGGCTTATTGTCTGTTAGCTCGATATTACGTTTTACTGTGTTGGTGAATGTTAGTGGTATTCCTTCGCAGTGGAGTATGTCGCGGTATTTAAAACATAAGTTTTTAATTGCTCTTTGCTCTTCTTGATTGATGTCGGTATTAAAGCGGATGTTACTTAAATTTTCTCTTAACATTTTGTCATGTTCTATTGGGTTGTAATCGTTTTCTAAATTTTCGTCTATTTCCATTTCGTTAAAATTTAATTCTTCTACGTTAATTGGGTCTGTCAATGATAATTCTACGGGATAGTCGTTTGAATTTAATATCGTTGTAGTTGCATAATTATCTTTTATTTGTAATAAAGCAGTTGGGGTTTCTACTCCTTGTTGAAAGGTCATATGATTTATTATTCCTACTTTTTGTTAGAATTTACTGGGATTTTTATTTTTCTTTCTGTTCGGGGTTCTATTGTGTATTTTTGTTCGATTTGTGTGTTTTGAAATTTAATGGGGATTTTTCCGTATTTCGTTTTTAATAAAAGGTTTTTAATGTCAATGTTGGCCCCTAATTTTCTTAGAAGGTCCATTCCGATTAAGCCGTCATATTTGTCGTTAAATTCGAAAATACAAAATTTATATTTCGTTTTAACATTAAATGTTCTCGGTAAGGGTATATTAGCTACGAATTGGTGTAGTGTTGTTTGATGGGCTGCTAGTAGACCATTTTCAGGGAATCCACTGCCACATTTCCACCAGCATCCACATTTCCACACACATCTGGACCAAATTTACATGTAAATTCGCACTATAAAGTCTTATTTTTTAAGAATCTCCACCTGCTCTCTCCTGTGGAGATGAATCTCCTCCTTGTGGGAGTTTACCCCAACCATCCCTAACCTAAAATCGATAACCTAACCCTAAAATTTTGAGATACTTCTCGGTGTCTATTGGCACCGCACCCACGAGATAAACCTATCTTGTTTGGTATCAATTAATATTAGATTTTCTCAGCTACCCGAATTTCTAACAATTTTTCAGATAGCATCACCCCAAGGAGCTACCCCATTTAAGATTTCTTACCTGTAGCGACTTTTGAGCGTTCTTATAAATTTTTTTAGTCATGCAATACATCTTGTTAGTCTAAAATTTTACGCACATCCCGAATCTGTAAACAGATTTGAAATCGGACCACGCCCTGCAATGTTACACACATACCCTCTGCGAGATAAATCTTTCTCCACATTTCCACCCACGAGATAAACCTATCTTGTTTGGTATCAATTAACAATAGAATTTTCTCAGCTACCCAAATCTCTTTAAATTTTTTAGATAGCTCCATCCCCCAGAGAGCTACCCCCATTTTAAGATTATTTTTTTGCTGGTAGCGATTTCTGACGGTCCTTATAAATTTTTTATACATGCAATACATCTTGTTAGTCTAGAATTTTATGTAGAATCCAAATCTGTAAACAGATTTAAAATAGACCACCCTTACCATTTACACACACCCTCTAAATTATAAATTTCCTGCGGCTCATACCTAAAAGAAAATCTAAAAACTATTCTTAAAACTTTTTATTACAAACAATTTTTACTAATACAGTTTAAATTTGTAAACCACATTTCTAAATACATATTCACAATTTTTTATTTTCAACCTAGAACTTGTCATATCGGGTCATACTTATTAATATTTATTTCTAAATAGAGCACCTTTTCCAAAGACCAACCGGACCCGCATGTTTCAAATTCCTCTGATTTTGTTCTTATGGTTTCACTTAAGAGCTCGTACATATTTTCCAGATTACTAGAAGACGTTATAACCACATTTTTGTGTTAAAGGATTTCACATCGGTAGCCTCTTCCCCATTTTGATGTAAACGCCGTAGAGTTCGCAGTAGACTTTTACTGCTGTATGTTGTATTCTTTTTTCATTTATTAATCGAATAAATCGCTCTTTCTGCTTCCAAAGAAACTCGGGCACCCCATCGTCGACACTGGCGTTCTTTATGCGATAGCTAGCCATACGGTTGTTAAACGCAGTGCTAACCATTTCTACACCATCGTCGCTAGTAGCGGTAACTGATGCATTTTATGTCTGTTGCTCCTTAAATGTGCGGCATACGTAGTTTTCCATTTCGAAATCGCATACTTTACACATAATTCGTGGTTGTTTCGTACAAGACCCTTTAACAGCTGGCGGAGCTGAACGTTTACGGCTTAATGACATGCCGTGCTGTTTTCCTTGTGTCGCTGTAAGTTGCCCTTCTCGTAAAAGCGAAACCGCAAGTCCCACAGTTTAAGTACTTTGCTGTCGACGGATGTATAAGCTTAACCTTGGACGATGTTACACCACAACATTTGTTCTGATGCCGTTTGAGAGCATCCCTCCTGGTAAAGTAGACGTCACAGGGCTCGCATTTAAAAACGTTTGCAGGTACCATTTTAGTACAAAACAAAATCCACACTATAAGACTTAACTTGTAAGCGAACTAACTTATAACTAAAGAGTTTACTCTCGCGCACCGGCTTTATGTACCCTATAGAATGCAAACCGAAGGTTTCCGAAGATACCGAACGAAGTTGAGGATTCAGCGGGGAACTAAATGACGTCATAATCCTCGCTGCTCGTCCAATACATTTAGCGCCAATGCATGCACCTGGTTCGCTTCGTCGATGATGCGAATGCCGTTAGTAAAAACATCGGAAACGTCTTCCATGTTATACGGATCGCGTGCATATTTAAAATCCAAAAGGGTGGTAGCACACGCACACAAGTTGTCTGCAAGTCGTGCTGTAGAAGATGCAGTGCTACTATAACCAAAAACACTTTAAACCATTACCAAGAAAATACCAACTTGTTGTCTACAGGATACTTACTAATAAAGTAATTTAATTTAAATAACTTCTACGTCATACTTTAGGAAATGGTAGGCTTGAATATTTTCTAAATGAATCACCGAGCGAAAGTATATGCTTAGCAGTATTAAAATTAACCATTAATTTCCCATTTTACGACCGTGGTTAATTATAGATTAAAATTTAATTTGTTCACGTTCGAGCTTCTCGTAAACTAACATATTTCACAGCAACAATGCGCTGTATAATACATGCATACCCCTTCGCCGCACTACTGCTATTCTTGTAATTGCTAGAAAAAGTCACTCTCCTTTTTACTGTTAGGACCGATGCAAAGCACCATTTTTTTTATACTTTCTATAGCACATCGCGCACTTTTTCGTCTGATAATTTTGCTTCTGTAGGCTTTTACACTTTCGCATAGCGGTCGACCGCACGTAATGATTTCTAGAACCGGTAAGTACTTGATATCGTCCAAATAGAAATTAGATGCTCGATGTCTGTCAACTTCCAATTCCCTCGTAAAGGTAGAAAAACTCAGTCAATCATCCATTATACTTCAACCCGCTCCTGTTCTGATAATTTACAAACATTTTCAAACGACAATGGACCGAGAATTTTAAACCTCCGGGGATCTTTAAGTCGTGATCAATTACACATCCGAGCTACGCGTAAACTAACATATTTTGCAGTAACTGTATAATACATTGCATACCCCTTCTCTGCGCTACTGCTATTCTTGTAGTTGCTTGGAAAAGTCAGTCGCCCTTTTTGCAGGTAGGGCCGCTAAAAGCACCATTCCATACTTTCTTTATAAGTGTAGCACATCGCGCACTTTTTGTCGGATAATTAAATTTTGTTTATGTAGGCTTTTACACTTTCGCTTATTTAAACATCTAATACGATCAATTAACCACTTTCGCTTATTCTAACAGGAACCACCATACATTCCGCCACACCGTTCTTTTTGATTCCAACGATCCTATGGGCTTCCGACACTAACACCGACGTATCTTTTCTACTATTTGTTAAACAAAAACTACCGGCATTGCTATTGTGGACGTAAACAGATGTTTGTGGATGTGTACGAGAATATGTAACCATATACATTAACCAGTCTAAGCTATTTTATTTAGTCCACGAAAACTACTATTTTTCTAAACCATAATTAATAATCGTCTTTATAGGTTCCACATTTCTACCGTTACCCAATGACTGGTGCTACGTACATGGAAACTTTAATTTCTTATTGGAGAATTTTATTCTCCGCGCACTGCTGCGTAGTTGCATGCCTACCCCTTTTGGAGGTATATGCTCGTTATAGGTTGTAAGACCCTCGGTTTTACTTAACTACAATTCGTGAGACCCCTTTAATCTTTTTAATCGTATCTTTCTCGCCTACAATACAGTAGGACTTAACATTACTACCAACAAATTCTAATACTGGACCTACATTAAATCGTCTTTGAATTTCTCTACAATTTTTGTTTACAAGTGTTATATTGTATTTATTATACATGGGGTAGTCACTCTTTTAAGATAAATATATTTTGTTTAGCATCAACTAATATTTAATTTTCTAGAGACCCCAAATCTGTAAATAAATTTTAAATAGGACTACCCATACAAAGTTATGCGTTTTAAAGACCCCAAACCTTTAATTTTCTCATCTTTATTTAACTCTATCTTTAAAACCCTTTTTCGCTAACAAGACATATGCTTTAACCAACCGTTTCCCTAGAAATCTAAAACCACAGTGTCCCGCGAATACCACGTGGAGATAACACGTCTACTCTGTCAACCAGGATAGAAGCAGGAAAGATTTGGAAGGTGGGCGAAGAACTTAAAAATTATGGAATTTAAAAACTAATATATACAATAGATTTACAAAATCTATACAAATATAAACAACTATCTTATATCTTTACGTCCCCATGCGTAGATTGTTGTACTATTAGGAATGATATACCTTTTGTCATCTTCCCTCGATAAATTAATTGTATTAATTATATGCGTGTACAAATCGTGTTTTTACTCCGGATACATACGCCGGCAAGTACTCCACACCAAATAAAGAATTAGATGCTTGGTGACTGTTAACATCCGTTTCCCTCGTGTACGCCCAAACACATCCCAGCCCATGAGCACCCTGCGCATGCACACCCCTGCCCATGCGCGCCCATGCGCGTACGCACCTGCCCATGCTCGCTGCCCATGAACACCCCTTTCTGTGCGACTGCTATTTCGGGGTAACGTTACAGCCTTTTATAAATAAAGAACAATGTTATATACTATTATAAAATGTTTATTCCGACATTATACATAACAAATTTGAAAATATTTAATACCAAGCATGGAGTCATTTAACTTAATTTTAATACAAAGTTATACACAGAAGACAGTTCTTTCTTTATGTTTGTTTGCAGTGGTTTTAATTTTATCTAATTTTATTCGCAGCTTAAAATTTAAATCGACACCCAAGTCTTCTATCTCCTTTTCTAACCAATAGTTTGATACATAAAGACCGTCTAGGTTTTCGAATTGTAAAATGTACCGAAGTTTGCCTCTATATTTAAAGTCTTTGATTCCACCGACAACCAGATCCATTCCTTCGTGTAATTCTTGCAGCTTGTGACAATCTTTTAATCGCAGCTTTCCCACTATATCCTGCATACGTATCTTGTTAGCTTGATCGACTTCTTCTTGTCGGTATTGGAGAAATACTTTTCTCCCACACCGTTGTGTAGTTGCATATCCACCACTTTTGGGAATATATGGTTGTTATAGGTTGTAAGACCCTCGGTTTTAAATGATCCGAAAGGTTCTTTACTAGGTAAATATACAATGTTTAGCGGAACCCCTTGCGTGTGGTGTACGCCAAGGTTACGAAACCCGCATTCCTTAGTTCGTCTTTGTTATCTGCCATTTTGATAAATACGTTTTAGAATAACCTTTTAAAAAGTATACGGATTTAGTACCATCCTTTTCTGCAAGAACACCTACATAACTAAAGAGTCTTTCTTACTAACCGCAAATGCATACAGCTTGTACAACCCGGATGTATCTAAGTCAGTTCATCGACACATAAAATAATCTTTTAATTCTTCCTCATTTTCTCTAATAAGATGTTCTTTGTCTAACACATCTTTGTATTGTTCGCGTATTGTCGCAGTGTTTTCCATGTAGTCAATTTTCGCCTTTTGCATCCATTTCCTCTAATTCCAGTTGTCTTTTCCTTCCACTTACAGCGTATGGCATACATAATGGGGTAATTTCCTTTAACGTAAACGGATAGAGTTTACTACCAATATTTGGCGTTGTCGTACAACCTCTGGGCGAATGTTAGGTGTATTTATCAATCCCAATTCCGAAATGACTATTTCTTTTGGAATTGTAGAATATGGTGTTGCAGATTGTGTAAAATATGTACTACCTGCTTTAATGTAACACTTGTGTAAGATTTTATTTTATCTTGACCGTCTTCCTCCTCTACTATCTCCAAATAATTTACGGGTAAATAGTTAAAACTAAAAGCCGAAAGCACGTACTTTATCAATGTTTCCCTTTCTTTTGGTTTTCGGACAACTTAATTTGCAAGCCCGTCAATTTCTTTGTATTACCATTCCCCAATACACGTACTGTAGTAGGTTTTATACACTAAACAGCAACTATTTTGTAGCTTGTCCGATAGCTTACTCCACATTTTGGCAAGTGGTACCGAGTACATTGGCGCCTTTAGGAAGTATAACTACTATCTTCCAATAACGTTAAACAGTCTTTTAAGGGATTATAAACCCGTTCCGCACTGACATAGCTTCCAATTGCACAGTTGTATATTGTCGCTTCAATCGCGTAATACCATGTTCTTTGGCCAAAGTAGACGCAAATGTTTCCCTTAAACGTACATCCGGACAACGTAAAAATCTAGTATATGATTGCCAAGTTGTTTATTAACACCAGGACTTGTTATCTGACACACAAATTTGTTGTATATCTTAATTCTTGCATTGGTTGTTAGCCATGTTAAACAATCAATTCCTACAGTTTATCGTTGTCAACTATAATATTATACTTTTCTTCGTATTCGCCCTTATAGCAAAAGCTATGGTTTGTAGTTAAATAATTACACATCTCCATCTTGCTAAATATACCCGCAAAATCTTGGGTTACATCCATGTCAAAAGATAGAAATAATCTTTTCGAGTTCGTCTAATATATCTTGTAGTTCCTCCAATAAAGTTTCCAACTTAACATCTGCTAGTTCCACTTTGTATGGAACACATATAGGATTTTGGAATTTTTATTAATGCATTCGAGGTCTTCTTCTCCGATAATTTCTTTTACTCTCTGGCCCATCTTGTTTAGTGCTTTCCAAGAAAACTGGAAAGCTTAGCTTTAACACCATGCCTAGCTGAAACAAATCGGTCAAACTTTCTTCGTAGATAGCTGTTAAATGCACCACAAATTTCTTTTTAGGATAAACATCCTTTTTGCTTGCAGAGTTCTTGTTCGGCGTCAGAAAAGTCGCAAATTTTAACCAACATTATATTGTCACAAAATGGTTCTGTAATTAGGTGTGTGTAGTCCACCAGTCAGCATCTGTCGCCTTCGACATAACAAATATTACCAATATCTGTTACCAGATTATTGTTGCACATATTTTCTGTCAACAGCCATAACCCAAATCGCTCATTTGTCGGTTTCACTTTATTCCCAAGAAGTTGAGAAACGTTAATCACCTTTGAGACGCTCATGTTTACCATTCTAGCTACTATCGAATACTAAATTGAATACGAAAAAAATTGTTCTCTTATGTATTCTACAGAGTGGGGGCGTATATTGCCGAAGATAGTCGAATATGTTGTTATCCGACCTTAAGCCGACAGGGATGCGAACATCGACATGGGATATCCGGATACATGTAGGAGGTTAACTACAGTCAGGGTGACAAATTACGCCCATAGGTGAAATGCCGACCATGACCACATGACCATATGACCACAATGACCACATAGACACATAACCATGACCGAAATGACCATGACCATTATTAGTGACCACATGACCATATGACCTAATTGCTTTAATGAGTTTTCTCATTAAAAACCCATTACACTAATTGCTATTTTAATGGTTTTCCATTAAAAACAAGTGTGGACCTGGTGTTAAAAATATGAAAGTAGTCGGGTGCGAAGCCTAGGATCTTGATTAAAATGGGAATGTATGGGTCTGTGAATGAAGTGGTTTAATGAAACTCGTTAATAGCGAGGTAAAGTGTCGATCAAATGTATCATGAAAGGTCATGTGTGTAAATGTAGTGGATGTGTTCAGCCTGCAGGCGCTTTCGATGATGTCATCGAATGTGCGTCGTTCGGCATGACGTATTCGGTCGGTCAATGTCGCTGTCTCGATAATCTGTGTCATTTCGTGTAACAATGGCTGTGCGCTCAGGGTGAGTTTGCAGCGTGTGTGGCAAATTGTGTGTTGTGAGCGCGCGTCTCAGGTGACGTTGTGTGTGCAAATGCGGCGTTTGCGTGTCACGGCTTGTCTGGGGTCGTCTGATGACTCGAGTCGTGGCGAGGTATGGTGAAACTGTCGAATTCAAATCTGTGCTGACGAATGAATTGGATGACTGACGAACTCGGTATTTTGTGGTGCGATGCGTGAACGGATGTGTTCGGTTGGCTGAACCTACTTGGCATGATAGGATACGAAATTATTTGGTTGACAACGATGAACGGATGGTTCTGGAAGTGAGAATGACGAATCGTTTACGTGCTGTGTGCGGTGAACGGCAATGCTGGTTTACGTTGTCGGATGCGTAGCGTTGGTCTACTGACAGATGATGCGATTGGGAACTGGCTGGATGATACTGCGGGTATCGCAGCTGTTTAACGTGTGTGAAGATGAGTATGCTCAAAGGCCTAGTCGCACTGCGCAAATGTGTGGTCGGACACTGTTGCTATTGTTTATATTTGAAGATTTTGTAAATCTATTGTATATATTAGTTTTAAGATTCCATAATTTTAAGTTCTTCGCCCACCTTCCAAATCCTTCCTGCTTCTATCCTGGTTGACAGAGTAACGTGTTATTCCACGTGGTATTCGCGGGACACTGGGTTTTAGATTTCTAGGAAATGGTTGGTTAAAGCATATGTCTTGTTAGCGAAAAAGGGTTTTAAAGATGAGTTAAATAAAGATGAGAAAAAATTAAGGTTTGGGGTCTTTAAAACGCATAACTTTGTATGGGTGGTCCTATTTAAAATCTATTTACAGATTTGGGGTCCCTAGAAAATTTAATATTAGTTGATACCTAAACAAAATATATTTATCTTAAAAGAGTGACTACCCAATGACAAAAATTTTGGGTCAATTCGGCGGTAAATCCAATCCCACCCCCAACACCATCCTCATTTTTTTTAAACCTAATTTTTATTTCTAAAAAGCGTTACGTGCGGGGGTATGCGCTGGTGTTGTATGTATTGTGCATGTGGCGTCTGTGTCGGTGTGCGTCTGCGGTCGTGTGCTGTCTGATCTGTGTCATGTTAGTATAATGCTGGTCTGGCGTGCTGTGTGGGGCTGTTGAGTGGGGGCGCTGTTGGTGATGGAGTGCGACTTGTGTTGTGCTGGCGAAGGATCGTCGCATGGATGCTGTTGGGCGAGGTGCGAATTTCACGGTGTCCGTTGGCTCGCAGTATAATAAAGGTAGCGAATGTGAACGCTGTGTTCAACAAGAAGAGTTGTAGAGAAATTGGAAAGACGATTTAATGGAGGTCCAGTATCTAGAATTTGTTGGAAGAATGTTAAGTCGCTACTGTATTGTAAGGCGAGATAAGATACGATTAAAAAGATTTAAAGTGGGTGCATCACGAATTGTAGTTAATAAACTGTCGAGGGTCTTACAACCTATTAACGATGTCATAGTACGCTCATGAAAGGGGTAGGCATGCAATGACTGCAGCAGTGCGCGTGGAGAATAAGAATTGCTCCAATAGAAATTGAAGAGTTTCCATGTACGTGCACCAGTCATTGGGTAAGGTGAAATGTGGAACCTATAAAGACGATTATTAATTATGTGTTTAGAGAAATAGTAGTTTTCGTGGACTAACTAGTAAAATAGCTTAGACTGGTTATAATGTAGTATGTGTTACATATTTCGTTTACACATCCACAAACTATCTGTTGTACGTCCACTGTTAATAGCGAATGCCGAGTAGTTTTTGTTTAACAAATAGTAGAAATGTGCATATGCGTCAGGTGTTAGTAGTGGAAGCCATAGGATCGTTGGATCAAAACAGAACGGTGCGGCGTGAAATGTATGGTGGTCCGTTAGAAAATCGAAAGTGGTTAATTGATCGTATTAGATGTTTAAATAAGCGAAAGTGTAAAGGCCTACATAAACAAATTTAATTATCCGACAAAAGTGCGCGATGTGCTACACTTATAAAGAATAGTATGGAATGGTGCTTTTAGCGGCCCTACCTGCAAATAAGGGCGACTGACTTGTGTCCAAGCAGACTACAAGAATAGCAGTAGCGCAGAGAAGGGTATGCAATGTATTATACAGTTGCTGCGATAAATATGTTAGTTTACGCGTAGCTCGGATGTGTAATTGATCACGACTTAAAGATCCCCGGAGGTTTAAAAATTCTCAGCGCCATTGTCGTTTGAAAATGTTTGTAAATTATCAGAACAGGAGCGGGTTGAAGTATAATGGATGATTGACTGAGTGTGTTTCTACCTTTACGAGGGAATTGGAAGTTGACAGACATCGAGCATCTAATTTCTATTTGGACGATATCAAGTACTTACCGGTTCTAGAAATCATTACGTGCGGTCGACCGCTATGCGAAAGTGTAAAAGCCTACAGAAGCAAAATTATCAGACGAAAAAGTGCGCGATGTGCTATAGAAAGTATAAAAAAAATGGTGCTTTGCATCGGTCCTAACAGTAAAAAGGAGAGTGACTTTTCTAGCAATTACAAGAATAGCAGTAGGCGGCGAAGGGGTATGCATGTATTATACAGCGCATTGTTGCTGTAAAATATGTTAGTTTACGAGAAGCTCGAACGTGAACAAATTAAATTTTAATCTATAATTAACCACGATCGTAAAATGGGAAATTAATGGTTAATTTAATACTGCTAAGCATATACTTTCGCTCGGTGATTCATTTAGAAAATATTCAAGCCTACCATTTCCTAAAGTATGACGTAGAAGTTATTTAAATTAAATTACTTTATTAGTAAGTATCCTGTAGACAACAAGTTGGTATTTTCTTAGTAATGGTTTAAAGTGTTTTGGTTATAGTAGCACTGCATCTTCTACAGCACGACTTGCAGACAATTTGTGTGCGTGTGCTACCACCCTTTGGATTTTAAATATGCACGCGATCCGTATAACATGGAAGACGTTTCCGATGTTTTACTAACGGCATTCGCACCATCGACGAAGCGAACCAGGTGCATGCATTGGCGCTAAATGTATTGGACGAGCAGCGAGGATTATGACGTCATTTAGTTCCCGCTGAATCCTCAACTTCGTTCGGTATCTTCGAAACCTTCGGTTTGCATTCTATAGGGTACATAAAGCCGGTGCGCGAGAGTAAACTTTTAGTTATAGTTAGTTCGCTTACAAGTTAAGTCTTATAGTGTGGATTTTGTTTTGTACTAAAATGGTACCTGCAAACGTTTTTAAATGCGAGCCCTGTGACGTCTACTTTACCAGGAGGGATGCTCTCAAACGGCATCAGAACAAATGTTGTGGTGTAACATCGTCCAGGTTGCTTATACATCCGTCGACAGCAAAGTACTTAAACTGTGGGACTTGCGGTTTCGCTTTTACGAGAATGGGCAACTTACAGCGACACAAGGAAAACAGCACGGCATGTCATTAAGCCGTAAACGTTCAGCTCCGCCAGCTGTTAAAGGGTCTTGTACGAAACAACCACGAATTATGTGTAAAGTATGCGATTTCGAAATGGAAAAACTACGTATGCCGCACATTTAAGGAGCAACAGACATAAAATGCATCAGTTACCGCTACTAGCGACGATGGTGTAGAAATGGTTAGCACTGCGTTTAACAACCGTATGGCTAGCTATCGCATAAAGAACGCCAGTGTCGACGATGGAGTGCCTGAGTTTCTTTGGAAGCAGAAAGAGCGATTTATTCGATTAATAAATGAAAAAGAATACAACATACAGCAGTAAAAGTCTACTGCGAACTCTACGGCGTTTACATCAAAATGGGGAAGAGGCTGCCGATGTGAAATCCTTTAACACAAAAATGTGGTTATAACGTCTTCTAGTAATCTGGAAAATATGTACGAGGTCTTAAGTGAAACCATAAGAACAAAATCAGAGGAATTTGAAACATGCGGGTCCGGTTGGTCTTTGGAAAAGGTGCTCTATTTAGAAATAAATATTAATAAGTATGACCCGATATGACAAGTTCTAGGTTGAAAATAAAAATTGTGAATATGTATTTAGAAATGTGGTTTACAAATTTAAACTGTATTAGTAAAAATTGTTTGTAATAAAAGTTTTAAGAATAGTTTTAGATTTTCTTTAGGTATGAGCCGCAGGAAATTTATAATTTAGAGGGTGTGTGTAAAATGGTAAGGGTGGCTATTTTAAATCTGTTTACAGATTTGGATTCTACATAAAATTCTAGACTAACAAGATGTATTGCATGTATAAAAATTTATAAGGACCGTCAGAAATCGCTACCAGCAAAAAAATAATCTTAAAATGGGGGTAGCTCTCTGGGGATGGAGCTATCTAAAAAATTTAAAGAGATTTGGGTAGCTGAGAAAATTCTATTGTTAATTGATACCAAACAAGATAGGTTTATCTCGTGGGTGGAAATGTGGAGAAAGATTTATCTCGCAGAGGGTATGTGTGTAACATTGCAGGGCGTGGTCCGATTTCAAATCTGTTTACAGATTCGGGATGTGCGTAAAATTTTAGACTAACAAGATGTATTGCATGACTAAAAAAATTTATAAGAACGCTCAAAAGTCGCTACAGGTAAGAAATCTTAAAATGGGGGTAGCTCCCTTGGGGGTGATGCTATCTGAAAAATTGTTAGAAATTCGGGTAGCTGAGAAAAATCTAATATTAATTGATACCAAACAAGATAGGTTTATCTCGTGGGTGCGGTGCCAATAGACACCGAGAAGTATCTCAAAATTTTAGGGTTAGGTTATCGATTTTAGGTTAGGGATGGTTGGGGTAAACTCCACAAGGAGGAGATTCATCTCCACAGGAGAGAGCAGGTGGAGATTCTTAAAAATAAGACTTTATAGTGCGAATTTACATGTAAATTTGGTCCAGATGTGTGTGGAAATGTGGATGCTGGTGGAAATGTGGCAGTGGATTCCCTGAAAATGGTCTACTGCTGCTTTAATTTTAAATTGTTCTCTTTCTACATAATCTAAATAATGTTTCTTCACGGTTCTGGGGCTAATTAATGTTTTTGAGGATCCGGTATCGATTAATAGTTTAAATTCGGCGTGGGGTATTTCTATGTATGGTAGTACTAAGTGATTTATGTTATTTAAGTTTATTAAGTTTGGTCGTTTATGAATTGGTTCATTTGAAAAACTATCCAAAGATGTTTTCCTTAACGTGAGGCAGCTAGCTTTTTTTTATATAATTGTTGTTATAAGATGTCAGTGGGACAAACGTTCCAGACACTGTTGCCGGCGAACGGCTTACTGAAAAATTCTTACGGACTAGGTCTGAACTTGACTTCACCGATTGAAAGATCAACAGTGGCCAGGGGATGCCATGAAAATTTCTCTGAACAGTATTCAAAAGATGTAACTACCTTTTATAGATTTCAGGTAAAATAATACTTTCAGCACTACAGATGATCTTTTACTTAACTGTTCTATATAAGTTGAAAAACTTAGGATGGACAAAATATGGTTTACAATTTTGTAAACATATAAATACTTATATAAGGTGGATAAAAACTTTTCTTAATATTACTATTTTACATGTATTGAACTTTGAACTATAAATTTTATCGAGTAACTTTAAATATTTCAAGGTAGATACGACGAAAACAAAATTTTAAGCTTCAAATGAATGTTTGGCAGATGTGGAATAAAATCGGCGTTGGTACAGCATAATATAAAACCCACTTAAAAAGATTTGATAAAAATTCTACAAATAAGAATATTTGACAAACCCATTGTTCAATTACACCTAGGTAGGGGGGCGGGCGGTATACGTAAGCTGTCGCCGTGGATCAGTGTAGTAAGCGTAAGACTACGGATCCCAAGGTCCTGGGTTCAAATCCCGACACGGCCGACTGCTTGAAAAATGACAGGTAAGCATTTTTCACAAAAATTACGCCCTCGTTCGGATGAGAGGTTAAATGGAGGTCCCGTGTGTGAGTGTAGTCACGCACGTTAAAGATCCCTACCTTGCCTGGAACGGCAAGGGTTCGGCAAAATTCTAAATTTCCAGGCAACAAAAAACTCGCCTCCTGGTCAATGTAGTACCTTCTGGTGGAGCATTGGAAATGTAAATGAACGGTTAACCTAAGCGTTGTCGAGTAATTCCAATAAAACTAAGAGACGAGGGTAAGAAGTAGATGGAAGTGGTAGCTAGGAGATATGGAAAACCTCAAAAGGATAAGCAAGCTGGGGATCAATCCTGCGAGGCGATGAGACAAGAGTGGATATGAATAATCAGAGAGAAGATTGGTGCCATCTCGCATGGAAGATTAATAAACTGAAGTGAACGAACGAATGACAGTTGGCGAAGACACCAGCATACTATCGAAATTTATGAAAAGTTGTTGGCTACTGCAAACTGCTATGGAACACCTAATGCGAGCAGATACGTAAACTTACTGTTAGTAACTCAAAGATTAACCTAATCACTAGAATACTAATCACTGCAAACTGCACCTGTAATAAAATTATATGATTTTCATAAAAAAAATGCTCATATAATTCAAAGCATTAGATATTTTGATATTATTGATAAGATTGCATGGTATTGGTCTTGGTATGGATAAGAATAAGAAGTATCTTTGGAAATAGAAATATAGGATTACTTACCATTCTAATTATTTCAAAACTAATCAAACCTTAATTAGCGTGGAAGGTACCTAATTAAATATTAACTACTCTATACAAGATATTCTGAATAGCCACAACCAGAATATACCATGCATCGTGCGCGAAACCACAGCAGGCACCTGCTAGTAAACTGGTGTCCAAGTCAAAAATGACTTGCGTTAACCAATAAACAAATCTAAGCCGGCACGTAATATTTCCAAACGCTAAAGTATAATATAAAAGTGCGTTCAACAATGAACAAAAGTTTCATAAACAGAGTAGAGCACTTATTAATTTTTGATAAGGAAAAATAGATCATTACACCATATAATTGTGAAAGTCCATAATTTTTAATATTCAACCCAAGCTGGAAGCTTCCAAATGACTATCCATTAAATGCTTCGAATACCTGTCGTATGTCGAAGTTCAACTAACAGACAACATACACCCAAATTTTAAATACTCTAGAATTTACGCTTGAAATCTAAATTGCCCAAAGTTACGCATTGTTAAAGGATCGAAAACGTAGTAAGACGTACTTTCTTAACTAAGGTCGGTATTAGATACAGTTCGAGAAATCGAACCATTAAATAATATTTCAGTTTAAAATTAGGGTTCATATTATTTAGCAGACCGAATGTATGACTAACACAGTGAAAGTCTTTCAATCTTCCTTCAACTTGCAAAAGGTCCTATCACATGTTTTAATCTATTGCCGTCAGTTTCAGGTAAACCAGGAATGTATGAGTAATACTTTAATGGTTTCTAACAAAGGGGTTTGTGGAATTTCTAAGACAGGCAATGGGTTTATAAACAGGACTAAGGTAAAATGTTTCTTAAGAAAGAGTGTGTAAAGTTAGTTCATGTTTATACTTTGAACTTGAAGGTGCGTCTTCAAGTTGTGTGTTTCTACATGTAATTAAACTTCAAGTTATTTAAAAATGTAATGTTTTTAATCAACCATTATAATAATAAAGTTTTAATTGGTCCTTCGAGAATTATTTAATTAGTAAATAAATAAAGGTAAAATATTCATGCATTAACGACCTATGGTGTAACACTTCAATATGTACTTCTGCTACAGATACGTAAATCGTATTTCGCCTTCAAAATTCTGAAACTCTTCCTATCCCGGCTAATCTGTGACTGTTCGGACATACACGAAAGCGTCGCGAAATAATCGACCTCGTGAATTTTAAAGAATAGATGACGAATCGCCAAGTGTTAACTTCAGAACGCGAAAAATACATTACAATAACCGTATAGAATATTCGATCTACGTGCTATACTTACTGTTAAATGTATATCAATAAATGCTTTAACTAAATACTAATATATGAGGGAATGACTACAATTATGGTGTGAATGAAAGAGTCTGTATTTTGAAAGTGCTTCAATGGGTAAAAATGTGTGTCATGCTGTACTCATAAAAGATTTTTCAAGCAATAAAAATAATAGAAATGGTATTATTTTATTATAGAAGCGAGTCCATGTGGTATTGTGTAATTTTTTTGTGACCTAATAATATTTTTTTGGAGTTAGAAGATCCTTCGTAATTTTTAAAAAAATTTTGTAGCAATAACGTAAAATTAGTTTTGCCAAAATTAGCACTTAAGGCTAACTTATTTCTATAGACTAAGTGGATTTTATCGATTTTGAAATATATTACTAGTCACACTTTACTAATAATATCAAATGTTACGGGAAATACCTAGTTAGTTCAAGTAATATAAGAATTATTTATCTGAATGGCATCTCATAGAGAATATTTGTAACCATTTAAACAAAATGTATTTAATGTTAATATTGCAGTGACCCTTTTGTCTCTTCATGGAGTCTGCGCGTCTTTAAGTAATGTTATTGCAATTCAAATAAGTTAAATTAGATATATAAAGCACAATCATACGTTAAGCTGAGTAGTAGTAGTTTATCGGCTACTTCATAAAGAACTTTCTAGGGCGAATGTACGAGAACATGAAAAGAGTGGTCTTTCATAAAGTTTTATATTTAAACCAGAGCACACATGTAATTTTTTCTAATTTTTTTTAATATAATTAACAAACACAGAGATCTGTTCATGGTTTCATTTATCAATACTTCCTCTGAAGATGATATACAACGCATGTGTTGTGTTTTGTTCTTAAGTAAGCTTCTTTAAGCTATGACAGGAGAGCGTTGAACTGAATGCTTAGTTAAAATATTTTTTGTAATATACTAAGAAATGTACAGACAGGCATACAAATTGTGATGGGTTGGTTGTTTTTCTTCAGGGATAAACAATTCGCTTTGCACACATCTTGCACCGTGCGTGTCACTGATTCATAAATAGCATTATGATGCGTTTATTACAATGCATGAAGAACGACAGGCAACAAAAAATATAGTGTGCGGATTTCTTGATTGAACGTAAAAATGATTTAAATTTAGCACATTCCGCCAAGGGTGGTGATGATGTTAAATAAGACATTACGATTTTCTGATAATTTATAACTTAATTATAGATAAATTCCATTATCTGCAATAAAATACGTTTTAGATTAACTCGTCAGTGCCATATGTTTCTAAAATAAACCTTTAAAGCCAAACTCAACACTTGTAGTGTATTTCTAATACATTGGTTTTCAAATCTGTTTTACGTGCATTTTATCAATTACCTAAAGTTTATAACAGTTTGACTTTATGTCAGGGGCGGTATTATACACCCGCAGAAACTGTCACTGCGGGGAGCATCATGTTTCGGGCGCATGGCGCTATTTTCAACAGTTAAAGCAAATACAATATCCGGTGGCAATGCAGTCATAAATTACGGTCATGCCTATAGTTGTAAAATCTAGTGCCTTAAAAGCTCTTTTGTAATGAAATCGTTGAGCATTGCTTTTTTTTTAGTTCAACAAAAGGATTAAACACTTATCGTAACATCCCTGTAATAAGTGACTATTTAAGGTATTCAATTCGTCATATTATGTAAAAAAACACTTCTCAAAAATAATAGAAATAGAACAAACAAAGCAACTGATACAAAGTTCGTCCTATTTTCAGTGTTCTCTTCGCGTGCCATCTGTGTAGTACTTTATATATATATTTACAATTTAAAATATATACAAAAATAGGAAGCTTTTATAATATTGAAACTATATACTTACATCATATAAAGTTCATGATTGAAAACACAATTACTAATAATTAAATTCAATGAGTTTAAAAATTCAAATTCAAACTTTCACAAATTGTCCTTATTACCGTTCTTTTATTTTAATAAAAGACTTTTTAGGTTGAATTCTAGACTAATTGACAACTTACTGAATCATTTGTTTTTTGAGAATGTCTTTGCACTTTCTCTTTTGTTTGCGTCCATTGAGCAATTCACTGATTTCTTCGCAAAGCCCAGGAGAGATATTGTGTGATCGACCAGTGGATGTTGCAAGCTCCTAAACACTTAATTTTCTTAAAACATTTTGAAGAGGCACCCAAACCTTATCACTGGATGACTTTTTGAAAGAAGTTCTAGGTCCAGGTGGGTGGTAGAAAAGCACATTAATATCATTATGCCCTAAACTTATCTCCATAACCTCTCCAAATCACCACTGACCTTCATAAGTACATGCAATCGTATCGTGAATTTCCACTGCAATATTAACAATAAATGTTGTTACATGATCTTCAAACTTGACTGATTCTGATGTGAGGTAACATCTCAAGTAAGTTTCTTTGTTTGACGCGAAAATAAGAAATATTCTTGCTGTGATTTTGGCAGAAGTTGAACATCTGATCAATATCAAGAATTTGATTTTGTATTGTTCTTTGTAAACTAACTCGTGTCACTTCCCGTTTTGTAATCCCACCAACACCATCACACGGATTTTTCCCGTGGCATGACGCAAAAAATGCCATTCTTCTTCCAGACTAAAGTCTCTTTCGTGATAACAGATGTTGACAAAATTCTTTTTATTTTTGTATTAACTTGCACTTCCATCAGAAAAATAAATGCATTTTTTTAGTTCAGGTTTGAGTTGTTTGATCTTTTCAATGACTTTGAATTGAAAAGCATGAACAGTTGTTGTACTGTGTTCTCTGCAGTCGTTCAAAACGCACATTCTGCGGCTTTTAACTGCATCACTATCTTTTAAATACACAACAAAAGGGTGTACTGTGGCTTGGTCGTTTACCCAATGGTATCCTTGAATTTCATCATGAACCATAAATGTGAAGTTTTCAGAGAAATCTGCTAATGTCACACATTCAGTAATTGTAAGATTTTGTTTAATGGCTTTCAAAGTTTTACTTTGAACTTTTGACACAAAATGATGACTTTTGAGATTTTGTAGCTGGTCCACCAAATATTCAAAGAATTCATCTTGACTTTTGATTACTGTATCATTTCTGACCTGTCAGTATTTACCCATTGCTTGAATTCCACGTTTTCAGACAAACAATTTCTTCTTCTGATTCGTTGAACATGTCAAGTAATGTTTGTGTACCTGGACATTTAGTGCAAATATTCATCATGCAAGATGGTTATTTATGTCACAAACAATCAATTCCATCAGATCTTTGTGAGAAACATTAAGTTTTGCTCCATCGATCATTAGCTTTACATTCTGATGATAAATACATACACATACATTGTGCGTCCCTAATGCTCCTATTGAAATACACCATTTTGGATGTAAAGAGCAAAACTTGGATCTTCTAATTTTGCAATCCAGGTTAGCGGCCTTAAAAGCAACATAGAATTCATTCAAATTACAGAGTACTAATCGCTTTTGTTTTGTTATTTTTTTGCCGTCCACCTTTATCGAAACACAATTCTTCTTCCCCGGGCACAATCTACTGTTTTCATCATCTTCATAAAATTGGATGACTTTCTGAACTGTATCTTCTTTAATTTTGGTTCCTGATTTTTTGCTTAACTCAGGAAGTAGTCCTTGTTCCTTTACAAGCTAGTTTGTAAGTTTTACCAATCGATCGCTGACATTGAATTCTGATGTTATTTTATGTCTTGACCAAGATTTCGGAAGTAAACTTAATATTTTCACTTTTTCATCATTAGTTGCCACTTTACATTTATCTTTTAACGATTTAATTAGTTCTAAGTACTCCTCAGCAATCAAAGCACTGTTGTCATCTCTTTGTTGTTCATCAGTGTTTGTTTGATCCAAACAATGTTCAAGATTTTTTCGCAATTTCTCAGATACTTTGTAAACTTTAATTTCAATAGCTTTACTTCTTTAATCATTGCTTAGCTTTCTTAGTTTTGATGCAGGAGATACACCAAGAGCTGCACATGCTGAATCTAGTTGACAAATCTTTTCTTCTGATGGTACAAAGTTTTGATCGATTTCATCGCATTGATCTACAGCCATATTGTTAGTTTCTTTAAATACAAAAATCATTATATAACAGTTAGTGCATATTAATTTTTCTGGTATTAATTCAACAGGATTTCGTTCTGTCATTCTTATTTGGTCCAATGAAATTTCTCTTAAGCCTTTAGTTACAGTCTTTTTATGCTTTTTAAAAGGGTCACAGCACGGTTGACCGAACAGATGATTATACTTCATAATGTATTTTTCTCATGGTAGTCACAAATTGTTGAAACGGTAAATGGCAACCTCAGCTTTAGCAAACGTTGTTTTACTTCATCAAAATTCTGGACATGTTTTATGTCTTTGGAAACAGGGCCATAAGAGTTTTTATGACACAACTCTCCAATGCACATTCCAACAGAACACGACTCCATATTTAATAAAAATTAATCAATAAAAAAACAAATAAAAAATTATTATTATTATCTGAAATTCACTGAATTAATTTAACTAGTATAGAAATTAAAAAAAAATTATAAATTAAACACTGTATTAATATATACAATACACAACACTATTAACTAGACTGCACTGTTCACTGGTTGAGTGGACAGACAAGACTGAGATTGAGCACTGCTCTGCACCTGACAGCTCCACTGTACTGACCTGTACAGACACGCTTGCAACTTGTCACAACTGAAAGCTACAGTTGCTAACTTGTTGATTTCTTGCCAGTGAGAGTTATTTAGAATTGACTTGAACCTCTTTATCATACTATGCATGTTTGTTTGTCTTTATACTATTAAGTATTTTTTTCAATAAACAAAATAAAAAAATTTAATAAGAGTAGACTTAGATTCTAATTATAAATAGAACTACAATATTTTGTGTTGTACTGGACATAAATAAAAAGTTTAAAAAAAAACTTAAAAAGAGTTATTAAAAGTAAAAAGTTTACAAATCATAAAATTTTAATGAATTATTCAAGTTTACGCATTGCTAAATAGGCGCGAAAAGGACCATCTTCAAAAATTCATAGCTACCAAAGTACTCAGATATAAAGGTTGAAATTTGTACAGTACTTTATGTTGCATCTAAGTATAACATATAAAAAAATTAGATTTTTATCAAGTCCCCCACCAGAGATATTAAAGTCCAAAGTTAACAAAAATTTCAAAAATTTGAAGTTTAAAAATTTATAAAAAAATAAGGTAACAAAAACATCAGGGTTAAAAGTACTTTTAATACAAGCTACTTAGTTAGGTTTACTATCATGCCAAAAATCAACTTTAATATACATCCCCTTGTGCTAAAAAATTACCCTCAAAGGTGGTCTCTTGAGAAATGAAAACAGTTGTTCTCAATAGCAGTTTTCAAGTATTGAACTTCAAAATAGTCTAATAGCGAAGAGGAGATAGAAGATAGAGCAGACTGTAGGGAAAACAATGGTCTTCTACTTATTAGTTTATGACTTACCAATCCTGAGAAAATGAGTTTTCCGTAGGAGCTTACAAACTTAAAAATTAGCGCCGTGAAACAAAGATGGCCGCCATTTTCAAACGGTTGACTCTAAAAATTTTTTAAAAATTGTTTTGAGCTACTGATTCCATATGTAATTGATGGTAAAAATATCAATTTTTTCTAAAATGGTCAAGCAACCAGATTATTTTTTTCTGGACCATTTCAAATGGATTGACCCTTTACATTTTATTTTATACAGAACCCGTTTTATTGTTCGAGATAGATATTATATAAAATATGTGTAATTGCATTTAGTAATTAGTTTTAGGGATGATGATTATATTGTAAGGTACCGCTACCGATAGTGTCAGCAAGTATTGGATTTTCTGAGTTAGCTTTTTGAGGTTTCTGTGTGTGTCTAAATTGTGTTCAATCAAGGTAGGTTTATTAAATAGTAGCACTTTTATTAAAACAATTCTTGTTTCTAGAATTTGTTGATCAAATAGGTATGTCATAAAATAAAAAACTAAGTGATACCCATTGCCGTAAAAAAATGGAAAAGGAGGAACAAATTGTCAAATTTCCAAAACTAAGCGATTTTTTTCATAAAAAGGAAGCCATTACTAAATCTTCAGAATTAGCAACAACGTCGACTGCTATTGAAACCAAAACTGATTCATTTGAAGTGTCTGTTTCGGCTGAAACAACTACCATCGCAGTTGTATCAGAAGTTTCCAAAAATGTCATCAGAACTACAAACTCCTCGACTGTGTCCTTGCAAAGTCAACCCCAATGCGAACTAGATCATGACGAGGAGGATAAGGAAAGCCAAGATTTTTACGAGTTAAATATCTATTAAAAAATATTCTTCTGATTGAGGATATTACGCTAAAAGCATAAAATATTCAAAAATAAAGAAATTTCTTATCGAGTATGGATCATGTGGTCCCAAGTGCCCATTTCCTGCTGAAGAATTTAATAATAAAGAAAGACGTTCGCTTAGTGAATACTATTATACAATTGAATCTAAATCTGAGATTGAACTTCAAAAATTGTGGCTATGCTATTCTCCAAAGTTGAATAGATGCTATTGCAAGCCTTGCTGGATATTTACGGATAGAAGAAAATTGATTTTATATACTTCGATTGATGGCATAAATGATTGGAAAGGGCTGAGCAAAAAAATAAGAATCAACATTACATTTAGAATCATGTGCTAAATATATATGATACGTGGAAAAGTGACGCTACCATGCATGTGGTTTTCCAATGCTCCACCCGAAGGTACTACACTGGCCAGAAAGTGAGTTTTTTTACCAAAAAAAAATTTGAATTTTGCCGAACCCTTGCTGTTTCAAGCAAGGTAGGGATCTTTAACGTGCGTGACAAGAATCTTCTAGAATATTAGGAATAGAGAAAAGAAGAGTCATCTGTACCTAGAACTACGTATGATGTCGTTGATAAATAAACATTCATTCCAAGAAGCGGCCGAAACATTAAACAATCCATCATCATTAGGTCTTCAGTCCTGGAACTGGTTAGACGCGTACCATCATTGTTTCCTATTTTGAACTAACCTACACATTTCCCTGAAATTTGCACAGTCTGCATCTATAACTATCTGATCTAGGTCTACATCTACCTCTTTTTTCCTATCTCTGCTTGTAATATATCCCATACTATTCCCCAAAATGCCTTAGAACGTATTCTGCCCTTCTATTTTTCTTATCTTTTCCCCCAGATATCCTTGTTCCCTTACTATTTCTATAACCTATTTGTTATTATCTTTGTCTGTCCATGCTATCGTCTGTTAAACAATCCATAAAATAAAAAGGAATTATTGATTATCTTTCGCATTAGTATGCGACGCCACAAAAACCTTATATGTGATAGTGTAGGACGAACCACACACCCCACTAATAAGTGGATCGCGCTAATGAGGTAATAAAACGTAGGAATTTCCGGAAACTTGCATCAGATAGGCGTGTGTTCTTTGGAATGCAATTCCGCACACACTTGAAACGTACGATAATATAGATAAATTGTATATAAATGAGAAATTTTATGAAAGAGCATTCAATTAATTAATCCGTGTCAACCAAACGACATGTAACGAAATTCGAATCAATTGTTTGAAGTATGCAGTACGCATACAGTAATTTATTAATGACGATGTTACAATGAATAGAGAAATGATAAAGTTAAAACGTAACCTGTACATAAATATGAAAATTGTTAAATACAGGTATTTGATTTTGTAATATATAATAAATATGGAAAATTTCTCAAGATAGAAAGCTGCTTTAAAAATTTAATCGAATAAATAAACCGAGGATGCACATTGGTTTCTAAATGGAGGTTTAAATGGAAATCTTGTAAGCTCATTTTGTACGTCAATTTATAAATAAAGTCAAGAAGCCGAAGATATTTAATGCCGTTGATTACAAATTGGAGGAGCGTTTTTTTTTTTGGATTTTGCAAGTATTACTTTTAGATTTATATTATTTGCAATTGATACATGAATTTTGTCATTTAATTTAAGCTAGAATAAGTTCTAATCATATAATATTTTTTTGTAAGGGTACCCACCAGGAAGTTTATGGTCGGAATTCGAAACACTCAGACCTTTTAATAGATTATCTGTCAAGAATTTTTTTGGCCAAACAAACCTTACAAGCGTAAGAATCATAACCAGGTAAACTATTCATAGGAGAAAAGCTGTAATTCTCTAAATTTAATTTTAACGAAGGTAAGAGACATTTTGATAATTAAGTAAACAGGAGCTTGTTAGAAATAATCTGATGTTTGAAAGAAACGATGTTGTAAATGTTCTATATGCTTTTGTATTAGAGAAAATATTTTATACTGTCTAAATGCTTTATGATATTGCTGTGTTTGATTTCATTTTGAAAACTCCGTCAATTTAATTCAGCTAGCTAGAGAAAGTAAGGTTAGAAAGGAAGGTAAGTCAACAACTTCAAATTTTGCAATTTGCTGTATCTGTATCAAAACATTCTTTTAGCGACGTATCAAAGCGAGGCGTTGTCACAGCACTCTTTTAGTGACGCTCCAACATGCGGTATTGTCACAGCAATATATATATATATATATATATATATATAAATATATGTATATATATATATGTATATATATATATATATATATAATAATTTTTATATTTTCTTGACCATTTATATTATTTTTTGCAAAACTTTTCTTGGACAGATTGAACAGATAATAAAAACAAATGTCCATAAAATATATAATAATGGCGGTAAACAAGAAAAACAGATTAATGAAATTAAAATCGGGATTGAATATACTCCAGGGTTATCAGAAAAAATTAAAAAATGCCTTAAGAACTATAACATCTATGTGGCACATAAGCCAAATAACGCTTCAAGAGCGGTATTTACAAAACTTAAACCGATAATAGATGGAAAAAACAGAACCCACACAATATACAAAATCAACTGTAAAGAATGCCCTGGAGTATATATCGGAAATTCTAAACAATACCTCCATAAACGAGTTTATGAACACAAATATACTATAAAAACTAATAATAAAAAAAGTACGGCCCTAGCAACGCACGCAATTGAAAAAGTCCACCAGTTCGATTTTAGTAATGTTAAAATTTTAGGAACGGAAATAAATGATAACAAAAGAAACATACTTGAAACAATAGAAATTCAAAAAAACCCTAAAGCTATAAACTCAAAAATAGACCAAGACGGATTTATAAATATTTACCACAATTTAATACAACAGAAATAATCTTAATACCACATACATTAATATCCTCTCACACTGTATATCAGCATAAGCATGTAAAAATTCATATGTTTAATTCAATAGCATTATCACTGATAAGGTATTAGTTTTGTAAAATTTTATTAATCTAAATGTTAGTTGTAAATTGACAAGGAAAGCAAGTTTTAAATTAAAAACCTAAAAAGTATTATTAGGATGTATTGTTGCTTATCCTACAATGTTAGAAATAATTTATTTAGTTTGTAAGTTTTAGTAGTTTGACTTTGCATTAAATGGTATGTATGCAATTTAATTTTAAAAAATCATTATTTAATTAGAGATAGTTTATAGGTTTCATATTTGAAAATGGTTGTTTAACCGAAACGCGTCATATGAATATTAAAAATTAAAAAGCAAGAAAAAAGTGTTTATTTTACATGTAGAAAACATTCAAATTGATTATTAATGACCAGTTCCAAGAAAAGTTTTGCAAAAATATATATATATATATATATATATATATATATATATATATAGGAGTGGGTTCGTCCAGTTCTGACAAGTCGTACAATTTAAAGGCGCAGCACATCATATTCCCAAGGTTAAGATTGATACCTGCAGTATTCTTTCATTATGACTCATAAAAACCTATATTTTTGTTGACCTAAGCGGCTGTACACACACTTTCCTAAAGTGTGCAGTGACTTTTGGACTACCCTGTATATTGTATTTCTAATATACCTATTATATAATCCTTAAAGTGTCTCCCTATAATTTTTGTTATAGTAATTTAGGTTAAATACTATCTCAAATACTTAAAATATCTTTGTTAAATATTCAACTAATTATTTTGTTTTTTGTTTCAGATACGTCTTAATAGCATATTATCATTGCTATAAACAACTCTACTCCACATTATCAATTTGCCTGCAGTTGATTTTTTGCTGGGGATTTGCATTTTTAATACTGGTAAGCTCAGAAACAATATAATTATTTTTTTTTTAGATGTACATAGCGGACCTTGTAGAATGTATTCAAGCGCCCGTGTTTTCATCCTCACAGGTTAATGCATTAAATAAAAAAGTTTCGTGTGTTTAAAATGCATTGAGCTCTTAGTGATAGATATACTATGAGCAATATGATAAATTTTGAATATATTGATGTGATAAAGGGTTCATTGAACACCCAAATTCTATGTAAAACTCACCTAAAAAGCCGGAAAGCGGGAAAGTTTAATATCTCTAAATATTTAATGTTGTTACCCTGTACAATATAAGCGTATTTCTTTGCAAAGCCATTCATTGCACTCACGTTATTACAAAACATAAAAGAAGCCATATTTAATTATTGAATCCCATGTATTGCATTCATCACAAAGATCGTAAAACGGACATAAACTTAAAAGCCCCATTTTAAACCACTTTATTCTTAGTAAAAACGAGCTTCATTTTAACGTATAAACACGCAAGCCTTTCATTTTCATTGCATGAAATAATACCTATTAAATTCATCTGCGTTAGAGCCAAGCATATTTTGGTGTGTAGATTTTAAAAAGATTTATTCTTGTTAAAGATACCTTAAAACGCTTTCAAAAATAATAACTTTATTAGAATACAAATCAATCGTTGAGAAATAAAAGCTAAGTATATTTTCCTTACTTTATTTGGATGCAAAGCAATTGCGAGGTTTAATTATTTATGTAATAAATTTCCGGATAGACTGAAAGTAAGTCGAATGTACTTTCAAAGCATAAAATAATTACTCCCGCGTGTATATAATATTTAAATTTATTTTAAGCGTTTTTCTAGAAAATTCGCGATTAATGGGGTGAATGTGTCACGTTACTATTAAGGGTAAATTATTTCGCATAAATCAATAAACTCCGGTTTGAGAACCTCGTGCGAACATTAAAATGCAATAAAATAGGTAGGAAATACTTTTAATTGCTTTCCATAGTACAATAAGATAGAAAGAAACAGCGAACATTAACTTCGTGCCTTCGAAGAGGATAGACCGCACTTGATACTATAAACATAAAGCATAACTTGACATTAATTGGATCATTAAAACCGTGAAATTCTTATAAATTCTTACATCTGCGGTGACTAATGCTTCCAAATGAAACGGGAAAAATCTCGAATTTAGATAATTTTGGTATTTAGACGCAGTAATGGACATTCATAATTCATTGATTTTTACGAGATCGACAATGTTATCCTGAGTAAAGTATGGATGATTCTTTCCAAACCATCTCTAAGATTTAAGGCAGAGTTACATGCTTACGACATGAAACGTATACGTTTGAGTGGTTTGAAACATAGAAGTTATCAAATAAGTTATTTGATGAAGCATCATTTGTTTTGTATGCTATGAACGTTCTTCGGTACAAAAACAACTCTAAAGTTAATTGATTTAATTGATTTCACATTTGTAAACTGATAAATTCGCAGCATCTTGACTTTTCGGACAAATTATCCACGCATAAGCTAAAAAGGATTTTGTACCTGTTAACAAAGAGCACGTAAGGATAGTTTTAGTATATAGGTTATCGTTAGGAATAATTTTTTGTATGAACTTAAACTGTAAACTGTTTTATAAATTCTTTTGTATGAAAGAAAAATGTTTTTCAATGTATAGATGTTTTTTAAGATTGCTGTGCTTCATATCATCATCGTAAATTTCACAGTATAATTTCCGTTAGCTAGCTAAATGTAGAAAAAAAAGGAAGGTAAGATAGTAATTTCAAAATTTCCCAGCAACAACAAATTCTGGCGCACCTACCCACAGAGGCATACCACAGCAATATGTAATTGCCGGCTATTGTATGTAGTTTTCAACCATATTGGAGAATATGTTTAATTTATCAAAAGTACCCTATGTTATGAATAATCTCCAATATTTATTGGTAATATTGATTAAATGAAATTAGATCTTTACAAAATAGAAACAATCATATTTTAATGTTAGTTATTATTAAAATATGACCTTTGAATTACACTGTTTGTGACGTACTTTTCACCATCTGCCATTAGTTTCAAAATGAAATGCTTGTTTGAGTGTAATTGTCCAAAGCAATTCAAATTAGTTTTAATTTTTTTTATTGTATAGTAGCGTGATATTGTTTTTAGCTTGGATTGTTTGCAAGATACGCCTTATGCCTGTAGATGTGGTCTAATCTTTGTTTAATGTGGCAGTAAAATTTAGCGAGTAGATCGGAAAATATTATTCATCGAGGCAGTAATGTGTACTCGACATGCGTGTGTGATGTGTCAATTTCGTTGTGTTTGACCAACGGAAAGTTCAAAACTTCTTTAATTCTTTCGGTGCCATCTAAATTTTAGCATAATTTCGTTGAATATTTGTAACGCCTTCGTATTACTTCAAATGGAAACCAGATAAGAAAAGAGAGAAATTAATCTTAACCGGCCTAATAAATAGGAATGTACGTTGTATATTTAGATTTTGCGAATAGTTAATGATGACTAAGCATGACAGTTAAATTTTTTCAGTTTCTATACAGGGAATTCGTGCAACAAAATTAAATTACAAAACTATAGGTATTACTTTTACAATACATTGTTGAACGTAACGCAGGTCAATGACCTATTTAAAAACCGCAAAGGAAAATCAGTTTTCAATGTTTTACGTTTTACAAATCAGAATAGATAGAGTATGAGAAATTACCATGCTAGTTTGGGGTAAGCAGACCAATCGCAATAGTGAATTTTTGTAACAGAGCGTACTTTATTGACTAAGAGTTTAGAATAAGAAATAGTTAAGTAGCAGTAGCATTGTTTATATTCATGTTTTCATATAATTACCTCGTATTTAGGTACGTTTTTTATACCTTTCACTAGAAATTATTAGATTTTATGTTACAGAGAAACAAATGTAGTTACAGTTAAATTGTATCCATATAAAATTACAGTATTTTTATTAAAATATAAATAAATAACCTAGATACAGCCGATGACCTAGGTGGAATTCATGAAGACAATATTTCAGAAATAATAATATAAAATACAATGTAGAATATTTTACTGTAACAACTTACAAAGCGCTAAAAATATGAGCTAACAATAAGTACGTGATACTGATATGCTCAAACTACATAGAGTCACACATTTTCCACGTGATCTAATGCAAGCTCTATATGAGTGGCCGTAATACAATAAGATACTCTATGAAGGCTTTAAAAGTGTGGAAGATAATGAGAGCTAGACAGTCGACAGAAGAAGATAATAAATTACTAGTGAATCGGTGAACAGAAACCATGTTGGGGTAATTTATTTCAAGGGGTTTTAGAGGGGCCAGATTTGTCTGTTGGTTAGCTCAAATGATTTCAGCGTGGTAAGATAAGCGTACTTCATTGAAGACAGTCGCGGTGAACAAAAACAGGTTGGACGGTATAGTTTTCGACATCAGACTTGGAATTCTATTACCCTGCACCTTGCTTACTCAAGCCTGGTTTATGGTGATCATTCTATAATTGGTGAAAAAACTCAAAACCTGTATATTTTTCATTATAGGCGCATTTGTGAATCGATAGGTCTAAGATAGGCAATGATGAAATTACAAACTTCCACCTTCCTTGTAGGTTATAGTGTTTACTTTATTAGATATATAGAAACCGGACATTTAAATTTAATGTAACAAGATTGCGGACGTGATTAATTTACTCTAGTTAAATAATGAATGTTATGACAAGTCAAAATTGAGTTCACTTGTGTAATTCCAAGTCATATTCTAAATTCTTTTTTGTACGTTGTGTTCCGACAAAGGTACAATTTAACATTGATCTTCAATTTGAGACTACTTTAACAACCTCGGAATATCAGAAAACTTTCATAGAAATTTCGTGAACTTAGGTCCATTTGATTCTAGAACTTTAATTTCAACAATTTTTGTGAGAGAGCACTGTATACATCAAAGACCTTCAGATTGATCTAGAAAGCATTTCACCTTGCCAAGTTCATAACTACAGTGACATCACAACAATGTAATGACTACATTACTACCACGTCTACTTTACCAATATCACAGAAATCTGCAGGTAGAATCAAACCCACAGCTTTCTTGTTACAAGTCGGAGCCTTATCGCTAGATTAAAAACATGTGCGATGTAAGTACTGAAAGACTTTTAATTATTTATTATTATAATGTTTATGGACTACTTATCTTAGAAATAATCGTCTTAGTTTTTAACACTTATTACTATAGGAGGTCGGCACTTTTTCCAGGTTGTCACTTTATACTTAGCGTTTCACCTAGGGCTTGTTTTCTGATATAAATAGCACAACAGCAACATAATAGATGCATTCCATACTGTATCATCAAAGCTTCAAATTGCTGCCTGGGGCTAATTAGGCAAAGACACTTGAGATGAGAGGGGGTGGGAGGAGGCAATAATAACCATAGAGGACTAATTAATTATACACATCGTTATTAAGTTTTCAATCCTGGAACTGGTTAGAAGCGTACCTCCGTTGTTTCCTATTCTGAGCTAACCTACACATTCCCTGAAATTATCACAGCCTACATGTTTCCCTATCCGTTAGTAATAGCCTAATATAGATCTTCATCTACCTCTTTTTTCTTCTTACTCTGCTTCTAATATATCCCGCACTATTCTCTCATGCTTTAGAAGGCGTCCTATCATACTATCTATCTCTCCTATTTTTTTTTTACCGTTTACCACAAATATCTGTCTTCCCCTACTATTTCTAGAACCCCTTTATTTTTAACTTTGTCTGTCCATCATATGTCCATCATATATCTGTAGCAACACATTTCAAAGGTTTCAATCCGTTTCCTGTTTGCTTGTCTTACTGTCGACATTTCACAGCTGTACAGTACTGTGTTCCACATATATGCTTTTACAGTTTTTCTTGCTTCTTATGTTTGCTGTCTTCGAACACAGCAGCTGCTTTTTCTTGATAAATACAGCACGGCCTTGTACTAATCTTCTTTTTTTAAATATCTTTTGCAATTTTGCCTTTTATGGTTTTCTACAAATATACCTTATTTCGCCGATATTTAGTAGTACACTGAAGGGCCTAAGTAACCTAACAGCTACTAAGCTCCCCCACAACATAGACATTTTCAGAATCAATAGTTTTCCAATTGCTCCTTTCGCATAATCAACATTTGTAGAGAATAAAACCAACATCTGTAGTTGTTCACGATAATCATCAGACTTAAATACAATTAAATTTTTCATCATTAGGTATTCCTTCTTGGAACTGGATGGACGTGTACGTCTGTTGACTTTTATTCTGAGCCAACCTACACATTTCTCTGAAATTTTCACAATTCTCACCATCTGTGTGCAATAATCTAATGTAGGTCTACCTTTAGTTTTTTTTTGCCTTTTTCTAATATACTTCTAACTTTTCTCTCATGTCATGTCCTATCATCCTATCTTTTCAAATTTTTACTTTTTCCCGCATATTTCTTTCTTTCCTTACCATTTCCACTACCTCGCCATTTTTAACTTCGTCTGCCCACGATATCTCCATCATACGTTTGTAGCACCACATTTTAAGGGCTTTTACCTTTTTTCTGTCAGCTTCTCCTACTGTCCACGTTTCACATCCGTATAGTGATGTGCCCCACACATCCGCATTAAAAATTTTTTTCTTGTTTCTATGTTTGTTGTTTTTGAAAATAGTAGTTGCCTTTTCCTGTTGATGCAACACGGCCTTGTGCTAACCTTTGTTTTATATCTTCTACACTTTTCTCATCGTACACTATTTGACTTCCTAGGTAGCACAAATTCTTAACATTTTGTAAACTCTTATTTCCTATTTATATTCTGGTTTTTGACTTATTTTCCCCTCCTTTACATACTTGTACTTTAGTTTTATTGTTATTAATCTTCAGACCGTATCTTTTTGTTAGTTCTGTTTCCATTTCATAAAGAGCTACTTCTAATTTTTCCTTGCTAGATGCTAATACCGCTATATCATTTGCAGATCTAAGCATATCAATCGTTTGTCCCTGCATAATAATTCCAAATGTGTTTCTGCATTTGACAGTATTCACTGCCTCTTCGATATACAAGTTAAAAATTAACGAGGTTGCGGTACATCCCTGTTTCACCCCTTTCCTAATATTTATTTCTCTACGTTCCTGCTTTAATTCTATTAACGCTGTTTGCTCTATGTATAAGCTATGTATTATCCGTCTCTCCCTATAACTCATTTCTGTTTTTTTGAGTATTTCTAACATATTTTCTCCATATCTACAAACCACATATGGACACTTTCGACCGTTTTCTATTGTTTTCTCCATTATAACCTTTAAAGCTAAAATGGCCTTCAGTGTTCCACTATTTCGCCTAAACGTAAATTGATCTTCTCTTTGTATTTCTTCAACCCGTTTATCTATTCGTATCTGTACAATTCTAGTTAATACCTTTGACACGTGTGCTGTCAAAATTATTGCTCGAAAATTTTCACATCTATCTGCACTTTTCTTTCATAGTATAGTGAATATGGCGTTTCGTTAAAATCTTTGAGTATCTCGCCTGTTTCGTAAGTAAAGCTTACAAGTTTGAAATGACGTTCTGTTACTGCTAGTCCAGCGGCTTTCAAAGCGTCTGCTTACACCTTATCTATATCCGATGCTTTATTTTTTCAGGTTCTTTAATGCAAACCCAAACTGATCTCTAAGTATAGGATATCCCAAGTCGTCCTTTTTAATGGTTCTTGTTTTAGCGCTTCTAGTTCCGATCTTGCATATACATTCCCTAAATATCCTTGCCATCTAACCACTTTTTCTACATTTTCTATAATGATGTCTCCTTTCGCGTACTTTATATTTTTGCTGTATAGTTTTATATCCTTAAGATTCATTTCAAATAGTTTGTATGCTTTGTCTGCCATTTCTATTTTCATCTTAGTTTGTACCTTTTTGCACATTACATCAATCCATTGTTCTTTAGCTTTCCTGCACTTCTTATTTTCCATTTTATGACTTCATATCTCTGCTTTTGTGGTTCGTCGGGTGGTCTTGTATTGTCTCCTTTCTTTTATAAAATTCAAAACATCCTTTGTTATCCGCGACTTATTTATTTTTTTTGTTTATACCCCAGAATATTTATGGCCGCTATGTATAAGCTGGACATAATGTTATTCCATTCTGATTCTACTTCCTTCCTGGCTTGTTCCACGTATATCTCCTTATAGCATGATCTTGAACTTATGTGTTTGTGGTGGATGTTACGGTAATCCGTGCGGAGAAGAGAAAAGTAAAATACAGTAAGCAAAGGAACAGTAAGCTCTCACCGAGTACCGCAACAAAAACAAGGAAAATTCAAAAAATGCCGTACTACCTGTACTAGGCCGCCCCTATAATAAGAGGGAGAAGTATCCCAAATGTTTAAGTGGTCCGGTAGGTAAGAGGGAGTCGAGTTTAAGCGCGCTAGGGTGCGCGTCACGTTATCCTAGCAGGTGTCGAGTGTTTTAGAACTTAGTTTAATTGTGAATTTTGCGTTGAAATTAAATTATAAAGTGACTCGTAAGAGTGTGGCAAAGGATGCTAATGTTTGATGATCAGTTGGATTGTATTTTACAGATAAGTTATAGCGTAGCATTTGTTCTTTGTTGTTTTTTTAACCGCATTGTAATTACGGTATATGCTGCGAATTTCTATTTAGCTGTGTTTGTTTTCTATGTAATAATATTGCTTACAAGTCATTAAACTACGTAAACCCATCTACGAGTTATTATTAAATATTCACAGGTTGTAACAGGTAAAACTAAAAAGGATCACGAACAATACCATATGCGAGTGATGCCGCTAGTCCGGACCGACATCAAGGGCATCCACTCGTGTCCACGCCTCCGGGAAGGTCTGAGCTTTCTGTAGGAGCATAGTGCATTTTTGGCGCCAACGGGAGCGTTTTGTTGTTACACAAATACCTGGAACTGTAATGATTCGAGTTGTTTACGTAGAATTTGAAAAGGTTCAGATAACATTGAAGGACATTTTTTGAAATGAACAGTACAGTTTAATTTCTAATAAGGGTTAACGGTTATTCAACAACCAGGCCCATGTTAATTGTATTTACGGACAATAGTCGATGTTTGGATATTGAGGTGTAACATTCCAAGTTGTATTAAGTGTGAGCGGACAATTCAGAGAAATTCATTGGGTTTATTGTGTTAGTTTGGAACAAAAATAAATAGAGTAATTTAAAGCTTAAGAATTAATGATCGCACCGCAAGGTGAAATATGTTTTTAATTGTTGTTGAAATTCAATGTCACATAAGTATAATACGCGTAGTAAAGATCGAAGTAATTTAAAAAAAGCTGATAAAATGGGCGAGCCTGATATCGCAGAGGCGTTGAAACAACTAGTTGCAGCCGTTAATAGTATGAATTGTAACAATGCCAGCCTAAAGGAATCAATTGAACAAATGAACGTAAATATTGCTGCAAATATCAGCAAATTAAGTTTTGATGTAAATCGTGTTTCTGAATCGGTTAAAGAACAGGTAGAAGCTAGCGATGTTGAATACGTTAAAGATGAAGGTGTTGTACCTGTACACCAACCAGAGACCAGGGGCGTCACGTCCGGGGCTTTTGGGTATCATAATTATATGAGTTTATATAAGGATCTGGGGAGTACGAATTTGTGCTTTGTGCCGGAGGAATCTGTGCATCCGGTATCTTTCATTAAAAAACAGGAAACAATATTTTTGGAAGCTGGAGTTCCTGAAAGTAGAAAAGTTCCTTTGACCGTTAGTAATTTACGTAATTCAGCTCAGGATTGGGGTGTATTAAAGGAAGAAAAAGTAAGGGATTTCCAAGAATTTAAAGAGCTATTTTAAGTCGGTATTGGGGGTTGACGAAGAGGAAACTTTTCAAAAATTAAATTTGGGTGTTACGAAAGGGGGTCAAGGGCTGATTATTTTTTAAAGTTGGTGAGAGAAGCAAATTTCTTAACTACTCCTCTTGAGGAAGGTGCGCTTATTTCTTTATTAAAAAATCATTTTCCGAGTGAAATTCAACG
The DNA here is from genome assembly GCA_036346225.1 of Platerodrilus igneus. Taxonomy (NCBI): domain Eukaryota; kingdom Metazoa; phylum Arthropoda; class Insecta; order Coleoptera; family Lycidae; genus Platerodrilus; species Platerodrilus igneus. The sequence continues at coordinate 543,750 of JARFIW010001165.1, forward strand.
AGGTATTGTAAATTGCATGCCTAGAACTTTTGAGGAAGTAGAAGCCTACTTAAGGGAAATTGATGAAACTTATAATCGGAACCCTAATAATAATAATAATAACAAATCCTACACGAATTGGCGTGGTAGAGGTACGAGTAATGAACAAAATGGGAATGCTCGTTACAATTTTAGATCAAATACGTCAAATTCTGGAGACGGTAATAGTGCCCGCTCTGAAAATAGGGAAAATAATACTAATAGTAATTACAATAATAATGATAGGGATGAAGGGCGTCGTGAATCTCAAACTGTTAGTAGTCCAGGGGAAAGTCGACCATCGGCTGTGGCCGCGTTATTTAATAAAAACGGGGATGACCTTTTACTAGAAGACGAAAAGAATATAAAGTCAGTTGCGTTGGCACCAACCATTGAAGCGACAGTTGAGACTGTTGTGGTAAAAATATTAGTAGATTCGGGTAGTCAAGTTACCTGCATTTCAAAAGATTTTTTATTAAAGATAATGCAAATTAATAGCGATATTTTACGTTTGCCGTTCACATAAACTATTTTGGTGAGTGCGACGGGCAAGAATTCTATTGTTAAGGATCAATTTTATTTGAATTTTAAATTCAATGATTTCGAATTGGCTTACCCTTGTCTGGTAGTTCCGAATTTAATTCGTGATGTCATCTTCGGATGCGATTTTTTTTCTGATCATCAAATTAAAATCGATTTTTCAAAAAATCGTTTATCGGGTATTTTTGAAGGAAGGGCGATAAGCATAGGGTTTAGTATGGAACCAAAACCTGATGGTCGGTTGACTGTTTGTCCAGTGTCGGAAGAGAAAGATGAGGAAATTCAATTAGAAAAGGAGATAGTGCCGTGTAAGGTGTCTGAAATTAAAGAGGTAGTGGATCGCGCAGAAAACTTTTCTCAAGAAGAAAAAAATAAATTGTACGAGTTGCTGTTGTTAAAAGGAGTTCAATGGCGTTGGGGTTCAGCTCAACAAGAAGCGTTTGAAAAAATTAAGTCGAGGTTTTTAACGATTTCTATGTTGAAGCATCCGTGTTTTGACCGTGCGTTTTTTATCCAAACAGATGCATCTGATGTGGGTTTAGGTGGTTGTTTATTTCAAATAAATGAGCAAACTTCAGAAAAAGATATTGTGGCATTCACCAGTCGGACTCTGCGTGGCCCTGAAATTGGTTATTGTGTTACAGAAAAAGAGGCATTAGCCGTATTACATTGTTTGCAGCAGTGGCGGGTATTTGTGCTAGGTCGAGAATTAACTGTGATCACCGATCATAAATCTCTATCGTTTTTAATGTCCTGCAGACTATTAAATTCGCGTTTGACTAGGTGGGTGTTGTATTTTCAAGAATACGCTTTTAATGTTAAATATTGTGCTGGGAAGGAGAATGTTCTGGCGGATGCTCTATCGCGTTATCCAATCAAGGAAAGGAGAAACTTGAAAAATTTGAGAGTATGCCGACAGAAATTTGTGCAGTAAAGAAGTCGGAACTATGTAAAGGGGTCCAGTTAGGTATGAAAAATATTGTTGAGGAGCAAGGGAAAGACGAATTCTGTTGTAAAATAATGTCTAGATTATTAAAGGAGGAAGTTCCGAAAAGGTGCGCGGATTGGTTTGTTGTGTATCAGGGAGTTTTATTTAGGCGAGGCTACGAAGGTTTGCCAGAGTTTAAAGTATGTGTACCTGCTTCCCAAATAAGTATATTGGTTTGGCAAGAACATGTAGATAATGGGCATTTTGGGGCGGAAAAGTGTTTCCAGATGCTGCGTCGTGATTATTATTTTCAGAGGATGAAACATTTCATTCGAAAAATTATTTCAAGCTGCGATTTGTGCCAGAAAGCGAAGAGTTCAATTAGAATTTATGGCGAATATCATAGTGTTTTACCTAAAGCGCCCAACGAAATTGTATGTGTTGATCTCATTGGTCCGCTCCCAGTATCAAGGTCGGGGGCGACTTCCTTATTAGTTATTATTGACGCTTTCAGTAAGTTGGTTACTTTGCACCCTCTTAAACGTGCTAATACAGCTGCGATTCTTCGTTGTTTGGTCAAGAAATATTTTGTCGAGATTGGTAAACCAGGGGTCATTCTTTCCGATAATGGTAGCCAGTTTACGAGCAAAGAGTGGAAAGAGTCGTTGAATTTATTAGGTGTAAAGGTAACTCACACGTCAGTGTACTTCCTGCAGGGAAACCAGACGGAACGGGTTAATAAAGAAATTGTGCGTATTTTGAGATCGTTATGTTATTCGGCTCATGGGGGGTGGGCTTTGATGCTAGATAGAGTAAAGAAATGGATTAATAGGGCAGTCCATGACTCGACTGGGTATAGCCCTTGTGAACTACATTTTGGTGATCATAGTGATAACCCTAATGTGAAAAACATTATTTTTCCTATAAGCGACATACCAGGTGTTGGTAGGGATAAAATTATAACTCTAGCTTATAATAAGTTAAAGTCTAAGGTTGAAAAACGTAAATTACGTCATCAAAGGATTCATAAAAATTGTATTGAGTTTAAGATTGGTGATAAAGTACTGGTTCGTACTCATCCCCAGTCTTCTGCGGAAGACAAAGAGATTAAGAAATTCTTTTTGGTTTATTCCGGGCCTGCTACGATTGTGGCTAGGCGCGGGTCAAATTGTTATGAAGTACGGGACGACACTAGGGGTCTCTTGTTGGGTATACAGAGTGTTAGGAATTTAAAACCGTATGTTGTACCGTATCAAAATTTAAAACTGTAATTATTAAGTATAAGTTCAATTTAATTACAAAAATATGTTTAGCAATTAAGTTTAACTTATAGGGGGGTGATGTACTAGGCCGCCCCTATAATAAGAGGGAGAAGTATCCCAAATGTTTAAGTGGTCCGGTAGGTAACAGGGAGTCGAGTTTAAGCGCGCTAGGGTGCGCGTCACGTTATCCTAGCAGGTGTCGAGTGTTTTAGAACTTAGTTTAATTGTGAATTTTGCGTTGAAATTAAATTATAAAGTGACCCGTAAGAGTGTGGCAAAGGATGCTAATGTTTGATGATCAGTTGGATTGTATTTTACAGATAAGTTATAGCGTAGCATTTGTTCTTTGTTGTTTTTTTAACCGCATTGTAATTACGGTATATGCTGCGAATTTCTATTTAGCTGTGTTTGTTTTCTATGTAATAATATTGCTTACAAGTCATTAAACTACGTAAACCCATCTACGAGTTATTATTAAATATTCACAGGTTGTAACAGGTAAAACTAAAAAGGATCACGAACAATACCGCATGCGAGGGGTGCCGCTAGTCCGGGCCGACATCAAGGGCATCCACTCGTGTCCACGCCTCCGGGAAGGTCTGAGCTTTCTGTAGGAGCATAGTGCATACCTAAAACATTGTAGAGTAGGGTGGGTCACGCAGAAAGAAAAAGAAACCTAAAGAAAAAAAAATTATTTACAAACCTTTAAGACATCAACATATTAAAAGAAGGAAAACCAATTTGTACAGAAAACCACATTTATGCTGTGTATCTCGCAGGATTTCAAGTACAAAAATCTACGCAATTAATTAGTACACGCAACTACCTTAAAATAATCCTTAAACTAGATCAAGAACAATAAAAAAAATACATTACGTATTGATCTCAGTTACTTGCTTACAATTGTTAAATTTTTATAGAAAGAAGTAGTCATTCAAAGAACAATTGACATAACTAAATACTTACTTAGTGCAATTTTTAAACATTTGCCATCAAAATCATCTGAAAAGCCAGCTAAAAATCTTTTTTAGTCGCTCTACCAGAAAACTCCAATATTTCAAAGAGCTCCTTACACTCCTGAACCAAATTAAAGCGTTTCCCACGAATAACTCACAGGCAGCACCGAATAAGTGATCTTCAGGGACCATACGAGATTGCGGTAACTCGCTAACTCTATCCAAGAATGAATATAGCTTAGGGTCTCCTGAAAATTCTACCGACCACGAACCTATAGACAAAGAGGGTATTATGTACGTCACAGTATGACTAAGCACATTATCTACCAAAGAAGGTACTAAAATACTTCTGCCAAGGTCTAGTGGACTCTGAACTCTTACCGACTTTATCGTTTAATTCGGGTTCCATAAGGTAAGTGTGGTAGATAATATCTCATTTCTAAATTAAACAACTTTCTCTGGATTTTTAAAAGGGATCTTTATGTTCTTAATACGACCAGAAAGGTGTATCAGTCTTGAACAAATCTCTTAAAAACTGAATCTGAAAAGTCTCCGTCAAATAAAATATTCTGAACTGACTCAATTGAAGCATTAATCTCATTACATTACGTTGAAAAATCTACTTCATAACCTGAAAGATCAATCAAACAATCCGGTTTATCAGCTTCTTTGGCTAACAATCTTGCCAACATTTTTCTTTTTTCAACGACTGGTCTCTCACATACTATATCTTGAATCTTTAGTTCATACTCGAGCTCTTCTTTAGGCGGACAAACGATTTGGAATTTATCAGACATATTTGAAACTACTTCGATACTTCCTGAATGCAAAACATTAGACATCTAATTAACTCAATCTCGACCAAATTGTCAAAACTTATTGAATCTCAAAAAATAGAAAAATTCAATACAGGGAATAACTGTACAAGTCTAAACTCTTAAAAAATATATAAAATCTTATTCACACTTACTATTTATCTAAACTATGTTTAGTATATTTAGTAAAAACAAATTTTGGTTTAAGACAGCCTAAGTACCAAAAAGTTTTGCAGACACAAATTTAGGCAAAAGCAAAATCAAACACAAAACAAATTTGGGCCAAAAAGTTTCAGTCAAAGAGGAATTGGCAAAAGTAAATTTGTGTCAATGGAGCTAACACAAATCAAATATAAAAATAAGGTTTGGTTAAAATAAGTTTAGGACAAAAGAAAAGTCAGAGTCAAACACAGAATTTTCAAAAAAATTTGGGCTACACAAAAATTGAAGTCACTATACGAATTCGGCTGAAATTAATTTCCGTCAAAACAAAGTTGAGCAAATACATTTCGAAGCAAAATGAAATTGAGCTAAAATAATAATTAAAATCTTTTTTTTTATTTTATAGCGAAGGCATACGTTGACGGCGCTATAGTGTTACTGTATTTTTGTTTACACTTGGGCGAAACAGCGTACTATAGCTGTTTAGAGCTGGGTACCCAGGTAACCAAAAGTGTATCAGAGGAAGATGGAACTAAAATCTAATAAGCCTTTGCCAGAGGCAACAGCCTAATACGTAATGTCCCTGAAGTACACCGGAGTTTTCTGAATGTTAAAGTAGCTCAGGGTAGAGTTAGTTGACAAACGGCTAATAGTAAAAGAAAACTTCCTGTAAGGTAATACGGCTAACTGTAGAACTTAATCCAGCGTTCTTGTATGAGAGGGGTCAAGAGCCAATTTTGTTTTAGCACAGACAAAAATAAAACTTAAAGAAGCCACGGCGTTTAGATCTCTAATACCAAAAGTTTCGGAAAAACGCAGAGACCCGTATGTTTCAAAAACCTTAATTACTATAATAAAAAATAACGGACGCGTTAGTCCCGTTAAACCTGTAAAAAAGAGTTTATTATATATCAAAAATGAGACCGCTGTTTGTGTTTTTCCACCTAAACGAAAATTTAGTTTTGTTAGTTTAATATGTTACAATAATATACACTAAATTAAATTCAATATCTCAAAATTTTTAATAGTTATTCCATAATTAAATTCAGTCAAGTAGAACTAATTAATAACTTACATCATGAAAGAGTAAAATTTACAATTATTTGTTTTGTTCTCTTTCTCAGATGTGTTGAAAGAATACACATGTTTCTTAAAAATATGAAAATTCAAAGTATAATTATTCAACTAATTGTTTTACAAATGTTTTACAGATTTTACGTATTTTTAAAGTACAAACAAAGCAAGGTCATATTGAAATAAAATTTTATCTAAAGTGTTGTTTAAACTGGTATTTTAAATTGACAAACAAACTAATATTACGCAAGTAAAAACTAGGTCAGTGTTAGAATTCTAACAAATGTTCTGACAAAGAATTGATCTTGATAACAAAAAAACTACAAGTTTATAAACTTCACCAAGCGTGTTATAAACATTCTATCTGCTCGAAAAATTTCAAAATATCATTCATGAACCTCAAAATTTTTGTACTTTGGCAAGCACACAAATATACTACAAAATTTTTAAGCAAACACTGAGACCTATCCTAGGTATAGCAAAAAGTTAAAACTTTCATTTTAAGTAGTTACCCTAGTTCAAAACGCGCTTTTCTTTATGACATGGAACAGTCCTTCATCTAACAGCAACCATCCGTTTAACAAGGACAAAGCACAACTTTTTCTGAAATATCCTCTTTATATAGAAATGCAAAATTTCATATCGTTAAAGTCAAACGATTCTGTTACAAATTATTCTCAAAATTGATCAAACTTACCAAATAAGTTATCGAAGTTGCACATTGAGGAGTTTCGTCTCCAACAAAAATGATGTAGACCAGGTCATCGCTTCACTTAAACTAAGCGAACCCCCCGCTTCCATGCTATCGACCTATATTCGGCGGACATCTTGTCACTTATATAGATAGCAAGAAAGTCCACGCACGTTTTTATGATTTAGCATTTACAACAGTAAAAAATTTTTCGGTAGCCATAAATGTTTACGGACCAATGACTGCTTTTCTTTATCAGGCAGATCAGTTTGAACGTTCGTGTGAAATAAATCATTACGGCCTCAAAACAAAACGTTTTGATGCCTCACTCATCAGTACGGATCACATGAATTCGAAAGAGAGAGATGTTTTGAAACTGTGCTAAATATTCCGAGATATTTCACATCAATGGACAAAGTTCTACATTTACAAACAAAATTAAGCATTCAATACAAACCGTGGTTGAAATTCCAATCTATTCTAAAATTTATATATATATATATATATATATATATATATATATATATATATATATATCTCTTTGTTCACAAGCAAGAAGTAATACAGCAAGTTGACAAACTGCTAAAATTCAAAATTATAAAGCCATGTACTCTCCGTGGTTCAGTTCCATTTGGGTAGTCCTAAAAAAATTTTACGCTTGAGGCAAACAAAAATGGCACATAGTAATTGACTGTCATTGCTTTAATGAAAAGATAATCGACGATTAGTACCCCCTACCGAATATCAATGATTTACTGGACAAATTAGGTCGATGTCAATATTTTAAACCCTTGATTTGGCAAGTAGGTTCCATCAAGTCAAAATGGACCCAAAGGTTGGTGAAAAACTGCGTTCAATACGGAGAATTGACACTTTTAGTTTCTTAGAATGTTGATAGAATTAAAAAAATCCCTTTCTACCTTACACGGTTTAACAGATATTTGCAGAGCGTATATGGACGATATCATAAATTGAGCGTTTTCCTTCAGGAGCACCTCACCAGTTTAGAGACGATGTTTAAAAGATTAAAGGAATCTAATTTTAAAATCTAATTGGGTAAATGCGAAGTACTGGAAAAGAAATTGTGTTTCTATGACACGTAGTCACTCTTGACGGCATGAAGTGCAATCCAGAAAAATTAAAACTATTAAAAACTTTTTCCTACTTTCGACTACTACACAAATAAAAGAATTTTTATGATTATTAGGGTATTATCCAAAATTTAAAAAAAAAACTTTCCCAATTTAACTAAACCTATGACAAAAGGCATTAAAAAGAATGCAAAAATCAAAATTCTCCTGATTCTAGTGAATGTTGAGTTGTGTAAAAATATATTAATCAATTAATCTATACTCCAATTCTCAATACCAATAGGTAAAGATCTTCCAATTTCATACATGTCACGAACGCTTAATGATAGCGTACGCAGTTAAAGTATTATTGAAAAGGAACTTTTGGCAATTGTATTCGCAGTAAGATATTTTAGACCATATGTGTATGGACGTAAATTCAACATGATCGATCAGTACTTTTAAGGTACAGATTAAAATTAGACGAATATAACTATAGTATTATTTATAAGAAAGGTAAATTAAACGCCAAATCAGACGCTCGGTCATGCGTTGAAGTTCATACTAAAGAAATAACTCAAAATCCTATTATTGATAATGATCAACTCCCTGAGGAGCCAGCTAACGATGAAGTCTCAGATAACCAGTCTATACTTGTAAATATTGACGAACTGGAGCTCTTTAATGATTCTGATGAAGTGACGTAACATTCAAACAATAATGAAAATCTAACCCTGGAAATTCCGATCTCAGAAAAAATAAAATGATGGGATGAATCAGTATTGTCAACTGTAAATTTTTCACCTTGTTTGCCAAAAATTTTGTATTATCGAGACCGATGAAGAATTCATGTGCAACTATTAAAAAATACTTTCGACGCCGACTTAATCGATTTTATCAAAAAATACGTTGTCCCCCAAGCAGCGTATTATATTTATTTTAAAGATGAGAACGCGTATACAAAATTATGTGGAATAACTGAAAACCACGAGAGAATAAAATCCAAATATTATTGGCCCATATATAAAAAACTCCATTCAAAACCTTATAAACCGCTGCGATATACGGTAGGAAACTGAATCGTTGAACCGTATCGCCTGAATATGAGCGACAACTCTTAAAATCCACCTTGCTGGTACGTCTTTGAATTTTAAACAAAACACACCCTTCTAAAGACATCAAAAGTCAAATGTTGTATGCCATATTAAGGTACAATAACTCATTCCATTCATCGACTACATTAAAACCAGTTGTTGTAATCAATCGTCACATATCAAACAACGACTCCATAAATATAGATTTAGGGACTAAAATCATATCCTCGTAAGTAGACTCCCCCATAAACAAAAAACCATATTACATTATAAAGCTGTAAACGAAAAATTAATTCAAAACAAAGATAAAATGATATCTAAATTAAATGAGCGGAATAACGACCTCACCTTACAAGTATGAAAATCGGTAGGGCTAAAAAACCCTTTAAATATAAGTGAAAGAGACAAACCCAGAGATTGATTTTCTGTTGAAAGGAAAATAAGTCAGGTTGATGCTGCGGCTAAAACATTGGAAACCGTAAGTCGACCAAACATAAAATATCATTTTAAGGGCCTTCAAAACAGGGCCGACTTTAGGCACACGCGGGGCAAGCAATTGCTTCTAGCACAAAATTGCAAGGGGGCGGCAAAATATGCCTAAACAAGAATAATAAATTTGTCTCATTCAAGTTATTGCACAAAGGTTTCGTGGGATTTTTTTTTAAGTTTGTGAAAATTAGAGTAAATACTGCTCTAGTTTTTTGAAGAATATGAATAAGAATATTACAATGTTTGTACTAGCGAAGAAACCCTTGCTACCTATACAAGAAAACCGCATCAGCTTTTTTTTCTCTTAGAGACACCGGGCGTTAACCTGATTTAGCACCTGCTAAAAATTATCTTTACTCTTCAGGATATAGACAGTAGATAGATGAGCTAGTGACGTCTAAATAAAACCTTTTATGTATTCCCATTCTCAACTGTGTCACATTTTTTTGTTAGTATTTCGTGTTAATCGGGGAAAGTTTCTCACTCAAGTACTACAACTACAGTGGTGTAATTGGTTTGTAATACAGATGCATTAGTGGTTGTGATATGATAAAGGAATTGATTAGTCTAATTACGAATTTATAAGTTACGTATTAATTAACGAATTAACGGTAGTGCTAGTTCATAGTGTATGGTAGATATAGATAATAAATTTTAAATTAACTATTCTCAATTTGCTGTTAGGAGTGAGTATTCCCAGTAAAAAACGAATGAAGTTACTAGAAGCGCAATATAAAAAAATTCGAAATTTTTCAACTAGAGACATCGAAAAAGTTAGAGGTTCTTTATTGTCATTCCTAAAAAACGAAGAACATCCGTCAATTCCGTCATTATCAACCACATCAACTGGACCTGGACAATCAACATTATGACTTCAAAATCTCTTTTATCACAGCTCACTACTTCTCTGTTTCTATTTTCTATAGTATCGACAATGACTGAAGAAGAAAATGCGAAAGGATATACATTAGAGTCAGGTGAGAAATCTACAATTACATTAGGCTTAACAACAGAAAAAATGGAAACAGAAACATCTAGAAATCCTAAAGCTAACAGTGACACTGAAATTTGTTGAAAAAATTTTGACTTTAATTATCCTCTCACGTGGGGTACAGTTATTAATAGAGGTGGAAATGTGAGAGACCTAATTGTAAAAAAAGGGTCTATCCCTTAGACGATGATTTATATCCTCTTAATATAAATAACGGGAGATTTACAAATACACATTTCTACAAAATAATGGCAAATGGGGAAAAAGCTATAAGGAGTTGATTGATATACCCTAAGGCACAAAATTCTGTATATTGTTTTTGTTACAAACTATTTACTAGAGTAAATAATAGATTTATGTCTGAGTACAGTATTGGAGTAAACCAATCTTTGTTTCATCATGAAAAAAGTGGAGTGCATGTAAAGACAATTTTGCAGTCGGTAGAATATTGAAAAAAATTATTCACACAAACTTTATAGCAATTTTTTTTAAGGAAAGAATTGCCAGTTGAAACAAATTAGAAAAAATTGAAAAAATCCATCCAGATCATCTATTTACAGCATTAGGTCGATCCTCAATTTTTAATAAGTCCTTGGTCCCATATGGAAAACTACAAGCTTGTTACTTTCTAATTCACAAAGTTAAGCTTAACATTTCGTATCCACAATCGTGCAAAATACAATTCAGTTGTTAGGAAACCTGGTTTGTAAAGTCAGTAATAACAATGTAATCATTCTAAAGCCCGTGTAAAAATCTTATGTTTCAGGAAATACCTTATAGTTTCCAACTTGTTTCATATACACGGCGTGTGGGCATTGAAGGTTTTGTTCTGATAAAACTTCCCCCGCTTGAACTGTCCTGGGAAGTAATTTTCTTAATTTGTTCACTTCCATTACATTTTCGAGGCGAGGGCTGGAAAATTGTTGATGGTGAGACTGCTGTTCAAAAACTTTAGTTCCTTGATCGGTTTTTATTGCATCGCAAAAATCCCCCCTAAGGTTAATCACCCTAATGGCGAGATAATCAAATCGCAATTGTTGAACAAGATTCATTGCATACGGGACCGACGCCTTGTGACAATACCGCCGACCGCTGTGCCATATCAACTTGAAGGCCGCCGCCAACCACTAGTGGTTAAGCGTGAGTGACTTTTTGCTGGACCACAAAAAGGTCTATATATTGTTTTGGCAATCCACTTTTCCACTAGGGCTAAGTCGCGAGCCACATGTTAGTAGTCCGTAAAACTCGGGACCTCATCGTTCAGTCGTAACCTATTATTAAAAAGTAAATTTTCCTATACAAAGCATTTGGTTTTTTTTGAAGTGATACTTGATAAAATTATTTTATATTTAAGAATTCAGAGCTATAACTATTGTAAAAAGATTTGAATTAAAATATGTACGTGATTATCAGATCTGATGTTCATCCAAGTGTGAGGAGACAAAAGCTTTCTGTAACTAATAATTTAGTTTCATACCATTAAAGCTTGTGAATTGATTTAATTTTTTTGGACAAAAGTTATTTGTTCTAAAATAGATATTTTGCGATTCTAAAAGATTTAATTTTCTAAGTAAAGTAAATTAAAAGTTTTAAAAAATTTATTTCAACAGAGTTTCTGTATCTACCCTAAAACACCCTTTTTAATACTTGCTAGATACAGTGGCATCCAACTTCACTTTATTAAATTCTCCGTTTAACAAAGAATATTTCAACCCTGCTCTTTCTCATGATCTCCCCGGAGTAATAATCAAGCTAGCTGTAGAAGCAGCAAGTTTTTAAAGTTCCAACTTCTTATTATTTAATTCCCCTACATTGATGCTTAAAACGAGAAGGCCGAGTTGGAGAAAAACAAAAATAACCCGTTAGTTACATAGGCACCTAACGTCGTGGAATTAAAAATTAATCCATTACATTAGCATTCCCAACGCGGGGCTCGAAGTGTGTAACAACTTTTGCTAGATATAAAAGATATATCCGCTACAACCTCAATAAATGCTAAGCATGAGACAGTTATTAATAAGGAAAAATTGTACTGGCATAATGACCTACACAGAATCACAAACGTATTCAAAACAATAACTCAATTAAATTTACCCTTTGCAGGAACATCTGACGTAATAAATACTCTTAATAATGGACTATTTTTAAAAATTATTAAGCTATTTAGTGAATACGACTCGAATTTAAAAGAACATGTAAATAGAATAACAAAACGAAAAATACAAGTGCATTATTTAGGAAAAAACATGCAAAATGAGGTAATTTATTTACTGGCAGAAAAAGCCAACGATTTAATAATAAACAAAATAAAAGTTGCATTGTAATATTCAGTAATTTTGGACTGCACTCCTGACATAAGCCACATAGAGCAACTTTCTCTTTTAATAAGGTTTGTTTCCTTTGAAGAAAAAATTGAGGTAGAAGAGCATTTTATAAAGTTTTTACGGGTGAAAGACACCCCTGGCAAAGGTTTAACAGATTTATTATTTTTTTTGAACTTCTACACATGAACTTATCTTTGGAATATTGCCGAGAGCTAGGTTATAATAATGGTGCAAACATAAAAGGAAAAAATATTGGTCTTCAGAAACTTATTATAAATCTAAATTCTCGAACATTTTATATTCCTTCTAGCAATCTTATATTGAATCTTGTTTTGAATAATGTTGCAAGCTGCAACACTGAAGTTGTATTTTTTGACACTTTTCTGTCACTTTGTACATTCTCTTCATCTTATACATGTCGATGGTCTATTTTAAAAACACATTTGAAAGGTCTAAATGCAAAGCCTTTAAGCTTAACGAGGTGGGCGAGTAGAATAGAAGCTATTCGCCCTTTACGATTTAGTGTGGAAAACTTTATGATGCATTAATAGAAATAATTGAGGATGAAAATCTAATTGGCATTCATAGTGCCAAAACCAGAAGTGAAGCAACAGGAATTGCTACAAAACTGAAATCCTATAAATTCATATGCTCAGTGCGTACACGGTACAATGTGCTCAATAAAATTAATTTTGCTAGCATTATGTGACGAAGTGTAACATGCCATTTAGAAGATACTACCAAAGTCGTTGAAAATAATATTTTCAGTCTAAGAAAGATAAAAAATGATGAAGAATTTGATTTGATGCTCAGTCAAGCTATAGACAAATCAAGATTGTTTGAAATCGAACCACAGCTTAAAGGAAAATCCAAAATTGTTAACCGAAGAATAAAAGGATGTACGTTTTAAGTACAGGCCATGACAATGCAATATTAAACCAAAAACAACATTTAAAGTGGATGTGTATTTTTCCGTATTAAATTTTGCTCTTCATCAGCAACAGAATGTTTTGAACAGCTACAACAACATAGCAAGCATTCTGGGTTTCTCTCTAACATTGCACAATTTAAACATTTGAATAACGAAGAACTGCTCTTGCGTTATAATAATTTAGAGACTATTTTAGCACACGATGATTCAAAAGATGTGAATGGAGAAGAATTTTATGAAGAAATTAACTTTATCTCAACTCAGCTTAAGAACGGTGATGGGCAAGTTGAAATGCTGCAGTATACAATCCGTAACCACGCCCAATGTTTGTATCCAAATTGTTTTGTGGCCCTTCGTATTTTGTTAACTTTACCCATGTCAATTGCTAGCGCCGAACGTAGTTTTTCAAGACTAAAACTGATTAAAATTTACCTGCGCTCGTGTATGACTTGAGCACGTCTAACAGATTTGTCAATGCTATCCATTGAACACGATATTGTTTCTAGTATAGACAGACATTGACGAAATTGTTACCGATTTCGGGTTGACAAAAGCAAGAAAAACGGCTTTATAATTACTTACGTTAATAGTGTATAGTGAAGAATAAAAGTAGAAAACCGTTTAGTTTAGACTTTTTTCGAAATAATGATGTTTTTACATAAGTAGTGTTCTATACAGTACGTAAATAAAACAGTCAATATTTTAACTTTTCCTAAATTCAACAAGCATATGAATATTGTGAACAACTTATATGGCAAGTTTGTTATTTATATATATTGGAAAGTTGTTTTGTTGAGGACATTTATGCAGTAAAAAAATGAAATTGTGTTTATATTCACTATTTACAATTAACCAGGCAGTCAGTTAAACATTTCTTAATGTCCGTCTATATTTTTAATGTAATTAAAAACCCCCTGCATATGGGCGCGACAAAGAGCCTCCTTGCTTGTAGCGCAATACATATTAAAACCGGTCCTGCTTCAAAAGCTTCACCAAAGAAGTCTCAGTTGTTCAAAGTTTATAGATTCCGATTCTGAATAACGTTTAAGGATCACGCACGTAACGGCTTAGGTAATGGTACGCAATTTACAAACCAATCCAGGACTACTTCCATTAAAATTAAGCACTGCAAAAAGTCAAGAATACATTGACAAATTGATACACTGTTTTGATTTGGAACCCCTATTTTATGAAATCGATCGACTGGACTTTCAAATAAAATACGTCGTTAATGTCATTCACTCAAATAATGTGTACTCAACAGCATTAAATAATTATATTAAAATCCTCCATGCTGTCCAAACCATGGTGGAATTAAAAATGTACGGATAGTTCTACGCTAAAGAAAAGACAAAAGAAAGGACTAATTAATGGATTATGCTCAAATTTGCAAAGGCATTACTGGCAATCTAGATACCGATGACGGAGTGCGTTATTACGGTATTATCTCCACTCTACAGCGTTGCCTAAACAAATGAGCAGACTAAATTTAAAATTAGAATTCTACATCTATAGAAGTAATCGAAATGTTTAATAAAACCATCCAAAGCATAAGCCACAACAAAGTTTCTCTGAAAGACCGCATCACGCTTATTGAGAGACAAAATGGGGCTGTAGAAATACTTTAGTAACTTCAAATGTTATAAATCAAATAATTAAACTTTATCAAATAATTTATAGTCTCTTACAAGATATTGAAAATTCTATAATTTTCGCGAAATTAAGTGCAGCCGAGCATTGTAGAAACCGAAGTAATGCTTGTTATTTTAACAAAACTCTATAGATTGCTACGCCAGGGTCAATTACCTTTCAAGACCGAATACAGCAATATCTTGCCCTATGAACTATTAATAAAACTTCAATGCTATATCAGTAATTATAAAATCATTTTCAAGATTTTAATTTTTATCATTTATACTCGATTCCCATCCAGCATGCTAATTCTAAACTCTATACGCTTTATCTAAAACAAAATACATTGCTGTTTCTGACGAGTTTTATGCACAAACAAATAAAAGATGTTTGAAGAATTCGAATAATGCTTACTATTTCAAACAAATACTCCTGATCTCAAAGGTAAACATTACAATAATTGTGAAACCAATTTAATATACAATTAAACAACAACGGGATGCCAATTCGAAGAAATAATGGTTACCTCACCGCAATTATTCAATATTGAGGAGCCTATTAGATGGATACTGACTGATAAGGTCTGGTCGCCAGAAAATTCACATCGATTATAAAACCCAACACGAAGTAAAGGATCCAATTGGTACACACTTATTTATTATTCGAAGTGATTGTCAAATTACGGTAAAAATGGAAACTTAATATTATAAAGAAACTGAAGAAACCTATACAATGATGTTCTTTGAAATCGAGTTGGCTGTTCATAATGAAACATTTCTCCTCCTCAGTTTGAAAATATTAATTTGGATGAACTCGAAGAAGCAAATAGGAAATTTCTCTACAGTAACTTTCGACTGAAAACTCAACCTGAAATGAATTATCAGAGTTATATAATTTATTGTATTATTGGTATCGTTCTTGGATATGTTCTGTTCCTATATTATAAAAAATTATGTATACGAAGAATGTTGGAGAATATTTCAACAAGGAAGTTAAAAGATCTTAGCATGAGTGTTGTCACGCACGTTAAAAATTTCTACCTTGTTTGTAACAGCTGTAACGAATATATATTCTGTAGCACTATTTTTGGAAGAATCACATCTGTGCAATTTTAGTCTGTGGTATTTGATTCTTGTATTTGATACTGTTATATCTGAAAGAAACAATTCGACAATGGAACAGGAAATCATGACCGTTTAATTAGCTTAAATGCTTTACCCAGAAACATTTAATAATAATATACGCTCAGAAAACATATTTAAAAGGGAACTAGTCGTTTGTGTTGCATAATCTACAGGCGGATTATATCCTTTCAGTCGTAACAAAAAAAAAATAAAAAGGTTACACTGACGCCACCAACGTGAGGCTCGATGGTCATTTAAAAAGGGTTTGCTCGATTGGTAATAGTAAGTTGTTACAATATCGTTTAACTATTGGCTTGTGGTAAACTCAAAATAGTTTGGTTAAAATTTTTTTTTCATAGTACTTATGTCGTGTCTGGAACCTCAAAATTTTATTCGATAGCTGTCTAAATGTTGTAATAGGTATAAGTTTGTATTAAAGAAAATTTTCGTTATTTCAGAGTTGAACTTGTTAAAAAAAGGCAAAATACTTTTAAGTTGACATAACAATTTTTTTAAAATGGCAGAAACATTTCAAATTGTGCATTTACTCAAAGAAGAGCTAGAATATGAATTGAAAATCCGTGGAATAGAAAGTGTCAGGCCTGTAGTAGAAAAAAGGAAAATTTTAGGTAGGTTGTTAGCTAAGGAAGTAGGGAAACCTGATTGTTTGGTTGATCTGTCGGTATACAAAGTAGAGTTCGATGATGAGTATAAAGAAATAAACGCTACCATAGAGTCGATAAAACATCTGGTGTTAGAGTTTGAAGGTGATTCAGGAGATTCTATTTTTAAAAGAGTACTTTCAAGGCTTGTTCATGTATCAGGTCGAGTTAAACGTTTAAGGCTTCCGTCTGACAAGTCGAAGGAGGCAGAATTATCTAAAAAAGAATTATTAGCAACTATTCTTACTATTGAAGCAGAATTGTATGAAAAAGTGAAAGCAAGTGCAGGATCAAACGGCTCAGGTGATGCAAGTCATACAACTCCACTAGTAGTAGCTGCACCTGTACAAACTCTTTCATATCTTCCTCCACCAATCCCCATTAGTACTTGGTCAGTTAAATTTTCAGGAGATCCCAAACAGTTGTATTCCTTTTTAGACAGGGTAAAGGAGTTGGCTCAATCGCGTAAGGTATCAAATAGAGATTTGTTTGAGTCATCAGTTGAATTATTTGTTGGAAATGCTTTGTGTGGTTTAGGAGTGTAAGAGATTCCTTAAAAGATTGGGAATCCCTGGTAAATCGTTTGAAAGAAGATTTCTTACTAGCTCATTCAGAGGATGAGATCTGGAAAACGATAAAGAATCGTCGTCAAAAGAGAGATGAACCAATTGTTTTATTCGTAGATCATGTGGAAGGTTTATTTAGTCGACTACCCAATGCTCCAGCAGAGACTACAAAAGTTAGGATACTTAGAAAAAATTTGTTACCGGAATTTATATCGCAACTTGCCCTTTCTGATATAGAAGATATGCCTACGTTAATAAAATTATGCAAAAAATTAGAGGAAGCCATGTTGTTAAAACAAAAATCAGTTTCCATTCAGTCGAGTAATTCATCTAACTTTCGCAACAATGTTAAGTTACCAGTAAGAAATAGACAACAGGTTTATGTAAAAGATTTTTCTACATCGGGAAGTCGTGTCGATATTCAGAAGACATCTGCTCCACAAGTTCAAATTATAGGTAATGATAAGTCTTTACCAGTACCTGCTTCTGCTAGTTCTACGGGTTCATCAAAAATTATTCCAGCATGTTGGAATTGTTCGAGGCATGGTCATTCATTTCGGTATTGTAGATTCCCTAAAAGAATTTTTTGTTTTGGTTGCGGTCATAGAGGAGTTACGCGTGATAGGTGCCCATCGTGTTCAAAAAACGAGTGAGGAGATGAATGTTGCGCGGCCGACATTGCATTCCTTCTCAAAAGGCAGCAATTATGATTTGTGAGAAGAAGAATTATTTTAGTAAAAGGGAGTGGTCAGATTGGTTAAGTGTAGTAAAAAATTTTTGTCATACTAATTCACAGCCCAAGACAGATTCGTTATTTATTGAAAAATCTGGTGATAATCGACCATATGTGATGGTTAAATTGTTTGGTATTGATGTCACTGGTCTTTTAGATTCAGGGTGTGCTACTTCAGTGGTAGGGTCACTTGCTATTCCTTTAATCGATAAATTAAAGTTAAAAATTTTTAAGTCACAAAATAAAGGTATATTTACGGCAGATGGGGCGTTGAAACCAGTAGAAGGAATGGTGGATTTGCCCATTTCAATAGGAAAGCAATGTAGCATCCTCAGTGCTCTAGTTGTGTCAACTTTACCACATGCTTTCATATTCGGTGGTGATTTTGCCAAGTTATTCGGATTGATAGCTGACTTTAGAAATAATTCGTGGCATGTACAAAGCGATAGTGAGAATATTATTCCGTATGTAGGCCCATCATCAGTCCCATTGAAATACAGTGACTGTCTACTCCACTTAGATGATTTGTCAATGGATCAGCGGTCTCGAGCACAAGCTGCCATCGATTCATTTCAAGAAATTTCTAGTGCTGATAAATTAGAACGTACAAATATGATGAAGATGAATATTGATACAGGCGATGCAAAACCTTTCAGGAAAAGACCTTATGTTATGTCCCCTTATATTAGTAAAGAGTTAGATAAAGAACTAGATGAAATGATTCGTTTAAAAGTCGTAGAACCGTGTCAAAGTCCGTGGAATTCGCCCGTGTTGTTGGTCAAGAAGAGGGATAGTAAGGAATATAGATTTTGCTTTGATGGTAGAGCATTAAACGATGTTACAGTTCATGACAGCTACCCTCTTCCTAATATAGACAGAATACTAGGGATGTTGCGCGATGCGAATTATATTTCCAGTCTTGATTTGCGTAAATCATTTTGGCAGGTACCTCTTAGTGAATCGTCGAAAGATAAAACAGCGTTTAGCGTTATTTCGCGAGGGAAATATAGATTTGTGACGATGCCGTTCGGTCTAAAAAATGCTGCACAGACTCAGCAGCGTTTGGTTAATGCAATTTTTGGTCCGAGGTTCGAACCATACGTTTTCTGTTACCTAGATGATATAATTTTATGTTCGTCGACGTTTGAAGAGCACTAGAAGTTGTTGTATGAAGTCAGGGAACGCATTCGAGAAGCAAATCAAACCTTGAACCTAGAAAAGTGCTAATTTTTTAGAAAATCACTCAAATTTCTTGGTTATATAGTAGGGGCAAATTCTCTAAGAACAGATCCGGATAAGGTATCGGCTATGGTCAATTTTCCGCGCCCAAAGAACACCACAGAGGTCAAAAGATTTCTCGGAATGTGTAGTTGGTATCGTCGTTTTATAAAGGATTTTTCATCATTAGTTTCGCCGATTAATGACCTTATCAAGAAAAGAAAAAAAGGCCAAACCGTTACTTGGACTCCTGAAGCTGAGCGTTCATTTGTGTCGATTAAAGAAGCTTTAGTGTCTGCACCACTCTTGACGCAGCCCGATTATTCCGATCCATTTGTTGTTGAATGTGATGCCAGTAATACAGGTCTCGGAGCTGTGTTAATTCAGAATATCAATGGAGAAGAACGTGTAATATCATATGCCAGCAAAACCCTTAATCGTGCTGAACGAAATTACTCAACAACAGAGAAAGAATGTCTTGCAGTAATCTTTGCCATTGAAAAATTCCGTCCATGGGTCGAAGGAGTTCGTTTTACAGTCGTTACAGACCACTTTTCGTTGCTTTGGCTAAGTAATTTGCAGAACCCGACAGGAAAACTTGCTAGGTGGGCAGTAAGGTTAAGACAGCATTCGTTTGATTTAGTACACAGAAAAGGAAAGTTCAACGTAGTTCCTGACTGTCTTAGTCGTGCAATTCCAGAAGAACATCATATCGTAAATTTAATAGAGGTCAAGCTTGATAATTTAGAAAATTGGTATGTGTCATTACGTGATAAGAGTTTTAGGTCACCTGAGAATTACCCTCAATGGAAAGTTGAGAATGAGTTTGTTTTTAAGTTTATTCCGTCAAACTTGCCTTTATCATCTAACATCGTAGAGTGGAAATATTTAGTTCCGAAAGCCCAACGGGAAGATGTTGTCAGATAATGTTATAATCCCTCAGTTGCGGGACATTTTGGATTTTCGAAGACTATCGCCAGAGTTCAGGAAAATTATTATTGGCCAAAAATGAACGTAGATGTGCTGAAATTTTGTCGTGCATGCCTAGTGTGTGGTGCACAAAAGTCATCTAATGCAGGTCTTTTAGGTTTAATGGGAAAAGAGAAAGAAGCTAAATTTCCATTTTAGATAATTGCATTGGATCTTATGGGTCCATTCCCTCGGTCGAAATTTGGATTTAAATGGCTTTTGGTAGTCGGAGATTGGTTTTAAAAATATACAATTTTACATCCTTTACGCAGTGCAAAGTCGCACGTTATAGAACGGTTTATGGAACAAAAGGTTTTCTTAGTGTTTGGAGTGCCACAATTCATTATTTGCGATAATGGTTTAAATTTAGCTGGTCGAATTTTTAGGTCGTTATGTAATAGGTTTGAAATTCAGAAAATATGGTATAATGCTGTCTATGCGCCGCAATGTAATTTTGTCGAGAGAATTAATAGAACTGTAGGAACAGCCATCCGGTCTTATCTTGAAGAGCATGATACATAGGATACTGAGTTGGCACAAATCCAATTTGCAATTAATTCTGCTAAACATGAGTCGACGAGTTATACACCGAATTTCTTGGTTTTTGGCCGACACGTCCCCATCACTGGTAAGTTTTATGGTAGTGGATTTACTCCCGAAAATGATATCGAAATCATTCCTGGTAGTCGCCCATTATATACTTCAGATCGTCAAGGTATTTTTAAGGTATTTGAAGACGCCCGAACAAAACTGCATTTAGCTTATGAACGTTCGAGCAATCAATATAATTTAAGGAGGAGAAATATTTCTTTTGAAGTTGGTAGTAAAGTATGGAGGGCCAATAAAGTATTGTCGAGTGCGAGTAATAAGTTTTCTGCTAAACTTGCCCCAAAGTTTGTTTTAAGTATAGTTAAAAAGAGGTGCTCGAGTGTGGTATACGATTTGGTTAATTTGGACGGATCGAGAGCAGGTAGATGGCATATTAAAGATCTGAAACCCTATTCCGCCATCAGTCCAGACTATCCCCCACTGAATTAATTCGTCGTTTATAATTTTTTTGTTAAATGGAGGTGATTAATTGAAAGCTTTTTTGGTACCTTGTTGCTCATGGAAATCGCCAGTTATTTCAAGTAGTTTTATTTCCCAAGAAATGTGTTTTTGGATTATTTGGTTTAAGTAGTTAGTTCAGATAAAAATGTAATTTTGTCTGCGTTTTCGCTTTGGTTCGTGGTAGAATTGCAGTAGTGTTAGTTGTTTCATGCGTGTTAACAAATTATTTATTTTAAATAGGTAAGGCCGACTAGTAGGTTATTTAGTATATGTAGTTATTCTAGTTGTGGTGGGACCACGTATATATTTGTTGGTTCATTTTTGTGCGTGTGTTAATTCTAAGTTATGTGGGTGATCACTTAAGTGGGATTCGTATTCGAGATGGTCACTTGCGTGCTGTTGTGTTTAGAGTAAGCGAGATGCTTAGGTGGTAATTTTTTTAGGCGAGTTGACTCAAAATATTTGGTGCGGCCACTGTAGCGTTGAAAATGTTTTTGGAGTGTCTTGATAAAAAGAATATTGGTTCGGAGTGCGTACTATTTTTTTTGCGGAAGCGGTAGCTAGTTAGTGTTGCTACTTTATTGTTGGATATTTTTTTATCGTCAAGAAGTAAAACATTTTTAGATGATTACTGATATCCATATATTTTGATGTGGGTCTTTCGATTTCATTTAGTATTAGTGAGACTAAAAGAAAGAAAAGAAATTTTTGTAAAAGCAGCATTTTTTTGTGATTTCTGTGATGGATTCTTTTTTGATCAGCAGCAGTGAAAACATTTTTGTAAAGATATCGATATGTATATACTTTGGAATGAGTTTTTCGATTTTATGTTAATAGTGTTAAGGTTATTGGTAAGGAAGAAAATTTGTTTGTTGCTTTACGGCGGTTTGCGTCGAGGTTTTATTTGAGTTTTAGTTTAAGTTCCGCGAACACAGTAGTTTTTGTTCCTTGTTAGGTTGCAACTCGAGTATTTGACCTCAATATTTTGACTTTTACCGATTATGTCTTTTTACCGATTATGTCCTACTTATTTTGATTCCTAACGGATGTGTGGTACGCAGAGTTACCTACTCACTCGCTTGTTTGCTCCCTTATTTTTTATTTACTATTTGTAAGGTCACTCGTACATTTTTTTTGCTTCAAGTTTATTTTAGTTTGTTTGGGTTTGTTATAATGGTATTTTTGGTACCTACCTTTTGTTTAGGTAATAGTTTCGTCTTTGTCTATAAAAAAAAACTTCTTGTTTAAGTATATATTAACATATAGTTAATCTCAAAGTTTTTTTCTTTTTTGTTCGGGGGCTGTGTAACGAATATATATTCTGTAGCACTATTTTTGGAAGAATCACATCTGTGCAATTTTAGTCTGTGGTATTTGATTCTTGTATTTGATACTGTTATATCTGAAAGAAACAATTCCACAATGGAACAGGAAATCATGACCGTTTAATTAGCTTAAATGCTTTACCCAGAAACATTTAATAATAATATATGCTCAAAAAACATATTTAAAAGGGAACTAGTCGTTTGTGTTGCATAATCTACAGGCGGATTATATCCTTTCAGTCGTTAAAATTAGGATAGCGCTTGCGTGAATACGGTCACGAGGTGACGCGAAAGTCAGATGCGCCGTTCTTTACTTGTTCGGAAGGAATAACCAAGTCAGCCATTTGTATTTGAGAATGTAGTTCAGACTGCATCGTATACAGATGGGCTCCCAAGCTTTACATAAGTGGGGCCTCAGAATAGGCGTGCCGAGATAGAGACAGGAGGGCTGGTCGTCTTGGGACACGGTAGATTCATTCCTGTGACTCCGGCAAGGCACTTGATCACGCTTCTTCTTGAAATGGTTCGAGTCGGTATTTGGTATTTGTTAACGCGCATGAAATAACTAGAAATACATATAAAGAGATTAGGACAATGTTCGTTTGTTAAGAGATTGCAGCTTTTGTTCGATGTTTTGTTGCAACAAATTGGTGGGCAGATTCCAGAAAACGTGCATCGCGGTTCGATAACTAAGGGTAACAGCTTCATTGGAAACAGGTATCAAACCTTTCTTTTAATATGTTTGTGAGACCTTGAATGTGCTCACATAAATTGTAGTCGAAAATTGTTTAGTTATACTAAATTTTGTGCATAAAGAACTACGTGGAATATAATTGTTAAGAAATGCTATTAAAATAATTTTGCAAGATACGCGTAGCATTCACATGTTAAAATGTTGAGATTCTAAAGTCCATTTCCTGTTTTTTAAAAAGTTCATTACAGATGTCAAATTCTAATAAGGTCATTATACTTGAATAAGTTGAAATGTTATTTATCCAAGTTAGCTGCACGTGATTTACATTCTTTTAAGAAATAAATTAAACTTATGTGAAACTTATGTAAACCAATAAACAGATCTGAGTATTTGGTATCAGAAATTTCGTTATAAAATATTATTAAAATTAAGGTCTTGCTATGTCAAGACAGATTTATAAAGAATTCAATTTTATTATTTCATTTTTGTAATCATATTTAAAAAAAAACGAAAGGAGAGAAACTATATTAAATTTCATTTTTGGACTCAAGTTTTTTATTCCATACACAATTAATTTTACTAAATTTTTTTTAAAGAAAATAAGTTTTTTGAATAATGAAATTAGACGAAGACTGAAGTAATTTAAAAAACACATATGCTACAACTGATTTGTTCTAGGTATTCATTTTTGATTCAAATATCTTTGGTGTGGTAATTTCAAGATTATCCACCCCTAATTATTAGCATGCTTTTTTATTAAAAAGCACAAACAGTGTTTTTTTAATAGAGAATTTGTTGTGTACTTTTTCTTTCAGGGTCATCGAGATCGAAGAGGTTGTAAGTATGTTCCATAGGTTTCCAGATGTGTTAGTTCATTAAGTTGTAAGTTTTTTTGTGGTGCTTATATCCCATGAGTTTCTGTATCCTTTCATAGGAGTATTGAATTTCTTGTGTTATCATACATATAGATACAGTGGCGCTCAACCCCCTTTTCTTTTTATGTTAGCTTATTGTAGAGTTTAGACCATCCCCACCCCCTTTCTCATTGCTCACCTTTGGGGTAATTCCCAGACTTAGCCGCGAACAAATAAAGCTTCACTTGTATCCAACGAGTGGAGGCAAAAAAAAATAAAAAGGTTACACAGCAAGGGTTTAGTAAAATTCAAAATTTCCAAGTAAAAGAAACTTGCTTCCTAGTCAATGTAGTACATTCGGGTGAAGCATTGGAAGATCAAGTAAAGTGTTTTATTTAGTATTGAAAATTTAAGGCCATATATATTGAAGGGATCTATTATACCATAATTACAGATCACCGTTTGTGTTTGGTTAAATACTTTATAGAACCAAAATGGCATGTTACAGCGGTGGGTTATCGAACGCCAACAATACGATTTTGACATTGTGGATAGAAGAGGTAAAGACAACGCCACTGCCGATGCATTATCTCGCGCTGTTCTGACGTTAGACAATATAAAAGTTAGTAGAAACGATAGTTTTTCAGACGTGATTTCAGAAAATTCTGAAACGGACAAGGATAATGTTTTAGATCCATTGGACTAACCAAATAAGTAAAACGGTTAGATACAGATTGGAAATGGTGTGAAAAGAGATAAAAATGTTCAAAGGTGTCCCATAATTGACGCGAAATTGAATAAACATGCAGTACCCAAATTTTCAAGCAAATGCTACCCGACACATGGCGTGAAATTGACTACACGTTCTGCGGACGACAAAAAGCAGGCGGCTCTGTGGCGTAGTTGGTATGCGTGTGACTACTACGTCCAAGGTCCCGGGTTCGAATCCCGACACGGTCCGCTTGAAAAATGTTAGGCGAGCATTTTCCACAAAAATAGGACCTCGTTCGGATGATAGGTAAAATGGAGGTCCTGTGTGTGAGTGTTGTAAAGCACGTTAAAGATCCCTACCTTGCTTGCAACAGCAAGGGTTCGGAAAAATTCAAAATTTTCAGGTAAAAAAATTCGCTTCCTGGCCAATGTAGTACGTTGAGGTGTATTGGGTTAATAAAATTTTGAACAGTTTTCTTTCTTATGCCAGCAGCCGCCAAGCTGTAACTGTTATATTTATTTTGCTATAGTATTAGTAATGGAGAAAATACTTTACAACCATCCTTTATAGTGAGGTGCGGGGTTTAAGAAGGTACGACCTTGAAATATTTGGTCTTGGTAAAGAGGAATGTAAATACTTATTAACATTGTTGAGAGATGATAATTTTTTATTTCGTAACAATTTTTGATTTTGTAAAGAATTATTTCTTAGTCTTATGCATAACTTTCGTGATTTGGAATATGCCTTTTTGTATGTATTTGGTTACAATGTTATTAGGTGTGTAAAGTTATAATCCATGTAGAACACAAACGTAGTAATTTTAGTAAAACGTTCGTCACTAACTTAAAACCCATAATAAAAGACTAAAATAAAACGCATTCAGTTTATAAAGTTAATTGTATTGATCGTCCCGTATGCAACATAGGAAACACCAAGCAATACATCCATAAGAGAATGTACGACCATAAATATATGATCAAAACAAACAACAAAAAAAGTATAGCACAAGCTGCACAAGCAATTGATAAGTTTCACCAGTTTGACTTTAAAAGTATTGATATTTTAAGTAAGAAAATTCATGACAACAAAAGAAATATATTAGAAGGCATAAACGTAAATTCAATTAATTTTAAATTAGACCAACATGATCTCCCATGTGTATTATAAATTAATTCAAAAAGGCTAATTAAATATTGCATCTCATTAAAAATAGAAAAAGAAAAAATATTATTAGTTGCTAGCAGACTCTTCATTTAGAATAGAAATAAATCATCAGCTTAACATCATCACCCTAAAATGTAATTAGATTAAGAAACATAATAACAATGATTGACATTATCTAACATTTGCAATACAAGTCTGGCTATTTTAATATGTTTGTGATTAGTCCTATATATATTTTAGTAAGCACTGCGAAAAAGGTTTTATGTTTTACAGCAATTTAAAATTTTATCCAACTGACGCCTGATATTATTAATTATTTATTAATAATTACTTACTAATAATGTAGTGATTTTGTAGCTATTTTCAAAATCGTCTAATAGACCAAAATAATGTATATATTGCTAAGAAAAAGACCCCATCTTAGTACATATGAGCTAAATTTCAACTCAGAGTGATTAACCATAAAAGGAATAACTTTTAAAAACGTTTGATATTAATAATGTGCTTTATTAAACGAAATGAGTAACATTGTATGAATCATTTCATTCATTCAGCAATGAAACTATTAGCAAGTATGAAGGAGCAAAACCTTTATTACAAGTGCGCGTTATTTTGGAAAACATAATCAACGTTTTATGATCATTGAAAGTTATAAATGAAATAAACTCAATTATTTAAACTTATAAAATTGCATTTATTTTCAAACTTCATGCAAATATTAATAACATGGTGAAAAATCGCGTAAATATTAAACTAGGAACTTCAAATCCTTATTATAAGCACTCCACATTCTATCGGTCAAATAGCCTAGCAATTTTTGTCGTACAAACCAACACTTGTAAGTAACAAAGATACCATCAAAACAAAGTCATTATTTACTTATGGTGGTTACAGAATTAGTTGAATATAAATATTACCGAACTTTACTTATGGGAATGACGCAAAACTAGCGATATTCAAAGCCTTCAGCATGCTTCTTTTAGGGGAACTAATATTAAAAATAACAGTAGACATACTTAGAGAAGATGATTATTGATTTTTCAGTGAGTAAGTAAAGAGTGAAGATATATAAAGTGCTACGATTAAGTAACAATTAAAGATTATTAAATGTTGAAAAGTAAAATTAGCGTAATTCGACTTAGTCAATTGTATTTTAAGTAGAATTTCCTTGTATGAATTTGTTGGTTCAAAGGATGTATCATGCGTATGTTAACATAAGCACTTACTTTGAATTCCTCTAATGATGATGTGGACTGTAATTAGGTTAACTGTATAGCGAACTTAACGGTACTATTTTATTGTCAATGAGCACCACGATACGAAAACTAACTTGTCACTTTTGGTGGTTTAAACATAACAACCCAACACCCTTGTCGGTTGCCGGTTTTAAGTCCTTTCATGATTTTTAAAGGGAGGGGTTAACAAGGATCAAGAAAAAAGGGACAGGAGCCCGAACAGAATTGTTTGGGTAAAGGGGTTGCTTTATGGCTTCAGAGCTTTATTCTAAGTATTTTAAAATATTGTTAGTATCCTGTGTACCATCCTAAGTGGTTTTAATCACTTTTATAGAAAAATTTAAATAATACTACAATCTCACTTCTTGGAGAATTAATGCATTCACTGAAAGTAATTGTTTTAATCTAAACGGTTTAGAGCTGCTAAATTGAAATTTGTGTGAATTTGCGTTTAAACATAAACTGGATGTCAATTTGTGTAACTTTGCTTTTATATCAATTCTTGAAAAGGACGTCTTTGTCGTGAGATTGTTGACCGAATATAAAATAAGACTACTGTAATCTGAGCCAGATTAGCTTACAATTTTTATGCTTTCTATATAGTACAATTGGAAATGTGCTTCGTGTATGTAATAGTAGTAGGATAATATTTTGTAGCTGTGAGATTTTATTAATTCAATATCTATTTATGAAGAGAACCTAAAAAGCGAAATGAATAGGTTATCATTAAACATAGTAGGAATCTGCGAAGTTCGGTGGCCAGAGGCGGGGGATTTTTGGAGTGGAGACTTCAGGGTAATTCATACAGGAGCCGAGGAAGGAAATTTGGGTGTGGGGATAGTTATGCTGAAAAAGATAGGATACTGTGTAGAAAATTATTTACAAAAGAATGAAAGAGTACTCATGGTTAGATTAGAATCTAAACCGGTAAACACAGTAATAATACAAGTATACATGCCCACCTCTAGCTACAGTGACGAAGAGGTAGAAGCAATCTACAAAGATATCGAAGACATATTAAGACACGTAAAAGGACATGAAAACTTAATAATTACGGGGGATTTTAATGCCGTGGTAGGTGAGGGTAGGGAAGGAGCGATAGTAGGTTTATTTGGTTTAGGCACTAGAAACGACAGAGGAAATAGGCTGGTAGAATTTTGCGACAAGAACAATTTAATCATCACAAACACATTATTTCAACATCATGCTAGAAGACGATATACGTGGAAGATGCCAGGAGATATAGGAAGATATCAAATAGATTACATTCTTGTTAGACAACGGTTTAGGAATCAAGTAAAAGACTGTAGAAGCTACCCAGAAGCAGATATAGACACTGATCACAACATCGTAATTATGAAGGCCGCACTTAAATTTAAAAATTTGAAAAAAAGAAACGGAAAAAGGCACTTGGACCTACAGAAACTAAAAGAGAAAGATATTCAAGAAAGATTCGAAAAAAGGTCAAATGAATTGTTCAAAGATATCGGGAAAATATCTGATACTAAGCAAGTAGAAGCAGAATGGAATAACATTAAATCCAGCCTAGACATGGCGGCCAGAGATATTCTGGGGTATACACAAAAAGTAAATAAGAAACCATGGATAAGAAAGGATATCCTAAATTTAATAGAAAAAAGACGAAAATACAAAAATAAATCAAACGAAACAGGAAAACAGAGATACAAATCCATAAAATGGGAAGTTATTCGAAAATGCAAGAAAGCTAGAAAACAATGGATTGATGAAAAGTGCAAAGAGGTACAAACTAAGATGGAAGTAGGAAAGACAGATGAAACATAGAAACTAATTAGAATCAATTTTAGGGATATAGAACTGTATAGCAAAAATATAAGGGACGCGGGAGGAAATGTCATTATAGAAAATGTAGAGAAAATCGGTAGATGGCAAGAATATATAAGGAATTTATATGCAGGAGAAGCACTAACTGCATTAGAAAAGGAATCAGACATTGAAAATGATGACTTGGGATATCCTATACTTAGAGATGAATTTGAAATAGCATTAAAAGGTCTGAAAAATGGTAAGGCGCCGGGTACAGAAAGGTGCAAGCGGAGACTCTAAAAGCCGCTGGTCAAGCAGTAACAGAACGTCTCTTCCAACTTGTAAGCTATATGTATGAGACAGGCGAGATACCCAAAGATTTCAAACATAACATCATAGTAACTATACCAAAAAAGAAAGGCGCAGATAGATGTGAAAATTTTCGAACAATAAGCTTGACAGCACACGTATCAAAAATATTAACTAGAATTGTACAAAGACGAATGGAAAAACGGGCTGAAGAAATACTAGGAGAAGACCAATTTGGGTTTAGGCGAAACAGGGGAACACGGGAGGCTATCTTAGCTCTGAGGGTGATAATGGAGAAAACAATAGAAAAAGGGGAAAGCGTGTATATAGGGTTTGTAGATCTGGAAAAAGCATTTGACAATGTAAAATGGGAAAAAATGTTCGAAATACTCAAAAAGATTGGAATGAGTTATAGGGATAGACGGATAGTACATAGCTTATACAAAGAGCAAACAGGAGTAATAGAATTAGAGCAGGAACGTAGAGAAGTATATATATCAGGAAAGGGGTAAGACAGGGATGTTCCCTATCCCCACTAATTTTTAACTTGTACATTGAGGAGGCAATGAATACTGTCAAATGCAGGAAGACATTTGGAATTACTATGCAGTGACAAAAAATTGATATGCTTAGATTTGCAGATGATATAGCGGTATTCTCATCTAGCAAGGAAAAGTTGGAAGCTGCTCTCAATGAAATGGAAACGGTTCTAACAGAGAGATACGGTATGAAAATTAACAAAAGTAAAACTAAAGTACTAGTATGCAAAGGAGGGAAAAATAAATCAAAAACAAGAATACAAATAGGTATCACGAACTTACAAGAGGTTAAGGATTTCTGCTACCTAGAAAGCCAAATAACGCAAGATAGGAAAAGCACAAAAGATATAAAACAAAGATTAGCACAAGGTCGTGCTACATTTAACAAGAAAAAGCAACTGCTGCGCTCAAAGACCACAAACATAGAAACAAGGAAAAGATTGCTCAAAACATATGTGTGAAGCACAGCACTGTATGGCTGTGAAGCCTGGACAGTGAGAGAAGCGGACAAGAAAAAGGTAGAAGCCTTTGAAATGTGGTCCTACAGACGTATGATGAAGATATCATGGACAGACAAAGTTAAGAACGAAGAGGTACTAAAAATGATAGAGGAAGAAAGAAATATGTGGAAAACGGTAAAAAATAGGAGAGATAGGATGATAGGCCACATACTACGGCATGAAGGAATAGTGCGGAATATACTAGAAGCAGAGATAGGAAAAAAGAGTTTCAGGGAAATGTGTAGGCTAGCCCAGAAGAGAAATCAATAGAGGTATGCATCCAACCAGTCCCAAGATGGATAAATTAATGACGAAGAAAGTAGCTGCACTTAAACATGATATTTATTATAACCAACTACAAGCATTGGAGGGGCAATATTCTTGAATAATGGTAATTGCGTGAAAGCATTTACTGGAAAACTATTATTTCGGCAAATGTCTAAGTGTTGGGGGATCTTGGCAGCCACAGGTTGCTTAACCCCCTTCAATAAATCTTAGTGAAAAAGGGCATAATATTAGAAAACAATAGAAGAAACATGATATTTATTATAAGCAACTACAAGCATTGGATGGGCAATATTCTTGAATTATGGTAATTACGTGAAAGCATTTACTGGAAAATTATTATTTCGGCAAATGTCTAAGTGTTGGGGGATCTTGGCAACCACAGGTTGCTTAACCCCCTTCAATAAATCTCTGTGAAATAGGGCATAATATTAGAAAACAATATAAGGGGAACCGAGCTGTATTACTGTGTGAGAATTTCAGGGAACCATGTAGGTTAGTTTAGAATATAAATAAGTGCAGGTACATGTCCAACCAGTTTTGAGACGGGAAACCCAATGACGAAAAATAAACGCAGATAAATCTGATGATTATTATAAACAACTCGTTGTTTGTTGTGAAATATCTGCAACTAATGCTGACTGTGCGAAAAGACATATTGGAAAAAATATTAAATTAGTAAATGTTCAAGTGCTGGGGGAACTTGGCAGCCACAGGCTGCTTACCCCCCTTCGCAACCACTGAATGTCGGAGAAATAGCGTATATAATTGTAAAACAATAGAATGGGACCGAACTGCATCTAACAAGAAAGAACGGCACCTATGATGAAAGACAACAAACATAGAACAAAAAGTTGTTGAAAGCGTATGTGTGGAGCAGAGCACAGACAATATGCATACGAAATACGAGCAGTCTGATAAGCAGACAGAAGAACAGTAGCGGCCTTTGAAATGCCGTGCTTCAGATGTTTGAGGATGGACAGACAAAGGTAATAACAAATAGGTTATAGAAACAGTAAGGGAACAAGGATATCTTTGGGAAAAAAATATGAGAAATAGAAGGGCAGAATACGTTCTAAGGCATTTTTGGGGAATAGTATAGGATATATTACAAGCAGAGATAGGAAAAAAGAGGCGGATGTAGACCTAGATCAGATAGTGATAGATGCAGACTGTGCAAATTTCGGGGAAATCTGTAGGTTAGTTCAGAATAGGAAACAATAATGGTACGCGTCTAACCAGTTTCAGGACTGAAGACCCAATGATGATGATGATGATCTATTTATGAAATGATTTATAACGAACATCAATTTACACGAGTTTTTGGTTCAAACGTTTTAATTAATGTTGAAGCAAATGTTAATGGTACTAATACTCTGGTTTTTTAAGGTGTTTCAAGCTCCGCTCGTAGACTTATTTCGCCATAAAAATCAAGACATAATATTCGAGCTATACTTCATTGTACCAAATAAGTGAGCACTAACTGTAGTTTCAATGTAACTTACATAATCGTATGTACTAAACGACGCAAAACGTAAATATGTACAGTACACTACACCCTACAGCTATGCAAAGACTAGCACCAAACCCTCGGCGTTGGTTGGGGTTGTCAGGTACAGAAAGTTTGTATGCAACTGAAATAATCATAAATAACAATAGAATATAAAATGGGGCGCCAAAGCTTGCTTCCTGCTGCACATCAACCCTAGCAATATAACACACGACGGGGACGTGCTTTAAAAATTTGTAGCCTCCCAAGATCTATCAGACTTTTGCATTTAATTAAGTTAAATTTGATTGTTGTAAGCGCGAGCTCCTGCTATAAATTTTTTATTGCTCGACATACGCTTGTAGCTTGTAAGTGGTAAGTATTGGTAGAATCCAATATAATAATTGTTTTAATCTGTTTACTTTTAACATGAACATATTCAATACTTCCTTATAATTTTAAAAAGTATACGAAATATGTAGCTTACTTTGCATTTCGCATCGTCAGAGTACGCACATTCTTATTCTCAAGCGAGCGTAATGCGTACTCTATGCAAACACGACAAATTATTTCTAGTTGGAATTTGAATAGTGTGTGCAACATATCCCTACGTTTCTGGTTATGAGTTACAAAAGAAAATCTAAAGACAGCTTGTTTTCAGTGGAAAATTAATACAACAGATACAAACTGAAATTTAAAATAATAAATCTAAGAAGATAATATCCAGCGAGTTCAACGTTACTTTATGAATTGTTTGTAA
Source organism: Platerodrilus igneus (assembly GCA_036346225.1). Taxonomy (NCBI): domain Eukaryota; kingdom Metazoa; phylum Arthropoda; class Insecta; order Coleoptera; family Lycidae; genus Platerodrilus; species Platerodrilus igneus. The sequence continues at coordinate 576,700 of JARFIW010001165.1, forward strand.
ACTGCTGCAAATTGGTGACATTCCTACATATTTGAGATGATTCAAATTTGCTTTTAACTTAAAAATAGAGATTAGATTAGTTGAATACGTAAAAATAATTAGCCTAAGATTTTGAGACTTAACAAAAAAAAATCATGAGCATTCTTTTTTAATATTCCGAAATCCAGTGGTATTGAATACCCTTTGATGTTGAGAAAAACAGCAGATGGAAATAAATGGGTAGGAAGCTTTTATGCGAGACAAAAATGGTACTACTGTGCTAACCTGAAAAACGTTCTATGTGTAAAATAATGGGGTTCAACAGACCTTAAGTTATAATACGCTTTTTAAAAATTTCAGGTGTATGTATGAAAACCATAATTTTTTTGCAGATTGCATTTTTAACATAGACAAAACTGGGCTAAATACAGTACCAAAAAGTTTTCCAAAAATAGCCACTCGGGAAGAGAAGGGAGCGGATAGGAAAGTAACCAACGCAGAAAAGTCCAGCTATTTACTGTAATTTGTTTGTAACGCTTGTGCGTTTCTTAAGTACACATTAGATCGTAGGAATAAATTCATATCATTTAAGTTAGGTACTTCAATAACTTTTTAGCAACGAAAATCACTCTGAAAAATTTATAGAAGCTTGGGTAGTTTACATTTTATAAAGGAACTGTACATGGTGGCATTAGTTTTGTCATTAAATTAAGGAGATAATAGAGATTGATTGGTTAATAAAAAACTGATAAGGCATTTTACTCTTGATCCGATTTTTAAATGCTCCACCTAGGTCAATTTAAGTAAAAGTTTTAGGACTGCTTTTTTGTTGTTATCCTAAATCACATCATGCAGATGAATTAACTTCATAACTGTTCAAAATGACCACCGTAGCAAGTATGAAGGAACGAAGTTCTTGTATCAATTGATAAAGCTATTCTTGAAGGTAGGTTTGTAATAAAACGATTGGATCATATATACAGTAAGATTAATAAACCGGTAAATGTATCGATTGCTATAATTAGAGCATCGATTAAAAGTGTCGAGCAAATTAAAACTCATTTCAAGTTCTTTTTGGAAGGATATTTTCTTTGATGAAGAAAGTGAACAACTGGACGAATTCTCGGCTCTTAAGGTGATAATCGATGATTTTATTAGATATTTGTATTATCGCTGAACTATGCGAATTAGATCTTGTAGAAAGTAAGTCGCAGGTGAAAAATATAAATAATTCTTTGTCGATAAATAGTAGTATTCGCTTGAAACAGCTATCAATCCCGCGGTTCTCAGGTTGTATTTCGGGTTTTGAAAGTTATCATGCAATTTATAAGCGATTGATTTATGATAATATTATTTTGGCCCATGTGGAAAAATATTGCTATTTCGTAGATACACTAGATGATTCGTTACGTGCGTTAATAAAACATCTGCCATTAAATGATTGTGCATACGATGAAGCCTATAAAATCATTATTAATCGTTTTCAGTTCAAAAAGTTATTATTTTCGACATATTTTAATGCTATTTAAAAATGCCCTAAGGTAAGTTTCTCAAACTCGCACACGGAACTCTGGCAATTAGTTAGTTGTTTTGATAAAAATATATTCACGTTAAAGCAGATGGAAATTGATCTATTAGATTTCATGTTGTTTAATCTGATATCGAAAAAATTAGATACAAACGTTTTAAAGCGTTTTGAATTAGAAAATAGTGACGTGATTCCCACGTTTAAAGATTTAAGGTCGTACATTGAAAAACAATGTAAAGTATTGCAAATAAATGACATTGCTTCAGGAACATACTTAAAATCTCGAAATTCCGTGAAACAGAAGGAAAAAGGAAAGTTCGTTAGCACTTCGGCTAAAACTTCTTTAGTTGGTACCACCTATGTGGTTAAAATTGTAGTCTGTGTCAAACTGTGTATCCTATTTATAGATGTAAGCAGTTTCTTTATAAAATCCCTCAAGAAAGATTTGAGGTGGTAAAGGTTAAAAATATTTGTATTAAATGTTTAAATACTTCACATTCGGTGAAAAATTGTAAGTTGGATTGGTCGTGTAGAAATTGTCAACAGCCACACAATTCGTTACTTTACTTTGATAAAAGAGAAAAATCGGTGTCTCCATGCAACAAATTTATCGTCCAAGTTTAGCGTCTCCTCGGAGAGCGACGCCTAGACTTGCTTCTACTAGTAGACCTAGTGAAGACAATTTGTCGTCGTCTGTTGTGCATGAACAACCTGCCACTAGCTCGTTAATTTCGACGTCATTAGAACATACAACCACGCTGTTAGCTACCGCAATATTGTCGGTGCTCGATTAGACAGGAAAATTGCAACCTGTTCGTGTAATTTTAGATAATGGATCCATGGAAAGTTTTATAACTGAAAGGTACCGTCAGAAATTAGGTTTAAAGAAACGGAGAACCAATGTCACTGTTCAAGGACTTGGCTTGAATTTGTCGTTGGTGTTTGGTACACTATCGTGTGTAGTCAGCCCCTCGCGAGCAAGGTCTCCAGCATATGAAATTGAGTGTTATATTTTACCTAGCATTTGTAATCAATCACCTTCGTCGTCTATAGAGGTCAAGGAATGGTCGCATATTCGAGGTTTGGCCTTAGCTGACCCTAATTTTAATATTCCCGATAAGATTGACATGCTACTCAAAGCTGAAGTCTTTACTCAGGTTTGTTGAACGAATCTCGTTGGGATGTCGCTAACGAGCCAGTTGCTATTAAAACAACCTTTGGTTGGGTTTTAACGGGAAAGGTCGTTTCCACGAATAATTCTATTACGTCATTGTGTGCTTTCGTTGAGCCCTTAGACAGCGACATTCGTCGATTTTGAGAATTAGAAAATATTCCCTCCAAGACACGTTTCTCCTGAAGAAGAAAAGTGTAAAAAGTAATTTGCGGAAAATTATAGACTTAACTAGGACGGTTGTTTTGTAGTGTCCTTGCCCTTTAAAGTTTCTGAACCCTCATTCGTGGCTACGAGATCGATTGCTATTAAAAGATTTTTGTCATTAGAACGTCGTTTGCTAAAAAATCCTGAATTGTATTCGGATTATAAAAAATTTATGGAGGATTATTTGAAAAGCAGTCACATGGCTCAAGTGGAATCGCCTGAAAATTCGTCGGTTCATGAGAGAATGTATTACATTCACCATCATGCTGTACATAAACATGATAGCACTACCGCCAAATTGCTTGTGGTTTTCGATGCTACATGCCAGGATCAATCTGGAAATTCGTCAAATGATAGCTTGGCTATTGACCCTGCTCTGCAAAAAGACATTGCAGTTTTGTTATTGCACTTTCGTGTACATTCTATTGTAATTACAGCTGATATTAAACAAATGTATCGGCAGATTTTGATTAATGATACTCATTGTGATTCTAAACGTATCGTCTGGAGATTTTCTCTGTCGGATCCTATTATGGACTTTAAATTAAATACTGTGACTTATAGAGTTTCGTCGTCGCCTTTTTTAACCTTGCGTACTGTTCAAGAATTGGCAAGGCTAGAATCGAATAATTTTCCTTTCGCGTCATCGATATTGGCGAGCGATACCTATGTTGATGATTTAGTCACTGGATGCAATTCGACTGAAGTTACAAATCAACTAATTGGTGATTTGAATAGTATTTGCACTAGTGGTGGTTTTCAATTAAGAAAGTGGAATAGTAATTGCCGGGAAGTGAAGTCCAACTTGAAGGAGTCCCTGTCCATTTCTGAAGCAATTACATTTCAAGATAAAGATAGTGGTTTAATAAAAATTTTTGGTCTTTCGTGGCGCGCTCTTACAGGTGTATTTTTATACAACTTAAACCTTGAAGAGCGCACTTGCACTAAGCGTAATATTTTGTCAGTTATCTCAAAAATTTTTGGTTCTCTCGGTTTGATAGCGCTTTTAGTACTTTTTGCTAAACGTTTAGTTTAAGATCTTTGTGTTTTAGGCCTCGGTTAGGACCAAGAGCCGCCATTGGAAGTCGTAGAAAAGTGGAAACATTTTTTGGGTGAATTGCCAGCGGTTTCGAATATTGAGATTATGCGTCGCATCGTATGTAATAATTTTAAAAAGGTGGAGTTGCATGGTTTCTGTGATGCTTCTGAAGCCGGGTATGCAGCTGTCATATATTTTCGTTCGTTTGATTTAGAAGGTAATAAATATTGCCATGTCATTAGTATGCGCAAAATCGAAGGTTGCTCCTACTAATCGTGTTTCATTGCCCCGTCTCGAAGTGTGTGCTGCCGTACTCTTGGCAGATTTAGTAGATTTTGTCAAAAATACTTATACAGGTAGTTTATCATTTAGTAGTATTTTCGCGTGGTCAGATTCCACTGTTGTTTTGTCTTGGATTCGGTTTTCCTCGCATAAGTGGAAGACATTTGCTAGCAATCGCATTTCGCATATTCAAGAACGTATTCTTTCATCTTCGTGGTTTCATGTTAAGTCCCAGGACAACTTTGCAGATTGTGCCTTACGTGGACTTTTGGCTTCAGGGTTGGTTCACCATCCATTATGGTGGACAGGGTCTTCCTGGTTAGTGCGTCGTAGCAAAGAATAGCCAGTACCGTCGCTGCCAAAACTTATCGACTCATCTCAGATGGACGTCGAATATCGTACTCTGTCGTTAACAGTCGTTATGCCTGAGAATTTCTTAGATGTTATTGGATAAATTTTCACAACTGCAGAAAATTTGTAGGATTATTACATATATTCGTCATTTCATTCGTAATGTTCAATGTGCGGCGGATTTGTGTTCAAAATGTTCTGATGGTTTGTCGCTAGCTCAGCAGCAAGAGCCTCTTGCATTTATTGATTACAAGAGTTCAAACAAATGTTTTTGCCCAAGACATTGCAAATATTAAAACTGGAAAGCTTGTTGGTAAACAACTACGTAACCTTAGTCCTTTTTTAGATGGTCGTGATTTGTTGAGGGTGGGCGGTCGCCTGCGTAATTCAGAGTTACCGTATGTTGCAAAATTTCCAATTTTGCTTTCTCGGTCGCATCGGTTGACTGAAATTATTATATTAGATTGTCATGAAAGACATTTACATCCTGGAAATGGAATAACTCGATTTTTATTAACTCAAAATTATTGGATCTTGTCCGCAAAGAGGGCTATTCCGCTCATGTTTGAAATCATGCATTCGTTGTTTTCGTGTAAACCCTGTGGCTTTATGCCCCATATCGGGGATTTACCAACTTCTAAGTTGACTCCAGGTAAGGCGTTTTTGCATACGGGAGTCGACTTTGGTGGACCTTTCTCTGTCACGATCAATCGGTGGCGTAGCAGAAAATCATTGAAAGCGTACATTTGCTTAGTTAGTTGTTTCAACACTTATATAAGTTTATCGGTTTAGGTTTCTTAGTTAATAGCTATAATTATTTTTAAAAATAAAATAAATTAGTTCATACTTATTTTGGCGGGATGTTTGGTCTCTTTGTCGCACGTTTTCGTAGTTAATTTTAAGTCATTGTAAATTCGTTGTTGTAAATCAAATAGTAAAGCTGTCATCCCGTGTCCCGTTATATGCTGTCATAAACCTCCTTTGCGCCGATGAAAATTAAGTTGGACTAAAGGCGTAGTGATAAACACTTGCTCATGGACATCAAACCGAAACGGTTGTGTTGGTTCGGTAGGGATAAGTCTATACTGTCGCCGAATGTGAATTTATCAATAAATCTCTAAAAAACACAGTGATAGTGCATACGTAACACGTCCAATAAATCGCCATACAGTCCACTTCGTGCAAGAGTAGGAACGACACTCATAGAGCATTAAAATACGCCTGAGGTAAGTCGACGTATGAAATTATAGACACCTTGCTCAATAAAGAGACGTTATCAAAGCAAGGCTGTTATTTACTTTAGGAGATTACGAAATTAGTTCAATATAAACATTATTGAGATTTACCTATGAGAATGATATCCAACTGGCAATATTCGAAGCATTCGACAAACAGAATTTTGTACATTTAAAATGCAAATACCTCATTGGATGCAGCGTTCGTGCAGTTCTTCAAGTACAACACGAGGCGTAGCATATAAAAGTCTCTTCAAACAAATATTCCGTTATCGAAATTATTATTTATAAATAACAGTAGACCTACTAAAGGAGAATTGATTTTTCAGCGAGTCAGTAAAGTGTGCAAATATATAAAGTGTACGATTAAGAAATAACTAAAAATTATTCAAAATTGAAAAGTGAAACTAAGTGTTACAGTAGCCGAATGAAATCGTAAGTAGAAGATGTGTGTTTGAATGATTTTGGTAGAACGACTACTCTAAGGATTTTACGTACCTTCCTACTTTTTGGAATAAGTCTATAAATATTTTAAGCACCTCTATAAGTAGTTATGAGCACAATTCTTAGTATTTTGAGTATCAACCAAAATGGCTCTAATCGCTTTTGTGGAAAACTTTAAGTAATTACAAACACACATCTTCAAGAATTAATGCGTTCACTGAGAACATTTAATTCTATCGGTATCTGAAATAAAATTTGCGGTAGTTTGCATTTTGGATTTAAGATGGATGTCTGTTTATACATATGTGTATGTACATCAATTCTTGAGATGGACGTCTATGTTGAGAAGAGGTTTAAGAAAATATAATTCAAGACTACTGTAACAAAGGTCAGATTAGCTTTTAAGCTTTATGTTTTCTATAAAGGGCAATTGGAAATGTGGATAGTGTATTTAGTAATTTTAGGAAAATATTTTGTGATTGTAAGATTTTAGTAATTCAATATTAATCTAGAAAATAATCTATAACAAAAAGTAATTTGCATGAGCTTTTGGTTCAACGGTATTATTTAATATATTATTATAATCTAAAAGTCGGAAGTAAAAGTACTATAACCCTAAAAAGTAATTTTTACCATATGCGTAGTGAAAATTGATACTTTGGTGAATTAAGAACGTTTTACATGAATTGCTTTGTTCTGCTTAATAATTTTGCTTGATTATTGACGTGAATTGTAAGTATTCTATTTTTGAAATTTTTATGAGCTTCAATATAACATTTGAGTTGGAAAGATTTTATATTCTACTCATTGAATACTCGTGGAAGTAGTTTCTTTTAATTTAAGTTGTAGATTCTGCGATTCTTGGATAGAAAAGGTGACTACGAGTAAATAAGCAAAAAAAATTGGCGTTCAATACCATGACAGATTACTAACACCAGAAACGCGGGACCCCTTAATATCACAGCAATATATATATATATATATATATATATATGTATGTGTGTGTATGTGTATGTGTGTGTGTTGCTGTGTGCGCGTGTGTATGTATAAGGCCAAATCCTATAAATAAATTCAACCCAAATAGAAGTTAAACGGGAAAAAAAGGTGAAATTTCCGAATATTCATTGTTCCATCCTGTATATAAGCGTATTGCATGTACAAGGTCATCAAATTTATCTGCGTTGATAAGGAGCATAATATCCGTATATTACATTAGTGGCAGACAGTTATAAAGATCGTAAGGCTGATATAAACTTTATACTTTATGCAAATTAATCATATTTAAAGTGTAAATACAAAAACCATTCAATTTCATTAAGGCGCGAAAGCGATGTAGATTCTTGTAAATACTACAACACATAAAACAAGCCGTGTGTGTAAATAATTATTTGTTACTTAGTCAGATGAGTTACAACTTTAATTACTGAAATGCGTGCATTTATTAGAATGGAAGTTAATTTTAAGGTGTTAAGCTATTCATTATTATAAAAATATATCATCCGTGGATAAAATAATTATTCCGTGTGTAAAATATCAGCATAAAAATAATGCAAATCTTTTACATTTTGACAAACAAACCCTTATTAAATATGTGTGTAAAATATGCATTAGAACATGTTTTATTTACAATTATTATGATACAAATCTTTTTGCATTTTGCAAAACCATACAGAAAATGGATGCTTTAATTAGATAAATTGACTTCCGTTGTGTAAAACATATTCTAGGAGCTTCATGAGTTTTAAATAAATATTAATCCAAAATTTTTGTGAATAATGACAAATGCATCATCTTACTAAGAAATGTCGTATAAATCAATTACGTTTATTTGAGGACGCCGCGCAAACGTTAAGAACCCATATAATTGATAACAATTAAGTTTATAGCTTTCAAAGTTCTATGAAATAGCACGCCACGATCAAGTCTGTGGGCTGGACAAGGAAAAACGGTTCGCTTTGCAATGCTTGTAAATCACGGAGTTGGACACTAATTAGGTGATAAACAGTGTCATTCTCAAAAATATTACATCATTACGGTGTGTTATGTTCTAAACGGGACAGGAAATTCTAGAATTAAGATAATTTTATATATTAACAGAAGTCGACATTATTAGAGTGATTCATTCATAAAGCGAGCAAAATATATCGTTCAGTACTTAATTCGCGTTTGACTATTTTTAAACCAAATAATATGCAGAGTTGCATGCTTTTTGCTGAGGTATCTTTGTTTAGTAAAAAACAATAAAAATTAAACCTTCTTCGATAAAAAAAAATTTAAAGCTAATTAATTGAAAAATAGAAGATGCACTTTGAAAATTAAGATTCTAAAGGGAGATTTTAAGTAATATGGACAATATTGTAAGCTGGCCCTTTAAGGTCAATTTAAAAATGGACGCAAAAGGTATTTATTACCGTTAATTACGAATTGGATAAGCGCTATTGGATTTTGCAAGTTTTAGTTTTTAGATTTTTGTTTGTAACCGGTATGTGAGTATTTTGTTATTTGAACTTAAGGTAAAATAAATTCTGAATTCTATAATAATTTTATTTTGTAAAGCGGATATTTATTCAAAAATTGAGTCAGGATTCGAAACATTTTGACCTTTAACAGATTATCTGTCAAGGCTTATTAGCCAAAAATCTATACAAGCGTGGTTGTGGAAGATAGGTAAATTATCCACTAGAGGCGAGATTTCGGTTCTGTAAATTTAAGATTAGGTAAGAATTATATTAGTAATAATTTAGGAATAATATTATGTACAAATTTAAGCGATAAACTGTTCTATATCTTTTTGTATGAAAGAAAATTGTTTTTGAATGTATAGATGCTTTTTAAGGTAGCTGTGTTTGATTTTATTTTGTGAATTTCGTAGTATAATTTTCATTGAGCTAGCCAAGCAAAAAAAAGTTAGAAGGGAAGGCGAGTTAGTAATTTCAAATTTACAATTTGCTCTACCATCTCACAGCACTCTTTTAGCGGCACATCAACGCGAAACCTTGACACAGTAATATATGCGTTGTTCTAGTTTTTGAGCCTTTTTTAAGAAAAAGGGGTGAGGTTAGGGCAGAGAGAAAGAAAAGGAGGAGGGGGAAAGGGGTCGAGAGGGCGAGAGGGCGAAAGGTCGAAAGAGAGAGGGAGAGAGAGAGAGCGCGACAGAGCGAGGGAGCGAAAGAGAGAGAGATAGCGAGAGAGCGAGAGAGAACTAGAGAGCGAAAGAGCGAAAGAGCGAAAGAGCGAAAGAGCGAAAGAGCGAGAGAGAGAGCAAGATTGCAAGAGAGAGCGAGAGGGAGTACGAGAGAGAGCGCGAGAGAGAGAGCGAATTTGACATAAGATGGAGTAAAAAATATGACACTCATATTGTAAAAATTACGATCAAAGGGCGGTTTTAAAAGGGTTTTGCGCTAGGAACCCAGATACTGCCGAGTCGGTCCTGTCTATTTTCAATGGAAAAATGATTTGTTAAATATATGTATTGTAATCGTATAATACTGACAAGCTTCTGTTTTTAGTTACCACCTTACTTTGGTGTATGGGGACAAATGGGTTTTAGTCCATCAACATTTTCTTGCACAATTTTGGACAAAGATGGCATTTCTCCAAAGAAAGCAATATTTTTGTTTGGATTCGTATTGCCATGTGCAGCTATAATAGTATCATACTCATGCATTTATTGGAGTGTACGGAAATCACGAATGAAGTTAAGACTACATGCGTAAGTACATTACCAGTATTATTTATAAACCGTATTAGATGTATAAGTATAGTGGAACACTGAACCTGGTATGAGTGGTTTATGCATTATCAAAATTACTCTTTGATTTATAAATAGTATTTGAATTTATATTTAGTTGCTTTTAGTACTTGCAACGTCTTGCATAGTCCGCATAATAATTAGAATTTTAAAATAGTTAGTTAAAAATACACCTTAATTTTCTAGCACTCGTAAGTAATTTTCTTACTATTTTTTATAGGGCTAACGGTATTCAGGGACAAAGAAGCATTCAACGAGAAAAGGATGATGCTCGGTTGACACACCTTATGTTACTGATTTTTATTTGTTTTATTATATGTTTCTTACCATTAATGCTAGTGAACGTATTGGATGACAATGTCGCCTACCCAACTATGCATATAATTTCATCAATTTGTGCATGGGCTTCTAGTGTTGTCAACCCCTTTATTTATGCCGCTACTAATAGGCAATATCGTACAGCATATGCAAAACTTTTCAAAATTGTAAAAACCAGCATGACCCTTTCAGATGGACCTCATGCTTCTGCAACATCCCAGAAAAATTATTCTAACGATAATAAAATCGTACATTCCACAAATATAAAACACAATTCTAATAAGCTGTCAGGTGCTACGGCTCTATTTTAGACTTGTTTAAGTTGGTCGCTTTGCATTCCTAATTTCGCGTTGTGTTTAGAGCTTCCTAGCGAGTTGTATGCCTATAAGGAACATATTCAAAGGGGGAGAGTATCACGAAAACTTATCGTTTTGGCTCATATACAAATAAATCAATTTTATCCTCATTAAACCATATTATTTTGAGTATTAAGTATAACGAGAACTTGTTTTAGGAAAATTAATATGACAATGTAGATCCTTTCATTTTCCACTTAAGATTACTCTCACTAATTAAAAAAACATACATACTACTTTAATGATAAGATATTGCATTGAAACCATTTCTAATTTAATAGAAAACTTTACTGAAGGGCCTACACTAAGAAGGAGCTATTTCGGTTTCCTCTATGTCGAGTATGCTAAACTTAATTAAAGCAAGGGTTGTTTTATACAGCTTGTAAGATTCAAGCATTCTACATCACATTTAGAAATTGTCTTAAAATTATATTCTGACGTGGGAATTCAGGAATATGGATAGCTTAACTAAAACATTATGTAATTAAGTCAATATAGGGTAATAATTTTATGGTATTGCTTTTATTTATGTATTGCTTTTATTTAAACACTTATTCATTTTAATGTATTTATAAAACTCAAATTAATATATTTTTAGCGGAAACTTCCTAGCGCTTTCTCCTACTGGTTTTACAATATCTGGGTTCAAAGACTAACAACACACAATCTTTATTATGGCAGAGAGATGTTTGACAGTTAATCTTGATCAACAGACCGCTTTATTTAATTTTATGGATAAAAATAGTTACACTAGTACGTACTCCCGAAATAGCATGATTTAGCAGCAAACTTTTTAGTTTTCGAGTATTTCACCTAAATAAGAATATGCTTTACGAATTACTACTTTTCGCTATCTTTCTTTTAAAACCGAATCACTCTGGAATCAAATAATTCCAGTTGTATCGAACTGGGAGCAATTTCAACTTCAAATGGACGAGGCTTGATAAAACGGAAAAAAATTTTGTAGCTCTTTGAAATCATTGTAATGTTTATCGAATTTTCTTTTGATTTCTAAAATCTTAATCCCTAATCGATTTGGCGCCGTCAGTTGTTATAGAAACAAGCCTTTTAAGAAAAAAACTAAATGATCCTAAAATACTCAATAATACAGCACCCAAAATATCATCGCCAAATTCAGTTCCATAAAGAAGATCTATTTCCAACAATTCTTCGATAATTCCTATACTATTATCTCAACTACGAAAAAAACAGTAATTTGGAGCTCTCGCGTCCGTACTTTTATCAATCACAATTGAAAAGAACTGGACCTTGGCAGATATTTCCACTAGTTGTGAATAGGGCTAGGTTGCACCCTGAGAACTATGAATAACATTCATGTCAGTCTTGGAATTCCGCCACTAGGGGTTGGGAAAGCTTTGTAACTAAAAAACGACGTCGACATCTTCTATTACTAAGGGAGGGCCTGCACCACTGTATTAAAACAAAGACATTTCTATTTTATTCTATTTGTAACTTGTTTAAACTAAAATTAAGCATACATATGCGCATGCCAAAGTAATTATTATTTATGTTAATTTATTTAAAGTCATTAATTCATTTCAATTATAATTATAACAAAATGAATGTCGTAATGTTCGTATGACGAGGATAATCGTTATAGCTCTCCTGCGAGGTAGGCAAAGACAATAGTAGAATATATTTACATTGTTTCTTGTTCAAGAATATTGACTTATCTTACTTTTTGGTACGAAATCTTCTATCAATATATCTAAATTTATTTGCTTGGTAAGCTTAAACTTCGCGGCCAGCACGCCCAGGCTTGACGGTCTGTCCTGGGACATGGTGGTCTTAGCACACTCTTACAAGCTTTAAGGTGAAAAATAATTTCTCAGTATTAACTGCAATCACAGGAATGGTCGTAAAAATTCTGATGGGTACACAAACATTTAGAAATTAAGTATTTAAATTTGATCTATATAGAAAATAATTGTGTTACTGTTACAAAAGTAGAGTTTATACCTATAATTTCGTGTACCAGCTCATTATCCAAATCCGTAACCGATTTCTTTACCAATCCCAATTCTTTATCCCTAATTTTATCGTCTGTTAGAGAGTGATATTCCCACAAAACAAAAGGGTTGTCACAAAGACAGTAATTACATAATCTCATATGACGTAAAGTGTTTGTCTTTTAAATACACAGCACTATGGGTACATTTTCCTCTTCAATTTGTTGTTTCTAGTTCACCTATCTCTTCCGTTTATCGACCCTTTTTGTTTCCTCTTGCAACGATCACAACTTTATTTTAAATCTTCTTCCCGCGGCGTTCATCACGTAGTGTTTTTAATATTTTCACTAAACTGTTTAAATTTTGAAATGCAATATCTAGGATAGCATTTTGGGTGTGAATTACCTTATTTACGAGGTCAATGGCTTTCAAAACTTTGTCCAAATTGACCTCATCATACAACAATTCAAGGAGTGTACGTAATTTTTAATAATTCACTTCTCTGTATACATCTGCTGTCAAATTCAATTGTAATACCTGTTTCCTTGCTTCGGCCACTCCTAGGAAGAGCAGAAATAGGTTTCACTGCAACAATTCTGATTAACCAGTGAGTTTGTGAGGTTGAATTAAGGGAACCTGTAATTCTTTCTCTTAAGGGTTCCCATTTCTGCGAACTCAAACTAGAAAAGTTGTACAGCTTATGTACAATCCCAGAAAAGTTAAGTGCAGCGGTGTAGCTTTCAGTTGTTTTAACTCCAATAAGATTTAGAGTGTGGCTAGCACAAGGAGAACAGGTAGCTAAGCTACTGGTGGTTAATATTCTTGCCTGAATGCTTTTGTAAGCAAACGCCTTTCATATTGCTGCATTGTCGTAACCTAGTACTCGGCAATCTTCTTGGGGCATATTGAATGACTTAAAGTTTGATAATATTATATCTATGATAGCTTCTCCTGATTTCTGGGCGCAGTCAGAAAAGGCCAACAAGTGTTCTTCTAGGATAGCGCCTTCGTTTGATGAATATAGATAACTGATTAAGGTGCCGCTTGTTCTACGTGCACTGAATCAGGATTTGATTCAACTATTAATGCATAATATTTGGCCTTTTCTGTTTTAAAGTTTGTGACGTCTTACCTTATCAGCACAGACACAAATAAATTTATGTTAAATAGCAACCGAAAAATAATACACCGGTAATGTTCTTCCTGCTTCTGGACTGTGTTTAACCTGGTCTATGTATTTATTTAATTATTGAGAGAAAAGTTTCCTAATCCTAGAAAATTTCGATTGGATGGATTGCCAACTCTAATGCTGTTCCCACGCAATGCCAAATCTCTTTCGGCTAAAAGCAAGGTCACGTTGAATGGATTTCAACAGCATGTCATTTAAAGAACATGCTGATTTAATGTTTTGCAGTTTGGTTTGTAGCTCTATGAAACACTTTTGAGTGAGACACAGCTCTCGTGTTCTGGAATATAATGAAGATTTTTTCATCTTCGTAAAGTAGAATAATCGTCCGGAGCGATCAAAGTTGATCTCTTCAATAGCAGAAGCTTGCTGTAATTTTGCAAGGCAACCAATACAGTGTTTCCGTATGTCTATTTCACACTAATAAGTTTCTGGCACAAGCTCACATTCAGCATTTTTTAAATTTCAAAATGGGAATGGGCTAACACCCATCAATATCATCTTCAGGAAATAATTGAAGCAGTTTTTCGTGCGATTTTTTTTATATTGGTGTTATAAATGAAATGCCTGGGAGTTTATATCAAAGTATAATGTTTCAGAGCAGTGTGGTAGAAACTGGTGCTGAGGTGTCTGAAGGTACCGTTTTTGGTCCGAACTAGAAACGTTTGTAACTCTCTGTTATGTCGGTGTAAAAGGTCCCTCTTCCAACTGTTGTGAGAGTTCAAGTGATGGTGAAATTTAGGGTGCTTCGGATAGACACACCGACGCCGGCGACTTCAATAATTGCGATAGTAATTGCTGTCCATTAGCAGCCTCTTTCTTGTAATTCTCTTTTTTTTTCTTTTAGCCGTCCGAATTATGAGGGTAACTCATTTTTATTACACAGTACGAAGTTTAAATTCTATACTAGAAAGAATAATTTTTTAAATAATTCGTTTGTAATTTCGTAGTTATCTAATAACTCGTTGAGCAAAATTGGCGAGTGGGTTATTCAATAATGTTCGAAATCCGTTTCACAAATTACTGATAATAAACGAAAGGTCTACTTAGAGCCGGAAGGTTTAAAAATCCATTTTAAGTAAAAAAATATAAGAATTTCTGACGGCAAGGTTTAGCCTCAATGTCATTGACAGCAGGTATTTAGTGTTTGCAAGCGGACACAAAGAAAGACACTAGCACGTACGGGCAATATTCACTGGCTTAATAGAAAGACTGAAATAGGTAAAGTCTAAAGTTAGTTTTAAATTATGCCGTTTCAATTTACTACCATAAATTATCTACTTGATTTTGAACCTCAACATGTTGGTCTAAATGTTCTCAAAATACGATGAAAAATATGAAAGAACATAAACGATCGTAACCGACGTATAAAGCTAACAATGTCGCTAGTTCATTAGCCTACAGTCTTATGTTATGGTAGTAACATTATCGAAGACAAATAATTCCAGTGATGCTGTTCTTACCGAATTATTGGAAAAATATCAAAAAACTTTTGTTATTATTTGCTGGAGAACAAATCTCGCAAGTGGAAGTGAGTGATTGAGGTTTGATTTTCGATTCCAATCGTTGAAAAAGCCCGAAAATTTTTGTTGCGGTTCCAACTCCCAGTAACTCCTCAATTAGTATTACATCGTAAACCTCTACATACAATAGGCTGCTTAATTAGTACTAATGGGCCGTAGTCTCTGGTGCGTCAGGTAGTGCCGACGTCGAAACGTGAGTGTTGGTATCGTGGTATCGTGAGGAGGAAGGTCAGTGACGCTTTTGAATTCCGTAGAGAGCGTTTTGGTAAAATCGTTATAGTTATACGATTACCGTGTAGTGTGTCTGATTATAGTGTAGGTAAATGTTCTAAAGAACTTAGCAAAAGGTATTTGCTGATACATAAAATTTCAACATATTCTTTAAAAATACTAAATACCCAATAAAGGTATTTTTATCGCATTAGTTCTTGAAAAAACTTTGAATGAAACCAGTCTTCATACGTAACGCCATCGGAAACAATAGGAAGTTTGTACTGCTTTCGCAGTCAAGCATTGTATTTGCCATGTAGCAGAAAGGATCTACACCTGTGTATTAGTCTAAAGGTGGTGTCAGTATTTTGGGTATTCAGATAAAATCAGAGCAGCATTAACCGAAAATTTATGTTGGCTGTATGCCAATCAAGAGTCAGCTGTAAACGAACCATGTGTTACTAACGACCTTCATTGTTAAAACAGTACGCGTATTACACTTGATCGACTGTATAATACAAGGGACAAACTTTGGAAATGCTACTTCAGCATGAACTTTTAGCTATACCAGTGCCAGAAATAAAGTCTAATATGCAGATAGGGCTCTCAGTGAGACAAGCTTTATGCTAGACACAAACAATAAGACTAATATGATAAATATTAATGCAGCTAGTGAGGAAGTTGAACTATTACATCAACAAAGGTGTTACATTACTTTAAGAATAATTTAGGGACTGCAAACGTCGGTTTGTTCTAAACGAATTGTATGTGAATGACTATGTTCTGTTGCTATATCAATATTCAGAATTGTTATTAGCAGTATTTGAATATTTGTCGGTTACGAGCTAAGTTGTAGGCAACTAATTCAAAGAAACCTAAGTCCAAGGTTTGGTCTGTACTATCCAGATAAGTTCTTACGTTCTATTGCGTAATTCGAATATTTTCTGCATTCTACTCTCTGTACCCTGTTTTAATAAATATTTATTTTTCCGTTTGAAAAATTTCTAAATTATACGAGCAGTTTATGATACGTCAGCATTTAATATCTATTGTACTTAAATGAACTAGTTTAATTGTAATGTGATAAAGCGGCTCTGTAACTTTTGAATGCTAGAAATTTGCTCAAAACTGTTGCTATTTTATAATGAATCTTTTACGAGTGTTTTATAATACGTTCTTTGAACTATTCTATTCTTTCTTTGAGTGTCTGTTTGAATGGGTTATTTTATGATAAGTGTTATAACCCCAACTGGGCAGTTACAAATCCTTATGATGAGAACTTGCTTTCCTTTTATGTGACTGGTAGGTATTTGCAGGGCGATATTTTAATTGAAATTTTAATGTTTTTGGCCCGGATTTTAATCCACATCCTTAGGCTCTTTGAAACAATGTTTACTTGGCCTTATTACAGAAATTTCAATTGTCGTTATAATGCATTTCATCTGACTGCCATTTGTACGCAGATTAGGTTATGATAAGTACATTACAGTTACAAATAATCGTCATAGTCAACTGGTCACGATTTCTTTACTCACTTACGGTACATGAGTTTTGCATTTATTATATAAATATAAAGAAATTATGGTTAAACTATTGTTGATTATTTAATGCTGTTATGAATAGAATAAGAATTCAGTGTAGGTTTTGTATGATACTGTCTCTATATTGATGGATAGCTGAGTTAATTGGTTTCGAAATTATTTATAGACTTGATAATTATCTAACAGCTGTGGTATTTGATTAGTTATTGGTGCTGGTCTCTTGAGTACGTTTGAGTGCATCATTGTAAATATTTATTTTGTGTCTTAGGTGTAATAGATTCAATAGAAGGCGAGCTAGGTAAGATTCTTCTCATGTTTATATTTATATTTATATTTATATGTCATATTCTTTATTGCTAAGTGTTACTAGGAATAAATATGTATAAATGTGCTATAGATCACATAATTATTCTGTTTATTTTGCTTCGTTATTAGTTGAGAGCTGAATGTTTTGTCTGCATGTATATGTAAGTATATATGCTAATCAGTTTTTTCAAGGCGATTTTGATTGCATGTTTCCTTTTGTTTCATTCGTTAAGTCTTTCCAATCTCCAACTGTGTTTGCGTGACATCCATTTCCTTTTCCCCCTTTGTTATCGTAATTCGAGCAAAAATTCCGTTACTGATTTCGTTCTTTTCTTCCTGGTCCATTCGTCTTACGTGTAACAAATTCAACGTTAATATTGAAAGTATGTTAAAAAAAAAATATTATAAGCACATATGGTTAAACTTTTGGAAGTAGTGAGAAAGAGTGAGAATAGTATTCGTTTATGCTTGAACGCTGACATGGTCCTCCTACAATGCAATGGTATAGGTTAGATAGGTAAGATATTAAAGTACATCAACCTCTTGCATTTGAATGATGCCTGTTAATTTTAAAAACTTATCTATTAGTAAAACCAGTTGTAAAGTTAAAACGCACAGATCATGCAGAAATAGATAGAACAATAAAGTAAGAACACGCACGAATCACGATTACGTACAAAAAGATAAATAAAATTTAGAAAGACCAGGTTAATTAAAAACACGGAGAGTGCGTAGGTTCACGTAGACAAAGAAAGAACATCGACATCGAGTTTTTATTTATAATGAAAGATTCTATTTAAACTAAAAAAAATAAAAAATTATATTGTAAAGGACAATTTTAAAATTTAGATACGAAGTGCGCATTTCGTATGGTTACATGTAGAAAAAAGCTAATCGGTAATGAACAACAAAGTAAAACTTACGATCTCTTTTTGACAAAGATCTTTAAGTTGTACGTAGTAAATAAAAACTCAATGGCAATATACCTTTTTTGTCTATGTGAACTTCCCCACTCTCCGCGTTTGTAGTTAAGCCGGTCTTTCTAAATTTCCTTTATCTTTTTATACGTAATCGTGATTTATGCGGATTGTTACTTTATTGTCCTTTCTGTTTTTGCATGACCCGTGCGTTTTAACCTTACAAATTTGGCGCCCAACGTGGTCCCCGGTTTTTTACATAACTTTTTGCTCAGATTTTCTTACTTATTTTGACAGATTTCTTACTTAACTTTTTCCCCGATTTTCTTACTTAACTTTAACCCCATCTTTTTTACTTAATTTTCTGCCTCGATTTTCTTATTTAACTTTTACTCCATTTTTTTTGCTTAACTTTCCGCCTTGATTTATGTATATGCTTTGCTTTTCCATGTTAAAACCCGTTTGAGATCTCCGTTCGTTTTCAGCGTAACATTTCGGTAAGTTTTTTTTTATCTATAGTCCCACGGATAATCAGAATTGCGTTTTCGCTGATAATTCCGATTACAGTCGAAACCGCTGGCGCCCTACTACTAATTACTTTCTCTCGTTAATTTTACTTTTAATCAGCATTCCACCTCCTGTATTGATTTTACATTTAAAAAGCTTTCAAACCCTAAAATTTTGGTCAACAAAATTGAATGACCAAGTATTGTTCCCTATGCTACTGGATTTAACACCATTTTGCTTAAAAGAATGTCAAAACCTTCAAGAGTTAAACTTTAATCAATCCAAAGTATTATACACATTTAACGGCGTTATACAGCATAACGGTTCTATTCATTATGGACACTATGTCGCATATGTAAAAGTAAGAACGACAATAGACAACGATAGTCACCGTTGGAAATTCCTACCTAAAAATAAAAAACATTTCTTTCTTTCACAATGCAGAGTCACAAAAAGTAATACTGACATTCCAATGGGAAAATGGTACTATATTAATGACTCAAATATTTCAGAAGTGCCCGAAAAAAAGTCCTTGAGACTCAGGCATGTTTATTATTCTATGAACGAATATTGTAATGTCCTCTATTAATATCAATCGTTATATTTTTAGTTCAATAACAGCATAGAGTAATCTTCCTGTATGAGATCTATAGTATTACTTACAGTATGAATTGATTTAAATTTAGTCCAATTTGTAATTAAAGCTAAAACAGATTTTGATAATTTTGATAATGCAGTATTTATAAAACTTACAACTGGCCTCATAGGAATTCCAATTTTGTAAATTTTATTCAATCCGTACAACCTAGGTGTAATCGGGTTGCTAGATATTAAAGTGTTTGGTGTCTCCTCTTCTTTTAAAAAATCGCCAAAGTTGTAGACAAAAATTTTGATTTTTGAATAAATTTGTTAATAGGAATTTTTGTCTAAGAGTGTGATGTTATTTTCTTCCAGAAAAGTTTCAACTTTTTGGCTATAATTTAATTTATCGAGAATTACTGAACAAATACCCTTGTCTGCTTTGGTAAAAATAAGAGTATGTTCTTTAATTTTTTTCTTAATAGTTTTTAATAATTTATAATTTTGAAAATCATTTCTCGACATTCTAGTATTGATATAATACTTTGTTTTATGTAAGATGCTGAAGATATCATCTCTCAAAGTAAATTTACTAATATTTGTAGTGATACATTCGCTACGTCTATTTCGATTAAAAACTCCTTTAACTTTTTCTTAGTGGCGTTATTGGCGAAAGACAATTTAAGGCCCAAACTAAGCAATTGAAGTTCCTTGTCAGTCAAGCTGACTTTGAAAAGACTTTTTATTCTAGCATAAAATTTAAAATTATGAAATTAATTTCTAATTATGTGAATTTGAATATATTTTTTCAGTATTATAAAATGTAGTTTCTTATTTAATTTTTCAAATTTCATACGTCTCAGTTTTTCAACTTCATCATCAACGTCATTCAAGATATTTGTGAAAGTTACAATATCAAAATCTCTAACTAGTCTTTTTATATGTTATATTAGCTTAATATTTTAAATGTTACCTTGTTAGTAAATTAGTTTGATGGAATATATTTTTTAAATAACTTGACAGTAAGTAATTATAACCGTTTATGTATAACTTATATAATATTGACTTGCTTACTTGTATTAGCACCGAAGATGGCTAACGCCGAAAGTGCTCTGCTGTAATTGATATATTTTAACAATTATAATATTTTTACACTAAAATAGTGTTTGTGTTTGGACTTTATTAACGTAAGTAATCACTTTGGGTATTATCATCATTAGGTTTTCTGTCCTGGAACTGGTTAGACGAGTACCTCCATTGTTTTCAATTCTGAGAAAATCTGAAATTTCCACAGCCTACATCTTTCACCATCTGTGTATAATAACCTAATCTAAGTCTACTTCTTTTTTTTTCGGTGCCTCTAATATATCCCACACTATTCCCTCGTACTACTTAGGATGTGTTCTATCGTTCATATTTTTTTCAGTTTGACACATATTTCTTTTTTCCCTACCATTTCTAGTACCTCTTTGGTCATAACTTTGTTTGTCCATTCACTATACGTCTGTACAGTCCAAGTTTCGTAGCCGTACAGTCATATGCTCCACTCATATACTATCTACAATTTTTTCTTTATTTGTATGTTTGTTGTCTTTGAATATAGCAGCTGCTTTTCTTGTTAAATGCAGCACGACCTTGTGCTAATCTTTTTTTATATTTTTGCACTTTCGCCCTCTATCGCTTTAAAAATATACCCTATTTCACAGCTATTTAATAATAAACGGAGGGGTGCAAGCAACCTAACGACTACCAAAATACCCGATCACTTAGACATTAGCCAAATCAATAGCTTTCCAATTACTCCTTTTACATAATTAACATTTGATGAGAATATTGTAAAACGAACACCTGTAGTTGTTTACGATGGTCATCAGTTTTAAATACAATTACTTTTTTCATCATTAGGTTTCCGCCCTGGAACTGGTTGGACGCTTTCTCCGTTGTTTTCTATTCTGAGCTAACCTCCAAATTTCCTTGAAATTCCATCAGCTTACACGTTTCACTATCTGTGTGCAATAGTCTAATCTAGGTTGACTTCTACCTCTACTTTTTTCCTTTCTCTGCTTCTAATATATTCGGGTTATTTCCTCATGTCCTAATATGTGTCCTATCATTTTATCTTTTCTATTTTTTTAATGTTTTTCACATATTTCTTTCTTCTCATACTACTTATAGCACTTCTTTGTTTTTAACTTTTGTTCATGATATCTTAATCCTACGTCTGTTGCACAACATTTCAAAAACTTTTATCTTTTCTTGTCCTTTTCTACTGTTCACGTTTTACTGCAGTACAGTGCTATGCTCCACACACATGCTTTCAGCAATCTTTTTCTTGTGTTTATGTTTGTTGTCTTGGAAAACAGTAGTTGCTTTTACTTGTTAAATGCAGCACCGTCTTGTGCTAATCTTTGTTTTATATTTTTTGCACTTTCTCCAATTTTGCTTTATTTGACTTCCTAGGTAGCATTGATCATTAACCTTGTGTAAATTCTCGTTTCCTATTGGTACTCTGGTTTTTGACGTATTTTCCTCTGCTTCACATACTAGTACCTTTGTTTTATTTTTATTAATTGTCATATCGTATCTCTTTGTTAGAATTGTTTACACTTCATTAAGAGCTGCTTCTAATTAATCCTTGCTAAATTTGAATACCGCTATATCATTTGCAAATGTAAGCACATCAATCGTTTATCCATGCACAGTAATTCCAAATGTCGTTCTGCATTTGATAGTATTCATTGCCTCTTCGATAAACAAGTTAAAAATAAGGGAGATAGGATACATCCCTATCTCATCCCTTTCCTAATACTTACTTCTCTACGTTCCTGCTCTAATTATATTACAGCTGTTTGCTCTTTGTATAAAGTATGTACTATCCGTTTATCCTTAAAACTCATTCCAATCTTTTTGAGTATCTCGGACATTTTTCCCATTTTACATTGTCGAATACTTTTTCCAAATTTACAAACCATGTATTTCTCTTTTCTATTGTTTTCTTCATTACCACCCTTAAATCTAAAATGACCTCCCGTGTACTCCTGTTTCGCCTAAACCCAAATTGATCTTCAATAATATTTCTTCAGCTCGTTGTTCCATTCGTTTTTATACAATTCTAGTTAATATTTTTACACGTGTTCGAAAAACTTTAGGTATACAAATTTGTTTTCTATTTTGTAGATCTCACATTAATTAAAAGCTTTTAAGTGTAAATCTAAAGGTGTTATGTAAGTAAAAGAAGTTGGTAATAGTAAACATAAGCTCGTAAGAGGTTATGTTAACTATTTAGAATGCATAAAAAAATTTATTTAACGCTTGAAGTAGAGATATGGAGAATGTAAGTGCAGAGGTATTAATAACTTACCCACTTTAGCGTAATACAATAAAAACCAAGTTCGTCATTTGCACCAAGGTTATGTGCTAAGGAATTGTACGGCTCCATTGAACTTCTTAGCGATTCAAAGTTATTAGTAATGGGAATTTAGTCACTTCTTAAACCGAAAAAGTTCTTCAAATCTTGGCAAGTTGCTAGTCATTACAGTTGTGTTAAACAAACAACTAGTCATCGCTCATAATATTGTTTTATTATGCACTCTGCTAGTACTTCTAATGAATATATAAATATGGAAATATAAGAAAATTAATTCCTTCCAACTACAACAACATGCCAAATCCTAAAATTTTAATTTATGTTTACTTCACAGCAAGTTAGTTAAATATTGCACCGATACAAAAATTGTAAACTACATACGAAACTTAATTACAAACTTCGGTTTTACAGTAATTGTAGATTAACTTTTATTATAATTTATAGCTCACATTAAAAATAAAATCGCTTTAGCTTACGATTGATATATGTGTATCTTGTTCATTAACACATGCGTAAACATATGCAAACGCCAAA